>OY728135.1:1077081908-1077681908 GCA_963277665.1 Viscum album | reverse complement strand
ATTAGCTTTTAAGATGTATCCCATGAAATGTTATCATGATATTTCATATGTAGGAAAAGTTTTTCAAATGATATGTTGTTATGTATTATAATTATGATATTATTGATTTCTCCATTTTTTAACATTTTGGGCATCCATGCTCACCCTATTATATGTATATTTTCACCAGATCATAAAGAAGTGTTTTAAGTAAGATATGTTAAAAAGGGGTCCAATTATGAATAAATAAGTGGGATACCATGTATATGTCTTATGAACCAATTGTTTTTTATTACAATTTAATAAATTCACTCAACCAATATGGTCCTCATGTGTTTTCATTATGTTTGGTAATAAATATTCTTCAAAATTTGTTTTTATGTTTTAATGTAATGTATGAGCTGTTATAGTTGGTATCAAGGAAAAGATATAGTCGGACTCTAGAAATTAGGATGAGAAAACCTTAGTATAAACTCTAGGGATATGAATAATTATAGGTTACAATACTAGTGTTTTAGGAATGATCCTGAATAACATTGGATAAATCATAATGTGTCTTAGTTGAAATTTTTTTCTTTATTAGATAGTTTTCCAATTATGATTAGTGATTCTCATATTATGCTTCTTAGTTTTAGTCAATTGATGGATCCCAAAAGAACCGAGTTATTGCTTAATGCAAGGGGAAATGAAATTATTTTCCACTTGAGAAGCTAAATGTTATGGGATATGTAATAAAAAATATTTTATCTAAGATCATAAAACTTTCTGAATCTATGATTCATGTAGGAAATCCAAACAAGCAAATGAGGGAACCAAATTTTTTTGAGTCCTTCATGAGGCAGCATCCAACTTATTTTGATGGGTATTCTGATGCAATAGTGGATAAACAATGTATAAATACCTCTGAGAAGTTATTTTCAATTATCTAATCTTCAAAACATATAAAGTCATCAATGCAATCTATTGTTTTGAATATAAATCTAGTCAATGGTGGAACCTTATTAATAATATGAAGCCAAGATATGAAATTGATTCTATGTAATTGGATAACTTCAAGAACTTATATTTTATTAAGTATTTTTCTCATATTATTTGAACAAATATGGATAAGGTGTTCCTTGAGCACAAAAAAATGACGAATCAGTTCATACATATGAAGAAAATGTTACTAGACTTGTAATGTGTCTTCTGGAATTATTATCTAACCATAGAGTAAAATTGATCGATTATTTTGTGGATTGAAACCAATTCTCTGAATGGTATTATCCATAAAAGTGATTAATATCTATAGGGAAATTTTTTTATTTTCTCTTAAGATTTAGATGGAGACTGAAGTAACCCATCAGTATTATGGGTTTGATAAGAAGAAAAAAATGGAATTCAAGGGATGATATAAAGGCCAAACTAAAAATAAGATGTGTATTCCACTATTGTCAATGTGTGGAATGAAACATATATGAACTTTTATTAATGGGAGACAAAAATGTTTTATGTGTGGGATAAAAGGTCATTGTGATGTTGAATACCAAATAGATGGGTAAAATATATCCAATGATGAAACAAAGTAAATTTTACACAAAATGAACCTCATACACATCAATTCTACAATTGAAAATAAATGGGTAATTATTCCAACCAATTCCCTAATCCAAGGGTTATTGATGATGATCGATGTGAAAAAACACTTAAGGCCAATGAAAAAAGAAATTCACATGCGATCACAATCGGTGATGTGGAATATGATAATAAAGTGGTGAAAGGTACACTTTGCATCCACCCTAACGTAGAAAATGTAATATTTGATTCTAGATCCACACATTATTTTATTCTTAATTAATTTTCTATGTCTATATACATGTTACCTAAATAATTAGATATTGAGTTAGTTGTGACAACTCTTAATGGAAGAACAATCACACCAAATTTTATAATTCTTTTCAAGATAATGTTTGTGGGAGTGTACATCATGAAAATCTTGTGGTCCTTCCTTTAATGGAATTTCATGCTATTCTTTGCATGTATTATCTTTTTCTATTTGGATCTCATATCAATTTCTAGAGAAGGGAAGTCCCATTTAATATTCTAGATCAATCCACGATCATCTATCAAGGCAAGGTTGAGTATGACCATATAGTTGAAATTTCATCCATATTATGGGTCTTGATACTAGTATATTATGGTTATATGTCTAAAATGGATTTGTAGAAAATGAATATTCATAATACACTTACTGTATAATAATATTTTGATGTCTTTCTAAAAGAATTTCTAGCTCCTCCAATAAATAGTGAAGTTGTGTTTTTAATAGAACCAATACAGGGTGCTAGGACTATTTCATAGAAACCATATAGAATCGACCCAAATGGGGAGTGTGAATTGATGATGCGACTACAAGAGAATATTGATAAGGGATTAATATTCCCTACTATGTCACCATAGAGTGCACCAATTTTGTTTGTAAGGATGAATGATTGACCAATGAGACTCTACATTGATTATCTAGAACATAATAATATCACTATCAATAACAAATACAATATTCCCTATATTGATGATTTATTAGACCATCTACATGTATCTCAAAAATTTTCCAAGATTGATATTTGTTTAGGATATCATTATTTAATGTTCAAGAAGTAGGATATAGAAAAGGAAAAACCTTGTACATGGTATGGACACTATGAATTTATAGTGAGGCCTTTTGTTCTTACCAATTCCCCCACAATATTCTTGTGTCTAATAAATAGAGTCTTTAAAGACCATCTTGATCATTTTTTAGTAGTATCTATAGATGATAGACTAGTTTATTTTAAGATAAAGTAAGAGTATAAATATCAGTTGATAACTATACAAAATACCCATTTAAAGGTGTAAGTTTATGAAAAATTTATGAAGTTTGAATTTTGGAATAACAAATTTTCATTTTTGGTCACATAATCTCAATTGAGGGGATATCAATGGTTTCAGGAAAAATAAATGTTGTTGAATGTTGGCCAAGAACAACAATAGTAATTGAGATATGTTGTTTCTTGGTTTTTATAGAAATTATCAACATTTTTGAAATATTTTTCAGGACTAGATTATCCATTCCCCAAGTTAACTCTAAAATGATTTAAGTTTATGTCGATAGTGGAATGTGAAGAGAATTTTAAAGAACTAAAAAATGTTTAGCCAGTGAACTTATGCTCACTATAAATTATAGTGGAGAAATTATTTTGATATATATTGATGAATTTAATAAGGGATTGGGGTGTGTTCTCATTCAAAATGATATGGTGAAAGATTATGAATCGAGATATCTGAAAATCGATGATCAAAATTACCCAAATCGTGATTTGGATTTGATTATGGTAATCCTTAAATTAATGATTTGGATCCATTATCTTTATGGTGAAAGGTGTTATTTTTATGCTGATAATAAATGATTAAAGTATATTTTCACAAAAAACGAGATTAATATGCACTAGATAAAATGGTTAGAGTTTACTAGACATTAGGACTTGTGAATACATTACCACCAAGAGAAGAAAAAAATGTGGTAGATTCATTGAGTCAATATGACAAGGCTAGCCTATCTATGACTAGGATCACAAAAGATTAAATATTTATGTATTTTCAAAGGATGGATAATGAAATTTTATAGGAAGGTGGAAATATTATCTTTCTGAGATGAATGTTAAACTATCCAAACAAGTAAATATTATGGATATGTAGAGAGAATATGTAGATCTACCACAGAAGGTTAGAAATGTTCCAAACTTTTCCCTTAATTGTGATGGAATAATAAGGTTCCAAAAAAAATATTCATTTTCCTCCAATACCATAATTAAACAAGGATCTTTTGTATGAGTTTTATAGTTCTCCATTCTCTATTCTTCCTTGAAGCATAAATATATACATGGACCAGACAGAGTATTTCTAGTGGAATGGAATGAAAGGATTTTTTTTACACACATGTCTTTCGGTGTTTGTGTTTACTATAATTTAATGATATGAAATAGAAGTCTAAGAGGTTGTTACAACCATTAGGCATACCATAATGGAAATGGGAAAACATCACTAAGGACTTTTTCATCAGACAGCACAAAACATCAAAAGGACATAATTCTATATGGGTTATAGTTAATCTCCTTACTAAGTTGACACACTTAATTCCTATTAGAGATGGTTTATCTATTGAACATAATGCACAGATATAAATAAATGATGTCGAAAGATTTCATGAGTACCAATTTCAATAATATTTGTTCGGGATTTGAGGTATTATTTTATGTTCTTGAAATGTCTTCCGTAGGCTTTTGATATAGAGTTATGTCTCAACACTACCTGTCTGTTGGGACCAAGTTGGATAGAGATGAATGTAAGAAGAGTTTTCTATCACAGAGTGTTGTATATATTTTTTGTCATAGATGATAAATCAAATCACTTTGAAAAGAAATTCAAAATCAGTTGATGCTTTGCTAATTTGTATTTCACTAATATCATAATTTAGAATATCTTTTGATTCTAGAATTATGAAGGAAAGGGGGAGTGATGGTGTTTCCAGTCATATTCAGTTTTGATTGGAAGGAATGATGATAGTGGAAGACAGGGAAGTTTTAGTACATTCTGTTGAAAATCTGACGATGCTAAAGTTGTTCTATCAAAGGATACGTATCACGATAGTGAATTTTAGGATGAAAGATGAAGATTGGTTATGGGATGTAATAAATAGTGTAATGGATATGGAATGAACAATCTGTAGGCGACACAAAAGAACGATCTAAGGTGGCATCGTTTTGCATTGTTTTCCAAATTTTAGGGACTGATAATCAGGAGATGAAGAAATGTGTTTTGGAAAAGGATATTGCACGCAAGTTTGAATATGGCTCATTATGTTGCGCAAAAGTGGTGTTCTATGATCCAAATATCAAAATATGGCAAAAAAGAGGTTTGCACAAAAGATTGGGGTTTTGCACGCAATATTGGTTTTTGTGCACAAGATTGAAGGTTGTTTTGAATCTTACATACAAGACATGATTCGAGGTCCAAAATTTTAAAAATGTAAATGGAAGGAAGTTCACTTAGGATTCAAGAAGTGCACAAAAGAATAGGTTGGGCGAAAGAGACGTACACGCCAAAGGTGATGTAAAATGGGGTTTTTTCACGTAAGGCATGTTTTGAGGTCCAAACATCAAAAATCATAAAGGCATGAAGTGTGTGAAAGATTCAAGGAAATGTACGAAAGATGACGTTGTTGAGAAATAGACTTACATGCCTAAGGTGATGTGAAATGGGATTTTTCATGATGCGTGATGCATTAAGGTTTTTGCATGCAGGGGCCAATGAGATCTGTAAATAAGAGTTGAACCCTTCACATCATTGATTCTCAACACTTAGATAAATTCTAATATGTGAGGTGTAGAAAATTTTTAAGAAAAGGAGTGTGTGTGAAAGAAATAGAGTTTCTCACAAGAAGGATAAGTTGAACACAATAAGAGTGTAGGGCTCAATATTGACGTTGTGCAAAAGAGGTGTTTTATGAGGGAAGACAAATATTATGACCATGAAATAAAAGTTGCACACAAGACACCTAAAAGGGTGTATGAAAGATTTGGGGTCTTCACACCTATTCGGTTGTGCGTAAGATAGTTCTTACCAGATTCTCGGTAAGAATGTAAAGATTTTTACTTCAAAGAATACACCTGTTCAATTGTAAAGAAGGAGTGAAATAATTTAAATCCTTATTTGTGCTAAGAGGGTGTACAAACACCTAAAGATTGTTTTCTAAGTGCTACATCAGTGTAATTGTATATCCTACTCATTGTATTCCACATCAAAGGATTGTTTTCTAGTGGATTGTGTGGTACTGGATTGTTTTTGTACCATACCATGGATGTATCTACTCTTTTTGAGTAGTGAACCTTGTAAATCAGGTGTTCCTGTGGTTATGTGTGTTTAGTAGTGAAGAAACACTTCAACCGGAGGCGAAGTTTGTTTCAAAAATAAGAAAACATAAATAGAAAAAGATATCACTACAACAACCCATCCACCTCTAATTGATACTTGGATCCTGAAAAGGAACTTCACTGTCATCCTAAAAAATACGGTAAGTTTGAGAGGATAATTTAAAATCTATAATACAATTTCAGAGCTTGATCTATGAATTTTTTTTTATGATCAACACCTACCAATGGTGTCATTTTATTAGAAAAATAGATTTCACTTCCATATTGAGATGGATACTTATGAATACATCTACAGAAATAAGTGCATAACTCCAACATGATGGGATAAATTTTGGTAAATAAATCTTTTAGGACCCGATCTTGTTAATAAAACGACAGAGAAGTTCAGATCTATTCAACAACACATAACAACAGTTAAGAGTTAAAAAAATTATATTGACACCCAGGTAGAAGACATAGATTTGGAAGTGGGGGACAAAGTGATTCTAAAAATATCTCCCAAAAAGCATGTAACATGATTTATTAATAAGGTCCAGCTGATCCCTTATTATATTAGTCCTTTATGAATTATGGATCATGTTGGGAAGGTATCTTATCCATTGGATCTACCATCAAATCTCTATCATGTTCAGGATGTGTTCCATGTATCCCTCCAAATAATTTGAAAAACTAATCCTTCACATGTACTAAACTCAGAAGTTGTACCCCTGGAGAAAGGTTATTCTTTTTAAGAACAACTAATAGTGATTCTATATTATAGAAAAAATGTTTCACGAAACAAGAACACTCACTTGTTTAACATTTCATGGAGGATCCAATTTTATTAAGAAGCAACGTGGGTACTTAAGGATGTAATGAGGAAAATTTTATCATTTTTTTGTATCCAATTGAAATTTTTCAAGGAAGATATTATGTTTAAGGGGGGGAAATGTAATACGCATATGTTTTTATGAAAAATTTTCTTTAAAAAATTCTAATTCTTCAATAGCTTACAATTTATAAAATCTAGTGTTTAAATAGTCCAAGATATGCTCTTGATATAAAATTACCATTATAACTGAACCGTTAAGATAATGATAACAAATATAACTAACATATAAAAATGAATGGTGATTTATTTGGCTTCCAATTATTTATGATACATATAAACTAATTAAAAATAAAGGAAATATTGAATTTTTTGTATTATTAAATTATGTGAATTATAATTAGTAAATGACATTAATGATATATGTATATATATATATATTATTTAGTATAAGATTTTGGATATAAATTCAATATAAATTTTAGTCATAGGGTTTGAAGAAACCCTATTTGATTTATAAAAAACAATATATTCAAAAGGGTAATTTTTCCATAATTTAATGGCGATCCAAGTTTAAATAAAAATTTTAATAAATTAATATTTTTTTATAAGAAAACATAATCTTATTATTTGGAAGTGTGATATAATAATTTAAATTGGAATATTTTTTGATATTTTCTGATAACTATCAAATAATGATGAATATTAAAAATATAATAAATTATGAGTGAACCCATCTTCTATTATCAGAATTATTTATATAGTTAAATTATACTATTGAATGGTTTTAAAGTATAAATGAAATGTATTTTTATAATTTAAAATAATTTTGGTTGTTGGCAATAATTTTATATTGAATTTAGATATAAAAACATTTCAAACATTTGCAATGTTTTAATTTTTAAAACTCACTTTCTCATTCTAACAACGAGATCCAATTTATTTTAATTACTATATATTTTGTGATTTGATTTTGAAAAAATGGATTCCATCTATAGAATCAGTTGTTCAAAATTATGAAAATTGATTTATTTTATTCTTGGGCCTTATGAATAGTAATGTTGGTAATTTTTTTAATTAATAAGGTAAAAGGGTAAATTAGGAAATTAATGGTAAAATAAATTTATAAATATACCCTAACACATGTAATAATATAATTGGATGAATGTTTTGTATCACAAATCATCATTGGGTAGAAATGAGATCTTTTGAAAGCCACTTGGATGAGATTAGGACATTTAATTTATTTTATTTAAAGAAAATTTAAATATACCTAACTCAAATTTAAATAATTATACAATTTTCAATATAATTCTATAAAGAATATATTTTAAATAATCTATTTAAAGCTAAATTTTTTTCTTTATCATGGTAATTTATTTTTAATTTTTACTATATAAATTTTTTCTTCAAATGTTAATACATTGATGATGGAGAAATTTTTTAATTAAAGAGAAATCCATAAAATAATTTTTCTTAAAATGATAATTACAATTAAAAGTCCCCAAAACATGATCAGATATTATTGATAAAATAAAACTCTAGCATAATAATCCAAGGTTTGAGTTGTTGACCATTTGGATCCTTAAAGAAAAGACTATAACACTTATAATATTTTATTTTATGTTTGGGTTAAGGTGTCATATTCATGTTTTAATAAATACAACATTTTTAAGATTGATTTTGAAGAAGATATATTCTAATAATAGTACATTTATGAAATATAGTGGATTTATATTCATCTTAATAATATATTTTTAATTTTTATTAAACAAATATATATATTAAATAATTACACAAAAATATTTCAGTAATTACTTTATTAATGGATATAAAATATGTTATTAAAATATTAAAATCAATATAATTTTTGTATAATTAATATTTCACATAAGAATATATTAAAATATTTTTTTCTAAGTTAATATATTTCTTTTATATTTTTATATCAATTAATTGAATATTGTAAATATTGTAAATATTCATTGTTTATCAAATAAATGTTTTATTAATTTATTATAAAATGATAAAACATTATTAAAAAATATAAAATAATCACAATAGGGTCTAAAATGTTCTAAAGTATTTATTTATGATGAAAATATCATCAAATAAGTAAATATTTTACACTTTTATTATTGAAATATTTGTTTCCTTAGTTAAAAATAAAATAGAATAACTAAGTGTTAATAAAAATTATTTGGTTTAAATTGATAGATAAACTAATAAAAATTTTATTGGTTGATGATATTACAACCAAAACATATCTAATACTCTAAATTAGAACAGTGGGGATGTTTTTTTATGTGTTATTATTTTTTTATAAATTAATATTATGAGAGATTCCCTAAGTGCCCCTCACCTAAATTATAAAAGGGATCCTCCTCTCTCACTTATTCACTTCATTTTGAACCTTCATGATCTTCCATAACCTATCCATTTCACTTATCATCTTCCCCAATGAAATTATAGAGGTTCTGGTATTCTTCAGTGACCAACCACAATTATTTAAGAGGTGATCTAGAGGGAGCTCATCGAAGAAGAGGTAATCTTTTCTACTGATTCTTTGAAACATAATTCTTCTTCTACTTACTCTTCATGATTTGTTTCTTTTTTAAAGGTATAAATCTTTTATAACATATATAATTTGATTTTATTATAATTATAGAAAAACCATATTACACTTTCAATCCGTCCTAAGAAAAATGAAATCACGACATGTATGAACGTACAACATAACATCTCCACGACGTGGTGTAATATATTTTTCACCACCACCATTCATGGAAGGGTATAATTATAATAACCTGAGTTAAAATAAAAGCACTATTAATAAATTCTTATTTAAGTAAATAATATTATTAAATAGTTTAATTAAGTCATGGGAATTTATTTAACTGAAATGAAATTTTTTTTACTTTGATTTATTTTCAAAATGTCATTTTTTATTAATACATGTCATTTAACAATAATTATTTTAATGTATTAAATGTTTTTGGTAACATTTAAAAAAATCACTATTAATATTCACATTTTAATTTATGAAAACTGATATTTAATCTGACATATGGATAATTATATTATAATTATATTATAATTATATTATTTAGTTTTCGAAAATATCATTATTAGTTTTAAATTATAAATTTTGGTTGGATTAATGTTTTATAATTTTTTTGTAAATATGAAGTTTATTTAATAAAATTATAATTATTTAATTTATCCATTTTAATAAGGTATTGAAAATTTACATATATGAATGATATAAAATAAGATTATAATTTTTTTAATAAAAATTTATTTTCAAATGATAATATATATAATAGTTTTTAATTATTATATTTTTTTATATAATTAATAAATTATAAAAATATTTTCTTTATAATTTTATATAATAAAAGTAACAATAATAATATGTTAATGTTTTAAAATAATAATAATGTTATAATAAAAATTATACAAAAAATAAGAAATTGGGGTTAAGGGGGTGTAGTCTCTGAGGGTTGTCGCAAAGTGGAGGATTCATGGGAGCCAAGTCTGTCAGGTTCTGATAGGAGGAGGGGTGGTTGTCGAGCTTCGATTCGAGAAAGTCGTGTTGAGTTGGGGAGTTCTGCGGCCATGACATCAGGGTCAATCCAAAAAATGGGAGATGAGTGGGAAGGCACGCGGTTATACTTTTATATAGTTTTGCCACATCTTTTTACTTAATTTTAAATGATTTAATTATTTATTTAATCACTTTTATAAAATAATTTTACTTTTGTATTTTTATAATTAAATTTATTAATTAATCAATTTTTGTAATTAATTATGTATTTTTAGTTTTTAAAATAATAATTTTAATCTTACTTTACTTTTCCAATTTAGTTATTTCTTAATTAAACTTGTTAAGTGGAATCTTCTTTAATTTTTAATAAGTTAATATCTATTATAAAAAATTATTTAATCATTGTATTTCTATTTAATTAACATCGACTTCATTTTTATATTTTATTCTTTAACTTAGTTTCATTTAAATATATATTAACCTCATTAATTAATTTGTATAATTATCTTGTTAAATAATTAAGATAAGAATTCGAGTTATAATTAAATAAAATAGTTCGATTTTAACTTTAAGTAATCACTTAGTTAATTAATTAATTGACATAATGTTTTAAAACACAGTTTTTTAAATCCTTAGTATACAGTAAAGTCATTTATTCATTTACTTGTGCTTTTAGTCTACCGGTGAGGTAGGCAAGAGCATCAGTGACCTGTTGAGTCACCGATGCGACACATTTGTATTCATTATAGACCCTTTAATATTTTTAATTTATGTCTTTTATCAATTTGGATTATCAATTATCCATTTCATAATTTAAGTGTTATCGATTGATAAATTTCATTGTAATTTTAATGTTTAATGTTTTAAAAAAATTCTATTTTAAATTTATGGTGTTTGTATTTATTTTAATTAATTATTATCAATATTTTAAATTAGTTTACCTATGTTTTAATTTTATGTTCAATTTATGCATTTTTATTTTTTGAAGGTCACCATTAGTTATTTATTTTCTTTATAATGGTGACCCATTTCTTAATGGGAAACAGTGACTATTTATTCTACCAGTGACCTTTTTTCATTGGTGGCCCTTCTATTTCATCTTCACTAGTGACCTTTAAGTTATCCCCAAATATGAGATTTATTTTTCACTTTAAGTAAATTAAATATTAAAGTATCAGTGACATTTTATTTCAGCCTACCCGTGACCTTTAATAATCTGCCCTGGTGACTTTTAAAATCTTTTCCAATGGTGAGATTTTAATTTTACATATCAGTGACCTTTTCTTAACTTAGCCTATCCGTGACCTTTCATTTTAAGCCACGTTTCACCCTTATTTTTTTATATCGGTAACCTCCCTCACTGATAGATCCATTGGATTTTGTTTTCTCCCTTGAACCTCACCGTTTTTCATTTACCCATAGTCTACCGATGCAATTTTTCACCATTAGTGTATTGTGCCAAACCGATGGCCCTCCCCATTCTTCACCACATCTTTACCATTACATCACATTTCCTCAACCCCTCTCATCATCACAATACTCCAGCAACCACCTACACACACCGTTCTTGCATCTACACATTGGCACCATCACAACCATACTTTTAATCAATAAACATTCAAAAAGTCAAACTAGATCCCAAATACAGAAGAAAAATTAAAGATTAAAAATCAAAACCCTTTGTAAATATGGTTTTAATAAAATACAACACCTATCTCACTGACACTAGGAGGAGGAGGCCCTGAGCAGGACGACGCCACTGAGGATCAGTGTACCACTGTGAATCACCTAAATCCGAGGATGAGAACAAAGGATCCGAACCAAAGTAAGAGGATCTGCTTCACTTGAAGGAGGTTGCACCACCTCTGAGTAGAGGAAATGAAATCGAGGCTGATGCCTTACTGGTGTTGATGAGGAGAACCCGACCATATCTGCGGAGAACCTAAATCCACCACAACTCCTTTCGGCATCACTAGGAGGATTCCAGTCCACCGTCCGTAGATGAAACGCAAGCCGCCACTTGGCAGAGGGGAGGCCGCCGCCACTCCCTTGGTGTAGCACCAAATAAGAAACCATATCCTCCCTATTGGGCTGAATTAGGGGAGGGGGAGAAGAAAAAAAGAGCTTAAAATTTTATAATAAAATCTCAACCTAATTTAAAAGCTAAAACATAAATAAAAAAATTATGATGAAATATTAAGAGAACATAAATATTAAATACTAATAATTATAAATTCAATTTTCTAAAACAATAAATCATCTAATAATTAACTAATTATAATTCATAAGAAATGAAATAATTTAACAAGAAGTTATAAATTAAATTATTTACATAAATATGATTATAAAAATTAAAATAAATTTATTTAAGCAACTATAATAAACTTTAATAATATTAATTAATCAATTACTCAATCAATTAATAACATTAAAATTAATGATAATCAAATAAATTATTAAATTCATAATAACAATCTATAAAATTTATTAAACTGATTTTTTTAACTAATTGATACTATGATATTTAATACTCAAATTTTAATGTAATAATAAATATATTTAAACTCATTTAATTCAATATTAAGTTATTATTAATAAAATAATTTATCAAAAAATTTCTAGTTTAGAAACTTTTTAATTATTATAAAGATTTCTTAACTAATGGATATATTTATATTTTAATTGACCTATGTTGGTGTTTTGTACTGTTCTATTTTTATTTATCATTTATAAGTTCATACAGGAATTAAAATTCCATCTAGATTCACTTAACTAACTTAGCCGGAGATAGTTATGTTAGAAAATCTAGTGCTATGTACAAGTCGCGAAAAAAATATTGTGCGCGGTGCACACATGAAAGACACTTAAAGTTAGTGATAGTCGTATGGTGCCATGAAGTAGATGACTATGGATTCAAAATATGAGAAACCAGCAGAGGACAATGAAGACTTTCATTAATTATATTAGAGCACTATTAGAGATCTGGGAGCTTGTCTCTCATCAGGAGAAGTGAGTTCCTATGAACATCCCAGGAGTTGAAGGATCATATGAGAAGATAATGATTCAAGCAGTATTTCTTCCATTGTGTTTGAATGTTTACACTATGCTTTAGCATGTTTTCAATTACTGTTATGAAAATAAACATGTTTTCTAGTTAATATTTTAGTTTGGGGATAAATTGAAGTCCCACTGGTTATCTTTTAATTCACTTTTTCCACTCAATCATTATAATGAATTCAATATTGATTTGAGAGACCAACACTACATTCATTCAGTTTCTTGTACCACTGGACATTAATTTCAGAATTTCACAATCAATTGGTGAGATTGATTATGTAAACACTTTTTGAAAGATAATAAATTCAAAAGTCTTTTGGACTTATAGTGAGTTCATCTTATTGTCAATTTTTTTAAATGTTTAACAGTTGATAAATTTGGAGTGGAAAACTCTAAAATTTATTATCTTGTGTGAATTAACTCATGGAGAGGGAAGTAAGTCATTAATTTCTAAGTGGTACTCTGTAATAACTTTCTAGTGAAGTGGAATACTATTTAAACTAGTAGAATGTAGATTTCCCCAAGCGTTTTATTATATTATTCATTTATCAATGCACTATATCTCTATGTCTCTTTGTTTTCAACTATTTCTAGGTTCAATTTAGTTTATATACATGTTTTCAAATGTATTCACACTCTACTACTTTATAAAAAAGTAATATAAAATAAATATAAAAAGTGAAAAAAACTACTCTGCTGTTGAAAACAATGGGGTCTTTTTATAAGTTTTTAGAAGAATAGAGGCCAGAATTGCCTTCCCTGTGGGTTTGGACCTACTTTCCACATATAGAGTAGTTAGTGGGAACATTTCTTTTATACTTTGACCAAATTCAATGATAGTCTAGGTCAAGTTTTTGGAACCATTTTTGGGGAAGGCACTAGCCATTAATTCTATAAAAACACTAAAAAATCACAAATATATAAATCTAAAAAAATTGGAAAAATATGAATACTATAAAAAATTTGCTTCATCTCCTACTGAATTAATGCTATTACCTATATTGTGGCTCTTGTTTAGTTCTATTGTTGTGCTATTTTGAACTGTTGCCACACTTTTCATGTGTACAAGAACCTCTTATGGTAGTTTAGAGCCCTTAAATCACGAAATAGACAAACTTTTGACTGCTCTTACAAGAAATAAGAACACATTTGAAATGGAGAACATAGTTAATAGAGTTCTTGAGCATAAAAACTTTAAAAATAATCAACCAGAACTTTTAGATGAAAATTATAGGCCTAGGATTAGGGAGTTCCAACATCCTTAAGTTTCAATAAATCCTTTTTCTATTTGGTTATCTCCTAGGGCTATATATTATGAACCTAAACAATCACACATTTCACTGCTACCTGCATTTAATGGTCTCTCTAATGGGGACTCCCTTAACTTCATTAGAGACTTCAACAATACTGTGCAACAATATCCTCTTATAGGACGTACATAAAATGAACCAATAATGAGAGCCTTACCCTTTTCCCTGAAGGGGAATGATAGGAATTGGTATTTGTGTCTATATGAGAACATTTTTTAAAATTGGGATCAATTGTAAAATTATTTCATAATGAAATTTTATGCCCAAAGACTAAAAGGTGAACTTAGAAATAAAATCACTAGTTTTTATCAAGAGGACATAGAATATTTTCATGAAGCTTGGCATCAAATTATGGATTTCCTTAGGTAGTGTCCCCATCATCAACTCCCATATCACCTTCTCATAGACACCTTCTATGAAGGGTTTTCATCCTCTGGGAAGTACCTAGTTGATCAAAATGCTGGGGGGTAATTATAATGATAAGACCAATGAATAACTTAGAATTTTTTTTAATAATCTTGCATGGAATTAACTATGTAAATTTTCATGAAGAAAAAGAGTCAATAGAAATGTTGATGTCAACACTAGTTCACTGAATGAAACTCAAGCTCAACTTTGTAAAATCACCAACCAATGGCAATATTTAATGAACCAATACTCAAAGAAAACTATTATCCAACGTGGTTGTCAAAACAGTAACCAATATTTAAGGGAACAATGTGTCCAGTGCGGTATGTTTGGGCATACTAAGAACTTTTGTCCTAATTTTGATATTCAATCCCAACAACAAGAGAATTCATACTTTGTTAACTATGGTCCAAGGATGCCTCCCAAAGAGGATCTATTTTCAAATAATTACAACCAAGGCTATAGGAACCATACAAACTTGTCTTGGAAAGACCAAGGCCTAATTAAACAATCCACTACCCCAAATTACACTAATCAACCAGGACGTAATATTCAAATTCAACAAAGGGGTGAGTCTTAAAATATACAGGGAAACAATGTTAATCAAATGTTTTCTAATATTGATATAATATTAAAAAAAATTAACTCTCAAGAGGAAAGATACATTACTCATCTAACCAAAAATCAAAATCTATATGAGTCAGATAAAATGAAAACTGATGTGAGGATACAGAACATCAAAACACAGCTTGGACAACTTGCTAGGGATTTTTTATCTTGAAAAAATGGTAGATTTCCAAGTACCAATGAGATGAACCCTAGAGAGAATTCCATGGCTGTTGTCACTAAAAGTGGGATTAATACTCATACTGTTGCTGAGAAAGACACTGAAAATGCCCAAAATAAAAATCTTCTTTGCACACATGGTAGAAATTTACAGAAAATTCATGATAATGATTAAAATTTTATTTTATCATTTGAAACTCAAGCTAAAAACTCATTTAAAAATAAAAATAATTAAGTAAATTAAAAATTATAGGAAGAGGTAAGAGATATACCTACTGTTCTAAACATTTTCTCCCCACCCATCCATTTACCTAAGAAGCTGAAACAACAAAGTAACACCTTGTCTGAACTTTTTTAGTTCCTTGGTCTCTATTCTATAATTCAAGTAATCATTCTATCATTTCAAGCCATAAAACAAATTCCAACTTACTTGAAATCTCCAAAAAAACGTTTCAAAAAAAAATACCCTGGAATAATTTTCTACTTATAGCCTCACTGATGAGTGCAGTGTTGTGCTTCAAAAGAAAATCCCACCTAAATTGAAAGAACTAGGTAGTTTTTTCATTCCCTTCTCCTTAGAAAATTCTAATCAACTCAACTATTTATGTGATCATGGTGCTAGTATTAATCTGCTCACATACTCATTTCTTTAACTATTGAGGTTGAGTGACCTTCAACCCAACACAGTCCTATTTCAGATAGCTGATAGATCTTTCACTTATCTTGTGGGTCGAGTAGATGATTTTCTATTTGGGGTTGGGAAACTATTTTTTCCTATTGACTTTTTAGTCTTAGATATGGAGTGTAATCAAGAGGTTCTCGTCATCTTGGGTAGGCCCTTCTTGTCCACAAGTGGTTCTGTTATTGATGTTTCAAAGGGTCAATTAATTTTTAAATTTGGAGAGCAGCATATAGAGTTCAATATTTTTTAAAATGTTAAAGGACCAATTTTTTTTGAAAACTATTAAATGGTAGAGTCCTTAGATGATGAGAACTCAACTGAGAAATCTGAAAAATCTAAAAAACAATTCTCTACTAAAGAAAATAATTTTTAAGCAGGGAATCCTATTAATTATGTTTTTGGAATTGAAAAATCTACTCAAACTCCATATCTAGAAAAGTTTCCAGAACTAGATAACTGTTTAGTTTATACTATTGAAGATTCCACTCTTACCTAAAATAAGAGTTTTTTGAGTGAATTTGAGGGTGTTTCTGTTAACAGTAACCTCAGTGACCATTTAAATGATATTGAGGGATAACTTATAAGAGAACTTGATGATTTTTCTCTAATTAACTTATTGAATTCTGATATAGAATGTCTGGATAGTATGCTACCCACTTTAGACAGTAACACTGATATTTCTGAATCTGAACATGAAATTGAAAATCATTCATCTTTTAATACTTCTTACAAGAGATATGTTGAAGATATTGGACCTCCAAGGCCGAATTTTCTTCTTTATAGTGTAGAACCACCCAATATTAAATTGAAACCAATCCCAACCCATATTAAATATTCATTTCTGGGTGATAATTCCACTTTTCCTGTCATAATTTCGGATTAACTTGATTAAAAATAAGAGGAATGATTATTATATGTGTTGAAAAATCTTTAACCTACCAAAGGTTGGACCATTCATGATATTAAGGGTATTAGTCCCTCATTTTGTTATGTACAGAATACCTATCGATCTAGACCATAAGCCTAGTGTAGAGTGTCAAAGAACATTGAATCCAGACAAGAAAGAATTTTTGAGAGAGGAATTGATCAAACTATTGGACATTGGAATGATATATCCCATTTTTGATAGTGCTTGGGTCATCCCTATCTAGGTTGCTCCTAAGAAGGGAGGTTTTACTATAGTCAAAAATGAAAAGAATGTAGAAATCCATGTTAGGACAACCACCAAGTGGAGAGTCTTTATAGATTATATGACGTTTAATTTAACAACTAAGAAGGCCCATTTTTTCAATTCCCTTATTGGATCAAATGCTTGAGTGACTTGCTAGAAATGAATTTTTATGTTTCCTAGATGGGTATTCAGGTTACAACTAGATTCTTGTTGATCTAGAGGATCATAAAAAGACCACTTTCACATGCTCCATTGGGAAAATTGCCTAACGGCGAATGCCCTTTGGGTTATGTGGAGCTCCATCCACCTTTCGATTTTGTATGATGGCTATCGTTTCATATATGATTGAAAGATTCATTGAGGTTTTCATGGATGACTTTTCTACTGTGGGTAGTACATTTGATACTTGTCTTGGAAATGTTATGTTATTATTAGAGAGACGCATTGAAAACAAACTACTTCTTAATTGGGAGAAATGTTAATTCATGGTCACATAAGGTATAGTTCTTGGTCATAATGTGTCCAAGAGAGGTCTCGAAGTTGATACTACTAAGATTGATGTTATTAAAAAATTTCCTCCTCCTGTAAATGTTAAAGGAGTTATAAGTTTCTTAGGGCATTCCGGTTTTTACCGGAGATTCATAAAATACTTTTCTAAAATAACTATGCTCTTGTGTTCTTTGCTGGTTAACGATGTACCTTTCAACTTTGATGAAAATTGTTTGAAATCATTTAATCTGCAAAAATAGATACTCACCACATCACCCATTATCACTAAACCTGAATAAAAATTACCTTTTGATGTTATGTGTGATTCTAGTGACATGGCTGTAGGTGCTGTCCTTCAACAGAGGAATGAGAGGAAGTAACATGTGGTGTATTATGAAAGTATACTTCTAGATGATTCCCAAAAGAATTATACCACATCTGAAAAAGAATTTATAAGTGTTGTTTTTTCTCTAGATAATTTTAGACAATATTTGTTTAGTTCAAAAGTCATCATTTTCACTGATCTTTCTGCTTTAAAGTACTTTTTGTCTAAGAACGATACTAAACCCAAGCAAATTAGAGGGATTTTTTTTGTTACAAGAGTTTGATTTAGAGATTAGGGATAAGAAGTGAGCTAAAAATTTAGTTACTGACCACATATCTAGGCTTCCTCTTAATCAATCTATATCTAAAGAACCTAGGGAGATAAACTCTTCCTTTCCTAATGAAAAGATGCTTATTGTGTCAATAAGGAAATCTACATGTTTTGCGGATTTTTATAACTTCTTCTCAATATGTGTATTTCACAAAAAGCTTTCCAATAACCAAAGAATGAAATTCCTTTTTGATCTTAAACACTACCTTTGGGATGATCCACTATTATTTAAGAGATATTCTGATGGTATTCCTATATGGTGTGTGCATGAGGAAGGGATGCTGCCTATGTTACAAAGTTGTCACTCCTTACCTTGGGGAGGTCACCATGGTGGTGAAATAACTACTCAAAAGGTCATACAATCTAGTTTCTATTAGCCTACTCTTTTTAAGGATGCTATGAGATTTGTGGTTGGCTGTGATAGGTACTAATGGTTAGGAAATGTGGGTAGAAAGCAAGAATTACCCCAAAAAGGAATTTTGGAAGTTGAAATTATTGATATATTGGGTTTAGATTTCATGGGTCCATTTCCATCATATCATAGAAATGAGTATATTCTTGTTGCTGTATATTATGTGTCAAAATGGGTTGAGTTAGTGGAACTTCCCAACAATCAATCCAATTCACTAATTATGTTTATCAAGAAGAATATCATTACAAGATTTTTTGGAGTTCCCAAAGCTTTTACAACGGGTAATGGAAAAAATCTAAAGAAAAAAAGGTTTAAATCTCTAATGGAGAAATACGGCTCTGTTGATAAAACTGGTAATCTCTATCATCCAAAATCCAATAGATAAGTGGAAGTCTCAAATAGGGATCTAAAAATTTTACTTGAGAAAACTGTGTCAACCTCTATGAATGGTTGGACTCTTAAATTGGATGAAGCATTATGGGTATATAGAATTTCTTTCATGACCCGAATAGGTATGTCTAAATATAGGATATTGTTTGGAAAATGTTTTCGTTTACCTGTGGAGTTGCAACATAAGTATAATTGGGAAGTTAAGGCACTGAATTTTTATTTTAAGAGTTCTAGTGAGAGGATATTACTTGAACTGAGTGAACTTGATGTGATTAGGAGAGAGAGTTATGATAATTCAAGGATTTATAAAGAGAGGAATAAACTCTTTCATGATTCTATCATTCAATCCAAAGAATTCAGACCTTGACAGAAGGTCCTTCTCTTTAACTTTAGACTTAAACTTTTTCCTTGGATTTTTAAGTCCAAGTGTTCAAGACCATTCACTGTAGTGAGAGTGCTTAAAATGGAGCTGTTGAAATTATAGGTCAAGAGAATAAACCCATGTTGGTTAATGGGAAGAACATGAAGTTGTATTTTGAGGGACAACCAAAGGGCTTGGCTACCTACATAGTGCTTCAAAACTAATCTCGAATAATGTTTGGATGAAGACTTTAAAAGTTAGCACTGCATGGGAGGAAACCAATGGACCTTTTGTTCTTTACTTTGTTTATTTTTACCCTGGAATAATGTTATAATTTTGTGCATTGTTTTTGGTAATTCCTTGTTACTTCATGCTCTTGGTATCTTTTTTTTGTTTCACAGTTATTAAGAAGCTACTGTTATCATATAAGTTGTGGAGTTCCCATGCTGAAAAAGTAATGGAAAATCTAGTCAGGGAACTATCTTACTATTAAATTTTATTTCATTATTCAGTTCCATAATTATTTATAAAATCTTTTTCGTTTTTTTTATAAAAAATATACTATATATGTTGATACTTTTGAAAATTATTCTTGAATTGTATAAAATTATGCTACATTTCTTGCTATTGAAATTTAAAAATTCTGAAAATGTTTAAAATTATGCTCGTTTTGGAATGAAATTCTAATGTATGTCACTGTGTATATAAAGAAATATGCATGTTCTTCACTGCTAAAAACAAAATATCATTGTTATTAAAATATTCTCACTTCTTGAAACTAATTGTGGGGGAGGTAATTATAGGTAGAAACAAGTTTTTTATTGAATATTTATAGACTGGGGTGTTTTTATCATTCATTTTTATGTT
This sequence comes from Viscum album, assembly GCA_963277665.1. Taxonomy (NCBI): domain Eukaryota; kingdom Viridiplantae; phylum Streptophyta; class Magnoliopsida; order Santalales; family Viscaceae; genus Viscum; species Viscum album. Next base: position 1,077,661,038 of record OY728135.1, on the reverse strand, counting down.
CTGTTGAACTCATTATTGAACTCAATCTTTTAAAACAATCACACCCTTTTCACTGTGCACTTCCAAGTTACATAAAATTTTTGTACTTTACTGGAAGATATTTTTCACTAGATTTAGTGGAAATTCATGTCCCTAGATATGAACCTGATATTAAGTTATTCATTGTGGAAAACAACATTTTTTATCTTCAAAGAGATTATTTTTACATGTAATATTTCTACTAAATTTAAAATCTATTTTTAACCTTAATTGATTAAATGTTATTATCCACTTTAGAAGTCAACTTAGGGAAAAAATTTGGGTTGTAAGTGTGGGGGATGGGGACAATTCTTGACTGTGCTGAACTGTGCTTAATTGTAAGCCCATAAATTCCCACAAAAACGTCAATGTTTTTGTAATAATGATTAAACATTTTCAAAATTATGTCAAACTTTTAGGCTTTACACTGTACTATAATGATTCTTTCCATTGAAAAGTGTTTTTCTTGGTAGTTACAAACTATTCAGAATCTAAAATTCTTGTTGGTGGATGATATCTGAGTGATCTTCTTTAGTGATTTAATTGAAATTTGGTTTAGGGATTTTTTTAGAGTATTTTTCAGAACCTGTAAGTGGAATTATGATCATAATACTTGGAACTGAAAGTTTGATCTTGATACCTGGGAAATCATTTCCTTTTTATTAATAAAGTAATTTCCTTAATAGACAATGTAAATGGTTTTCATAAAAATCTTTTGGAACTGGAGTAATATGGACATCTACGTTTCGACGGTTAGTATTTGAGACCCTAGATACTGGGTGTGTTTTTGTTTACTATAAGCCCCCTTTACACCTTGAATAAGTGAATTGCACAGTGCTTAGAACAAGATACATGGCTTGGGAAAAATAAATAAATTATCTAGGGTCAAAAATGAGTTCATTAAGGTAAGGGGAATGATGAACACTGGATGAAGAAGGGATCAATTGGTTTTTATGGGAGTCATTTAGGATTTTTCATTAGGGTTATTCATAAATAATTTATTTTTGGTACATAGGTGAAAAGTCAAAGTAGTATGTTCCTCTGGTTAAGTTTTTAATTCCACATAAATTTTACATATTTTCACTCTTGAAATTAGAACCTGAGCATGGATTAAAGTGAGTCATTAAGATATATCACATATGAGACATGACATCTTCATTGCTTTATGATTCATATCTTTCTAGATTACTCGTTGATTATTTTTTTTAGTCGAGATATCATTTGAAACATTTTCAAAAATCTTGTTGACAGTTCCTGTCCTCTGTTTTTAGATGATGGACATGTTACATTATGAGAAAAATAAAAATCACTATACTATTTTTCAAAGATAATAAAACATGGGATTGTATGAGGACACAAAATGCTTAAGTGTGGGGGAATTGGATGTGGCTCTATTTTTGCATAGTTTTGCCACATCTTTTTACCTAATTTTTAATTATTTAATTAATTATTTAAGAACTTATAGTAAATAATTGTAATTTTGTGTTTTTATAATTAAATTTTATAATTAATCATGTTTTTAATTAGTTATTGAAATTTAGTTTTTAAAATAATAATTTTAATCTTAAGTTACTTTTTTAATTTAATTATTTCTTAATTAGCATTGTTAAGTGGAATCATATTGAATTTTTAATAATTTAATATCTATTTTACACATTTATTTAATCATTGTGTTTCAATTAAATTTAATTTAACTTTATTTTAATATTTTATCCTTTAAAATAGTTTTATTTAAATATTTATTAACTTCATTAATTAATTTGGATAATTATCCTGTTACTTAATTAAGATTAGAATTTGAGTTGTAATTAAATAAAATAGTTCGATTTTAACTTTAAGTATTCACTTAGTTAATTAAAAAATTGAATTAATGTTTTAAAATAGTAATTATAAAATCTATAGTACGCAGTTAATTTATTTATTCATTTACTTGTGTTTTTAGTCTACTGGTGAGGTTGACAAGAGCATTGATTCCCTGTTTTGTCATCGATGCGACCATTTTCTATTAAATATAGAGCCATTAATTTTTTTTCGTTTAAGTCTTCTATAAATTTAGATGATCAATTATCCAGTTCTTAATTTATGTGTTGTCAATTTATAATTTTTATTATTATGTTAATGTATAAATGTCACGACCTGCCTCCTTGGGCCATGAACCTTGTCACCTGACCCCATGGGTCTCCTGTAATACCTTGGTTGCTTTCCTAGCACACCATAGGCTATTACTCACTAGGGTCGCTTATCAGACTAATGAATATCCCCAGAGGCCAACACAAGTTCTTTCAGTGTGTTTTGTCCTCACTCACACACATCCTGTGAAACTTGCCAGAAGGTTACCCATACTGATTACTACATCAGGCCAAACATGCTTATCTATGGAAATCTAATCCGGTAGGCTCCTGAAAAGAAAGGAGCCCCATGTTGACATGGGTAATAATATTTAGCCTTTTAAGTCTCACTTTTATAGGGGTGTTACATTATCCACCCCTTTAAAGCACAACACCCTCTTTGAGGACCCCAAGCCTCAAACCCAGGGAGTGACTAAGCACTTCCAGCTGGGTATTGGCTCTGATACCATATGTCATGACCCGCCTCCCTGGTCCATGAACATTGTCACCTGACCCGATGGGTCTCCTGTAATACCTTGGTTGCCTTCCCAACACACCATAGACTATTACCCACTAGGGTCGCTTATCAGACTAATGACTATCCCTATAGGACAACAAATGTTCTTTCATTGTACTTCGTCCTCACTCACACACATCCTGGGAAACATTCCAGAATGTCACCCATCCTGATTACTACTCCATGCCAAGCATGCTTAACTGTGTAGTTCTAATCAGGTTGGATTCTAAAAATAAAGGTGCACCTTGTTGACATTAGTAGTAATATTTAGCCTTTTATGTCTCACTTTTCCAGGGTTGTTACATTATCCACCCCATTAAAGCACAACACCCGTGTTTCGGACACCAAGCCTCAAACACAGGCAGTGCCAAAGCACATCCGGCTTGGTATTGGCTCTGATATCATTTGTCACAACCCACCTCCCTGGGCCATGAACCTTGTCACCTGACCCCATGGGTATCCTGTAATACCATGGTTGCCTTCCCAACACACCATAGGCTATTACTCATTAGGATTGCTTATCAGACTAATGACTATCCCCACAGGCCAACAAATGTTCTTTCAGTGTGTTTTGTCCTCACTCACACTCATCCTGGGAAACTTCTCAGAAGGTCATCAAACCTGATTACTACTCCATGCAAAGCATGCTTAACTGTGTAGTTCTAATCAGGTAGGCTCCTAAAAAGAAAGGTAAATCTTATTGACATGGGTAGTAATATTTAGCCTTTTAAGTCGCTCTTTTCCTGGGGCGTTACATTATCCACCCCTTTAAAGCACAACGCCCTCGTTGCAGACCCCAAGCCTCAAACCCAGGCAGTGCCAAAGCACATCCGGCTGGGTATTGGCTCTGATACCATTTGTCACGACCTATCTCGCTAAGCCATGAACCTTGTCACCCGACCCCATGGGTCTCCTATAATACCTTGGTTGCCTTCCCAGTACACCATAGACTATTACTCACTAGGGTTAGTAATCATACTAATGACTATCCCCACAAGAAAACACATGCTCTTTCAGTGTGTTTTGTACTCACTCACACATATCCTGTGAAACTTCCCAGAAGGTCATCAATCCTGATTACTACTCCATGCCAAGAATGCTTAACTATGGAGTTCTAATCAGGTAGGCTCTTGAAACGAAAGGTGCACCTTGCTGACATGGGTAGTAATATTTAGCCTTTTAAGTCTCAGTTTTCCAGGGGTGTTACATTATCCACCCCTTTAAAGCACAACGACCTCATTGTGGACCCCAAGCCTCAAACCCAGGCAGTGCCTAAGAACTTCCGGCTATGTATTGGCTCTAATACTATTTGTCACGACCCGCCTCCCTAGGCCATGAACCTTGTCACCTGACCCCATGGGTCTCCTGTAATACCTTGGTTGACTACCCAGCACACCATAAGCTATTACTCACTAGGGTCGCTTATCAGACTAATGACTATCCCCACATGCCAACACATTCTCTTTCAGTGTGTATTGTCCTCTCTCACACACATCCAGGGAAACTTTCCAGAAGGTCACCCATCCTGATTACTACTCCATGTCAAGCATTCTTAATTGTGGAGTTCTAATCAGTTAGGCTCCCGAAATTAAAGGTACACCTTGTTGACATGGGTAATAACATCAATCCTTTTAAGTCTCACTTTTCTAGGGGTGTTACATTAGTTTTTAATAAAAAAAAATTCTTTTTAAAATTTATGTTATTTATCTTTTCTTTAATTAATTATTTTCAATCATTTTATTTAGTTTACTTAAGTTTTAATTTTATGTTCAATTTATGCTTCTTTATTTTCTAAAGGTCACTGTTATTTATTTATTTTTGTTCTAACGGTGACCCTTTTCTTAATGGGAAAAAATTAATATTATGTCTACCGGTGACCTTTTTTCATCGGTGACCCTTCGATTTAATCTTCACCGGTGAACTTTAAGTTATCCCCAACTGTGAGCTTTATTTTTCACTTTCGACAACCTTAATTTCAAAGTATCGGTGACCTTTTATTTCATCCTACCAGGGAACTTTAATAATCTGCACCGGTGACTTGTAAAATCTTTTCCAACAGTGATCTTTTAATTTTACATATCGATGTACGTTTCTTAATTCATCCTATCATTGACCTTTCTTTTTAACCCACCATTCAACCTTATTTATTTCTATCAATAACCTCCCTCACCGATAGACATCCATTGGCTTTACTTTGTCCCCTAAACCTCATAATTATCCTTTTACCCACACTATACTGATGCAGCATTTCTCCATTAGTGTCTTGTTCCAAACGGATAGACTTTCCCATTCTTCACCGCAGCTTTACCATTGCATCACATTTCCTCAACCCCTCTCACCACCACATTACTCCAGTAACCACCTACACACGCCATTCTTGCCTCTAAAAATTGACATTGTCACAACCGTACTTTTAATCAAAAACCATTCAAAAACTCAAACCAGATCCCAAATCAAGAAGAAAAATTACAGATTCAGAATCAAAACCCTTTGTAAATATGGATTTAACAAAATCAGACTCCTGTCTCGTTGACGCTTGGAGGAGGAGGCTGTGAGCAGGAGGATGTCATTGAGGAGCACTGCACCACTATGAATAGTTTGAATCCAAGGTGAAGAACCATGGATCTGAAACAAATCATGAGGATCTGTTGTTCTTGAAGGAGTTTGTGCCAATGTTGAGTAGAGGAACTAGAATCGAGGCCAACGCCATACTGGTGTTGAGGAGAAGAACCTAAACATAGCTGTGAAGAACCTAAAGCCACCGTAACTCCTTGCCGCTTCGCTAGGAGGATTTGAGGCTGTCGTTCGTAGATGAAACCCAAGCCACTGCTTGACGGAGGGGAGGTCATCGCTGCTCCCTTGGTGTAGCCCCGAAAAGAAACCCTCTCCTCCCTCATACCCCGAATAGGGGGAGAGGGGAGGGGGAGAAGAAACTAAGAGCTTAAAAAAATTATAATATTAACATAACCTAATCTAAAAACTAAAACATATATAAAAAAATATGATAAAATATTAATAGAACATAAATATTAAAATGTAATAATTTTAATTCAATTTTCTAATAAAATAAATCATTTACTAATTAAATAATTATAATTTATAATAACTAAAATAGTTAAACAACAAGTTATCAATTAAAATATTTACTTAAATATAATTATAATAATTAAAATGAATTTATTTAAGAAACTATAACAACCTTTAATAATATTAATTAATAAATTACCGAATCAATTAATAAAATTAAAATTTATAATAATCAAATAATTATTAAATTCATAAAAACAATCAATAAAATTTATTAAACTAATTGATACTATTATATTTAATAATCAACATTTAAAATAATAATGATCAAATTTAAAATCATTTAATTCAAAAGTAAGTTATTATTAATAAAGTAATCTATTAAACAACATCTAGTTTAGAAACTTATTAATTATTGTAAGGATTCTTTTATTAACTAATGGCTATATTTATAGTTTAATTAAACAATCTTTGTTTTTTTGACTGTTCTGTCATGCTCTTTCTTGTGTATGTTCATATGGGAATTAAAATTCCATCTAGATTCGCTTAACTAACACTCTTAGGGTTAGTTATGTGAGAAAAGCTAGTGCGACATATCAGTCGAGAAAAACGCATGTGTGCGGTGCACATGTGAAGGAAACTTAAAGTCAGTGATAGTCATGTGGTGACATGCAGTAGATGACTATGGATTTAAAAGTAGAGCAAGCAACATAGGATATCAGAGACATTCATTCATTCGATGAGAGAACCATTGGAGATCCAAGATATTTTCTTTCATTAGGACAAGGGAGGTCCTATGAACATCCTAGGAGTTGAAGGAGCGTGGGAGAAGAGTGTATTTTGGGGATTTTTTCTTCCTTTGTGTTTGATTTATTAAACGCTGATTTAGTATATTTTCAATTACTATTATGATAATAACATGTTTTCTAGTTAATCTTTTAGTTCAAGGTTAAGTTGAAGTCCCACTGGTTATCTTTTAATTTTTTTTTCACTCAATCATTATGATGAATTTAGTTTTGATCGGTGAGATAAACACTAGATTTATTTAGTTTCTTTTACCACTATAATTTAATTTTAAAATTTCACAATCAATTGGTGAGATTGATGGTGGAAACACTTTTCGAAAGATAAAAAATTCCAAAGACTTTAGGACTTACAGTGAGTTTGTCTTGTTGTCAATTTTTTTTCAAATGGTTTACAGTAGATTGATTTGGAGTGGTGAACTCTAAAATTGATTGGCTTCTATGACATAACACTTTGTGGGGGAAGTAAGTAATTATTTTTTAATTGTTACTCTTCAATAACATTCTAGTGAATTGGAATAATTTTTAAACCAGTATAATGGAGATTTTTCCCAAGAGTTTTATTAAATTGTTCATTTATCAACGTACTATATCTCTACGTCTCGATGTTTTCAACTGTTTCTAGCTTCAATTTAGTTTAGATACATGTTTTTAGATGCCCTGACACTCTACTAGTTTATAAAAATGTTCAATAAAATAAATATAAAAAAACTACTCTGATGCTAGAAACAGTGGGGTCTTTTAGTAAGTTTTTGGAAGAAGAGTGGTCAGAATTGCCTTCCATGTGGGTTTGACCCTGCTTTCCACATATACAGTTAGTAAGAACATAAATTTTAAACTTTGACCAACTTCATCAACATTCTAGGTCTGTCTCAGTTACAGCTATGGATTCAATATGTTTAGATCCGAAGTAGGTCTTTTTTTAATGTCTTCATATTTGAATTGGGATTTTGTTTTTTAGAGGTGTCGAATTTATTTGGTTTAATTTCAACACAAAAAATTTAATGTTTATCAGTTAGATGGAATTTTCTCTATTGATCTTTATTAATGATGTCAAATCTATGGATGGATTTTATAAACATTATATGCATAATTATCTAGGTTTTTTAGTTTTCCATGTTGATGTTGAGTGGTTGGTTTTAATTCACTGATGTATATTATTTTTTCTTTTATATATTTGTATATTGAGATTGCAATTAAAGATTCTAAAAAGTATCAGTCTTTTGATTCTATGAATTCCCTGTTGTGTGGTCCCTAATTTTTTATGTTCTTTTTATTATTTCTTTCAGTGTAAAAAAAATAAGTGAGTGGATATGAAATCCATTTTAGTATTGTGAAAATATAGCCTCCACACCATCTGTCAGTTCTGGAGGTTTAGAATATATGCTAAGTAGTAGCAGCAGAAGTCTTATTCTTTTTCCAGGAATTCATGTAAGGGATAATTTTATTTAAATTAATTGTGTTTTTTGTTGTGAAAATCAGATATAAGAGAAATTATTTTTTCTCAAAAATTAATTATACGAGATATTAGATTTGTATAGGATTTGTACTTATATTTAGGATCCAACTTATTTTTTAGGGGTGTATTTATATTACATATAGTTCTTGTTTTTTATGGTCTTATGACTTTCTAAATAATGTTTTGAAAATCTAGATTAAGGGATTATTTATGAATATGGAATTTTAAATCTATTTAATTTTCTATAAGGACCATACTATAAAATTTATTTCTATTTCATCTAGGAGAAATATTCCTTAATTTCAAAAACATTAATCTTCCCTCACCATATTTATTTACGTACATAAGTTTTGCTGTAATATATATTTTATTTAATATTATTTTTATTATTTAATTATATGTCCAGATTCAATATATAATAAATTATTTCTAACAAATCATGTTTTAACACATGGTCGTTAATTATGTTCTTCAAAAATGGTATTTTGTGTTAATTCAAAAACATTGTTTTTTTTTTGATAGAAAATTATTTTTATTTACCAAAGTCTTGAAAAAACAAGAATTTATCTAAAATATTTTACGGTACTTATTATCATATATATATATATATATATATTTATGTATAATTGAATTATAGAAAACATTTCATTAACATATAATATAAATTTATGATTTATAAATATATAATTGTTTTTTGAGTTTATGTTTGATGATTATGATTCTTGGTCATACATAATAAATTTTACATGTCATTTCTTAACTTGTTATATGTAAATTTATTTATGTATATTTATATATATATAAATCCTGATACGAAACAATTCTTATATGTTTTTATTTCACAAGAAAACATGTAATAAGATGAAATAAAATTATGAATATATAATAAAACTACATATGTATATATATATATAACGACATATAAAAACATTATTATATATAATGCTTCATCTATAATTTCACATGAGTCACATAAATATTTCTTACTTATAATTATGTAAAGAATACAAATTATATATGTGTCTTCAAATCAAATGTTCATTCCCACATTAGCCATTTTTATGATTTACAAAAGAATACATTTATTTGAAGTGTAAGATTATTTGAAAATTGTTTTTTAGAAAACTATCAAGAAAATTTTTAGTAGTTATTATGATAACTGTTATTTTATTTTAATGAATATAATACTATGTATGTTTTTTGAAATGATTTCGGTAATAAATGAGAGAGACAAGCCCATGGGATTTTTTTGGACAAAAACTAGGACTCGTGAAATATGTGATGTTGTGGGGAGTTGACCCATAAGTCATAGTTATAACTAGTGGCCTAATGTTATGGTTTTTAATATGGACTGCCAAAAATCATGAATGACCAACTAATACATTAATATTTTTTTAAGGAGAAATCCAAAAAAAATTAAATATATTAATTTTATCACGTACTAATTTATGAATGTTTGTTTTTTTTGAAACTCTGATAAATTTTAATAATGTATATAACTATCCAGAACCTAGAATGGAAACAGGTCCTCTTTTGGGTAATTTTTAAAATAGGGTAATTTTAATTGGTATCAAAGGAAAATTCTAGACAACATTTAAGATTAGATGTTGTCATCTAAGAGGTAGAGTTTAGAGTCTAACAGTCCTAGTGTTACTTCCTTGTGAAAGGGAATATTCATAATTTTCTAGAGTTTGATGTGTTTAGTCAATAATAATTTCTTAGGAATTTTCCATTCCTCAAATCTTTGAAATTCAAAAAAAAATTTAAGGAAACTTATTTTTCTCTAAGGATTATTTTCATAAGAAAAATTTCCATTATCTATGGAAATTTTTATCCTTACCTTTGTTTTAATTGTTTCATTTTATAATATATCTAAATAAAAATCATTTTATTACTAAGTATAAAATTAATATTGATATTTAAAACCTCACATGTTTATAATTCCTTTTATATTGAGTGTTGCATTTTCAATCTTTGAATTATCAAAAATTCAAATTCTGAATTCTTGGAATTTCAGATTTCGAATTCTCTAAAATTCAGACTCCAAATTATCTGAAATTCAGATTTTGATTTCTCTAAAATTTATATTCCAAATTCTCTGATATTATGACTCATAATTATATAAAATAAAGACACTGAATTCATCAGAATGTATACTATTAATTCATCATAATTAAGACTCCCAATTTCTCAGAATTCGAACTCCAAATTCCTTATAATTTATACTCTAAATTCCTCCAAATTTGGAATCTAAATTCTTCATAACTATGACTCCGAATTACCCAAGATTCAGAATCCCGATTCTTCAGAATTATGATTCTCAATTTTTTATAATTTATATTCTGAATTCATTAGGATTCAGCCTTCAAAATATTTAGAATCTAGACGCTAAACTCTTTCAAAAACAGAATCCAAATATCCAAGTCTTATAGATTCTAAATGTCAATATGTTTAGACACCGCATTATATTTTTTCCTTAGACTCTAAAAAATAGATTCAGTTTAGTAACTTCAATTTCTATACACATGTTATTGTTAATAAATGATGTTGTGAAATCTATTTCTAACTAACTTTTTTTCAAGTGACACATGTATAGGTCCCTCTGAGATTCACAGAAAAATATGACTGTTGGAGGATAGATCTGGCCATCGGAGTATTTTCTAATAAATAGAAGATAATTTAAACAAGAAAATTGTCTGTTGATCAAACTAGAGATTACATTATGTTAATTGATTTCTAGAGAGATAAAGACTCTCATGTATTGTGCGTACTGAACAACTTTTTCAGCATGCTTATTGTTACTCTGATTGTTGTTGTTTATAATCGAGGTCTTCTGGGGATATTAAGATAGATGTACCAACTAACTTAATGTTCCATGACTTCTAGGGATAGAAAGATAGAGGTTCTTACTACCTTAATGTTTGAGGTATTGCAGGGATAACACAACAGATTTTGATATTCCTATTGAGGACTTACCCTAGTGTGGGTAAGAAAAACATTCATGAATGTATAAATCAAAGGTCCTTTATCCAAGGTTGTTGGATACCCATCTATTTGGGTAAAAAGATTTTATACTTGTTACTTGTATTGTTTCAAGTTTTATTTCCACTAAATTTTGATAAAAGAATAAAGTATAAATTTTTTATAATTTATTGCACTTTTTTATACTCTGATAAATAATATTCTATACATTTTAAGGTAGGATATTTCCTAAGTAAACTTTTCTTATGTTTCTTTTCCAGAACAATTTTAATGAAACCTATGCATGTTTTTCCTGTTGAAATATTTCAGTTTTTGTAAATTTAATTTTTATTAACTTTTTTAAAATTATTTTTCCATTATGTTAAAAAAGGATTATTATAAACATAAATTCACCCACTTATATTTGAGAATCAACATACATTATTTAGATCCTAAAATTTGTATCAAAGTAGGTCTATGAAATACTTATATTCACATGTAAGTTTTCTTCCTCATGTTTTACTTGTTCTAAATACTTCTTTCTTAACATTCCTTTATTTAAGTTATGCTTCTATATTTTTATCATTGTTTATATATTTTTATATGAAGAAGTTTAGTGGAAATATATTTTCTTATATAATAGAAAGAATGAATGTAGGTTACTTTGACTATCTAAATCCTCTCAGACCACCTATTTTTTATGGGAATTATTATGAGTACTGGAGAGAAAAAATGAATACTTTTTTTATTATCGTTGGAGTATAATTTTTTTTTAATTCTTAACAGAGTTTACAAAATTCATAACTAAGAATTCAAAACCTACACCAATCAAAAAAAATCCAAATATCAACTAAATTACAAGGTATGAAATACTTTGTTGTATTTCTTGACCATGAATATTTATAGTCAAATTTCTTATTGTGAAGCTTCCAACTACATCTATATGAAACTTGAGGTTACTCATTTTGAGACATCAAAAGTGATAGAGACTAGAAGAGCTATGTTGAGAGCTGAATATCATGGATTTATATTTCCTTATAGAGAACTTGTTTTTAATAGACAAAAAATATTTATGACCATTTCCAAAAGTCTACAATCTATGGGAGAGAAAATTCTTAATGATGAAGATTGTGTGGAAAATATAATTTATATTATACCTAATGAGTGGGAATAAAAAAGGAAAACTATTGTTGAAAATAGGAATGTTTCTAATATTACACTTGATGAACTATATGGAACTCTTCTTCATCATGAAACCATAATGAAAAGGGATGATTATACGAATAATAATAATATTATAAATGGAAGTATAGCCTTTACTAATACTAAATCCAAGACTCCTGAAACGGTTACCGGGTCTATGTCTACGAAATTCTATGTTCTATTTGAGTCAAGTAAAATTAGAAATTATGTGAAGGGATTAGCAAATATTCTCCGATAGATGAAAAATGATTGTGGGAAAGAAATAATTTCATTATAGATATAAGAAGAAAGAATGAATGGACAATAAATATTAAGAAGTTACCTATTATGAGTGCAAAAAATCTAGACACATCAAGACAGATTATCCCATGCTAAATAGAAAAGATCTGAAGGAAAAGTATTCTGAAATAAATAAGAATAATTATTATAAGAATAATGATAAGAATATTTTTAAAGCTAATTACACATGGAGTGCCAGTGGTGGTAACTCTTTAGATGAATATTCATATTATAAATCTTCTAGTCAGAAGAATATTGGTATACTAGACAAACTACTCCTTGAAAATCATTGTCTTATGGCTATGGTATACAATGATGAATCCTTAACCAAAATGTATTTAAATAAAAAAATTTCTAATAAATAATATTTTGAATCTTCAAATGATGAATCTTACTCCCCAGAAGATAATACCTTTCCTTCATTTTAAGAAGTATATAGGTTTTCCAATCATCTTGAAAATAAAAATTGTAAGATAACAATGAATTTAAAGAAGTAAAATTATAGAATTTTTGTTTTAACCAATGAAGTATCATATCATTCTAAAAATCTTTATCAAAAAAAATTTCACTATGAAACTGTGTAAAAATGTTAAGGAAGTTAATTCTGAGAATGTTAATCTTTCTAAGAATCTTTAATATGTTATTTCTATGAAAAATATTTTAGATGATAATTCTAGTTCTAAAAATAATAACCTTTAGGATAAAAACATGTCTTTTAAACTAAAGTAAAAAATATTTTCCTTAAGGAAATTCCTGTCAAATTTTACCTCATGTATAGAAAATTTTTACAAGATGTACTCCTAAATTCATCCTGTACAAAATTGTTCTGGATTTGGTTATACTCATTATAAAATGGTTTTTGGTAGTATTGATTTTTTTCTCCAAACTAATTCATTTTTTACTAAATGTAAGTGTGGTGTACAATGGGAGAATTTTTATTCTTCAAACAAAACCCACTAATTTGGTTTTCATAAAGCATATTTTTCTATGAAAATGTGGATTCTTAAAATCATACATTCTACAATTTTCGGTTCCAAGAATGTTTGGATTACAATATTTTAACTATTTTATTTTCAGGAAAAAAAATATATTACCAACAACAATACATGGTACATGTATAGAGGATTTTCATGAAATATGGTTCGTAAAAAAATTCTTTAAAAATATTGTCAAGATGAAAGGAGGAAAAGTAACTTTCATAGATAATGCTATGGGATAAATTTTTAGTATAGGTAACATTATTATTCTTGGAAAAACATTGACAGAAAATGTTTTATTTGTTAATGTTCTTAAGCACAACCTTATTATTAGAAGTAAATTATGTGATGAAGGTTACATTTTCAATTTTAGGAATGAAAAATGCTAAGTACAAAATTCCAAGGAAGAGATTATTCCTTTTTCCCATTGTAAATAGATTGTATACACACTAAACATAGAAGACCATAGGAGCCAAGATATACCTTTCCTAAGTGTAATGTAAGATCAATCTTGGTTATGGAATATATGGTTAAGACACTGTAACCTAATGAACCTATGAAAACTCTCAAAGTAAACACTTGTTAATGATTTACTAAAGCTTATATTTGATTCTTAAAATGATTTTGATCCTTGTAAATATAGAAAACAAACATAAATCAAATTTTAAATAATTCGATGAAGTCTCAACTTATGATACATTACAGTAAGTACATATAGATCTTTTTGGTCCAACACAAACTGGGAGTATTAGAGGAAAATATTATGTATTTTTCATAGTTGTTGATTACACTAGATTTATGTGGGTATATTTTCTAGAAAAGAAATCTCATGATTATTCTTATTTAAAAACTTTTAGATCCCATGTTAAAAATTATAGAAACCTTCCACTGATAACTATACATAGTGATCATAGAGGAGAATTCCAAAATTCAAATTTTGACCTTTTTTTTAGAAAGAAACTAATTACTCGTAAATTCTCATCTCCAAGAACTCCTCAACAAAGTAGTGTTGTTGATAGAATAAATTATACTCTTAAAGATATTACAATAACCATGTTAAGTGAATATTATATAGCTAAAAAAGTTTGGTCTAAAGCTGTTAATACTTATTGTTATACTATAAATCGAGTTTTAATCAGACCTTTTCATAAAAAAACACCTTATGAATTGTGGAGTAGTAGAAAACCTAGTCTTTCTTACTTAAGTTTATGAGGTTTATATTTATTCATCTTGAATACTAAAGATAACATACATAAATTTACACACAAATATGATAAAGGAATATTCCTAGGTTCTTCCACAACTTCTATGTATTATAAAGTCTTTAATAAATATAGATGTACTATTGAAGAAATGGTGCATGTTAAATTTGTGGAAACTAATCATTTTGTTTTTAAACAACCCCTACCTACATCATAGGATGTGATTTAAAAAACAGGTAATCAACCTTTAATAAAATATACTTATAATGAGGAAAATGCTCAAGAAAATATCTCTAAAGCATTTACCCCTGATGATTTTATACCATATGTTGATGAAAAAATGTTACAAAACCCAAATAAATTGTATCTTAAGAATAATCCCAATGATAATATGATTAGTGATGTCAATCAACCAATATGGACTTGAGGTTAATTATGGAATGAATTAGAACATCTAGAATTTATTTCCCAATTAGAACAAAAAATTATTGATGATGATTTAGGTGATTATTATTGGATTAAATTTATGAAAGATGAGCTAAATTAATTAGAAGAGAATAAAGTATAGAACTTGGTAGAAAGACAAAAGGAAGCATCTGTAATTGGAGTAAAATGGGTCTTCAAAAATAATTGTGATGAAAATAGAATCATAGTAAGAAATAACTCTTTATTAGTTGCTAAAGTATATATTAAACAAGAAGTAATAGTCTATGAAAAATCTTATTCTCATGTATCTAGACTTGAAACTATTCAAATTCTACTTTACTTTACAGCATTTTTTAATTTCAAACTTTTTTAGATGGATGTAAAGTGTGATTTATTTAATGGATTTGTTCAAAATAAATTTTATGTCAAACATCCTCATGGGTTTGAAGACACAAAATATCGTGAACTTGTTTTCAAACTATCCAAAGAATTATATGGACTTAAAAATTCCCCAAGAGCCTCGTATGATAGACTTACAAGATTTTTGTTTAAAAATAATTTTGTTGAGGGAACTGTTGATCCAACACTTTTTATATATAAATATAATATTTTTTTTAATGTTCAAATGTTTGTTTATGACATTATATTTGTTTCCAATCAGTAATATTTAACTGATACATTTTATAATATAATGAAATATGACTTTGAAATGAGTGTAATGGGTGAGTTAAAATTTTTCCTGGGTTTTCAAATTTCTCGAAAACAAGAAGGAACTTTTATATATCATCATAAGTATATTAGAGATCATATAAAAAATTATTGATACGACAACACTAGTATAAGTACTTCAATCGGTACCTCAAATTCTATTGATCTTGATGAAGCAGTGAAACCAGTAAATCAAATATCCTTTAGAGTTATGATATGAAGTTTATTATATTTGATAGTTAGTCATACAGACATAAAGTTTTCAGTCTTCTTATGTGCATGATATCAACCTAATCAAATTTAATCTCACTTAAAAGAAGTGAAAATATTTTTTTCTATTTAAAAGGGAACCATGGATTTAGGAATTTTCTAAATATTGGGAAATTTTTTGTTTTAAAATGTTTTTCGGATGCTAATTTTTTCGGATGTAGAATTTATAGAAAAAGAACATCTAGAAAATTTCATTTCTCAAGAGATTCATTAGTTTTTTGGTCATGAAATAATAAAACACTCAGTAGCACTCTCCACTGCTAAAATTGAATATGTAACAGTTGAAATATTTTGTGCTCAAGTGTTGTGGATAAAACACACACTCACAAAGTATTGCATGAGTTTTTACAAAACACAGATATTGTGTGATAACACTAATACCATTTCCCTTAGAAAAAACCATGCACAACACTCCTGTGAAAAACAGATATATACTAGGAGTCACATTATTAAGGATCACACACTTAAAGGATATATCATTCTTAATATTTTCGGAACACAAGATCAATTTGCTAATATTTTTACAAAATATTTACCCACTTATACATGTGAATACATTAAACAAAATATATGAATGATAACCAAAAGGTAATATTCCATATTATCATTTTTTGAAACATATATCCTTACATTAGGAAAATACTTTTTCATAGGGGGAGTAAATTTTCTACATTAATCAAAATATTTCCTTAATAAAAAATTTTCATAATCAAAATATTTCCTTAATCAAAATTTTTCAAAGTGACAAATATTTCTTTAATCAAACCTTTTTGTTATAAATTTTTTTTATTAATATAAATTTTTTATAATCAACAATTTTACTTAAATTTTTTTTTTCATTATCAAACTTTTTATATAATCAATTTTTTAATAAAAATTTTTAGAAACTCAAATTTCGTAACTCAATTTTTTTTATTTACATAAAAATTTTATGGTTTAGAAATTTTCATTTCTTAATATAATTTTCCCACCAAAATTTATGAAGAAGAATATTTTCTTTATAGATATTTTCCTATAAGTATGAAAGGTATGTTTCCTTACTTAAAATTTACAATTAAGAAATATTTTACATATTGGTATTTTTTGATATTTTTTAAGAAAATTTTCAGATTCACTTTCCTTAAATACAAATTTTTAGCATAAAATCTTCAAATGATTAGAACCTACCAAATCCATCTTCATCTATCATCTGAATCGTCAGATCAGATTGTGCTTCTTTCAACCATTAGATCAATTGGGTAATATGAAATGTCACTTCAACGGCTATACAGAGGTTAAGCTTTTAATTACCCCACATCAGTTTTCAAGTGTTTGTGTGCCTAAGATCTACCTCTATTCAAAAGGGTCATTCTGCATTTCTGGTTTTCTTAACTCTAAATTTCATTGGAAGAATCATCTCAAAAGAATATGTATTTAGTCAGTGAAATCTCATAAGGGAAAATCTACAGAGATATTATAGTTGATCTGAATTTCATTATGAAGTATGATTCACTCATTAAGAAAATTTCAACCTAAATTGATGGGAAATATTGTGTATATCCAAACCAAAAGGACAAGATATAGTTTATCCATAGCTAATGGTTGTGTTCTATGAGATAGTATGTTTTAAATGAATGTGGAAGAGATAATTTCTTGTTCAAAAATTATGGGAAAACCTATTCCCTTTCATTCAACAAGGCACCTAATATCATTAGAATACCGTATTAAGTGGAATCTATTTTCTGCACCAATATATTACTTGATAAATTAGGAAGATTTGAGAAGGATAAGGTATTATACTGCCTTGGACTCAAAGGAGTGAAAACACCAATGATAAAACATCCCTCAACGAACATCAGGTTTCTAGAATTATGGGTTCATAGTTCCTAATTCTGAGAAAAGGAGATAAGAACAACTTGAAGAATATTGATATATTTATTCTATATTTCCAAGTGAACTTGTAGAAGATAAATCTAATGAAGTTTATCTAGGTAAAGATTACAAATATCAAAAATGGAACCCTCAAATTGAAAATAATTATGTATTTGGTAATCCTATCCATGATTATTGTATTATCCCTAGATTTTTTCAAAATCCCATGTAGTTCAAAGCCCATATATTTCAAGTCTTGTTTCTTTGTGATGATACCATAAGGTGGATGAAGGTTGGTTTCAATAAAAAATCCATTTAATTTTATAACTTATCTAAAAGGGAAATTGAGATCTTAGATAAGAAGTTATATATAGTAGAGACTTCCAAAAATGGTATGAATAATAGAAAGCCGAAGGAACTAGAAGACATAGAAAAACCCTTTGTTCAAGAATCCCAGTCATCACAACCAATGTCCAAGAAGAAGAAAACATACCTTGATGAAGTTGGTGTGAAATTGAGTTAAGGTAAGAAGAACAAAAAGGAAAAATATCCTAGATTTTCCCTTCATCCTGCTGAGGTAAATGCATTGAAAATTAATGTTGCTAAGGAATTTAAAAGGGAAGAAAAGTAGAAGAAGCAAGAGAAAACGATGTTTGAAGAAGAAATTGTTCAAGATATTCTCAAGGATACTGAGAAATCTTGCGAACAAATTTAGGTACCAAAATCCTTTTTCTAAGAAATAGTTCCCGTGACTCTAAGAAATAATATGTAAATTCTAGAACCTGAAGAAGAAGAAGCGATTGTTCCGAAAGAGGAAGTGGAAGAAGAATAAGAGGAAGAAGGATATGCCTCTGATGATGTGATAAGGAAAGCTGAATAATATCATGATAAGTAAAGAACATCTGAAAAGTTGTGGATCCAGACTTCCCGGGAAGAATTTACAATACATGTTTCCCCTGGAAAAGAAGATAAGGGTCGGAAAGAAGTTATTAAACCATCTGATGATAGAAGAAGTAATCGTGATATTGTTTAACCATATGATATTTTGGAAGATGATGAGAAGGAAATGGTTGATGATGATATAATATTTCAAGTATTAGATAGTGAACATGAATCCCCAAAAGCTACGGAGACCATTTCTAGTGCTAATAAAGGAAATCATGTGATAAATGATACACATATGAAAGATGTGGTTGCTATGAAATATATTGATGGTTCATAAAAAATAAAGGCCATTGAGATAGATAAAGAATCCTCACCTATAAGGGAATATGATTCAGAATCATCCTCTATGGGTTATGAATTTTTGGTTCAATCGTTGAGGAAATTAGTTGACATTGTCCCTTAGTAAATGAGTATTGACTCAGGGTTTCCCATGAATCAACATTCATTCAATCATAAATTGTATTCTGTTAGAATACATGTGGATAAATTCATCTGGCTTGAGGCTGAGATCAAAACATTCTATATCAGGTATGAATCTCACAGAAGGTCTTGTAAAGAAATCACTAAGTGTTACAAGAATAATATTGAAGATCTGAGAATTTTTGACAAATTTCATGATTCTGTGAAGGATTCCTTTGACAGTGAAGATGTAAGGATGAAGGAGCATTCAAAATGTTTTTTATAAAATATGAACCCAGAATAAGCACCCATGAAGAAATAAGAAAAATATCTGAATGGAAAGATCAATTTAGTTTCATTGAATTTGAAGAGAGAAAGCGATCTCATAATTTAGTTTGAGGAGAAGTTTAGTAAGAAAGAGGAGGTTTTGATATCTCATGCAGATATCCTAAAGTCTCTAGATGAAAATATCAAATCACTAGAGAAGAAAAATGAGGATCGGCAATAGTTTTTCATGCTATTTAATGAATATCATAAGGATAATAAGAAGTGAAATACCATTGTTAAGAGGTTCATTCTAAAGGAAAAATAAGGATGAATATTATTTCCTTTCAAATTCATTAATCTTTTGTAATTTTCTTGTATCATTTTTTACACCAAAAATAAAAAACTGTTGTTGTGCTTTGTTTTTTTGTATGTAGTTTTAATATATCAAGTACCATATTTTTTTTATCTTTATTAAATATTGAAAATCACAATGAGGGATAAAAAAATGATAAAAAATAATAACAAGTAAAGAAGATAATTCCCTAAGTAAGGGGGAGTCTATATAAGGGGGAGTTTACTCAATGAATATTTCACTTTTCAAGGAAAAGAAACATCTATTTAAGGAAGTCAGGAATACGATCCTTAGGGATTTCAAAACCTGAGGGAGAGTAAGTCGTATTGATGATGATTCATAAATAAATGGAGATGAGTTTTTATTTTTAGTTCATAAAGCAAAATTCTTAGTTCTTATATTCCTTTTCAAAAGTATGTCTGTGCTTTCTAAAAGGGGGGAGATTGTTGAGTAAATATGGTCTCCTTATGACTTTTCCATTTGTCTATGTTTTGAAAATCACAAACACTTTATTTTAAGTAAAATTAATTTTCCCTAATGATTATTTTCAAAAAGAAAATTTTCTATCTCTAAAGAAATTTATATCCAAACCTTTGATATCATGGTTTAATTTTATAATCTCTCTAAATCAAACTCATTTTATTACTAAGTATAAAATTTAGATTCTTATGTAAAACCCAATAATCTTATAATTCCTTGTATATACAATGTTCTATTTTTAGTCTCCAAATTATTTGAATGTTATATTTCTAATTCACTAAAATTCAGATGCCAAATTCTTTGAAATAAAGACTCTGAATTCTATGATATTCAGATTCTGAATTCTCTGAAATTCAGATTCCAAATCATTTAAAATTCTGACTCCAGATTCTCTAAAATTTGGACTCATAATTATTCAGAATTCAAACATCAAATTCCTCATAATTCAGGATCTGAATTCCTCAGAAATGAGAGTCTGAATTCCTCAATATTCAGACTCCAAATTCCCTTGAATTCCATCTACGAATTCCTTAGAATTCAGAATCTGAATTCTTAGGAATTCAAACTCCGAACTCCCCAGGATTCAGACTCTGTATTCTTCAGAAATCAGACACCTAATTCCTTAGAATTCTGATTCTGAATTCATTGGAATTTAGACTCTGTAATCATTAGAATCTAGATTCCAAACACTATGAAAATAGAATCCAAATATCCATGTCTAATAGATTTCGAATATTTATATGGTCAGACTCCAGATTCTAATTTTTTACATAGAATTTGAAAAATGATTTGGTTAAGTATCGTCAATTTCATTCCTCATATTATTGTTATAAAACAACGTCTTACAATATATTTCTAACTAACCCTTGGTAAAGTAACACGTGTATAGGTCCTTTTGATATTCAAGGAAAAATAAGACTGTTGGAAGAGGGAGCTGACCATTAGAGTATTATCCTATAAATAGGAGCTCATTTTAATGATCTCATTATCTATTGATCGTCCTAGAGAGTAAATGCTATGAATTGATTTCTAAGGAGGGAAACACTCTCATGTGTTTTGCATACTGAACATCTTGTACATCTTGCTTCATGTGACTCTGATTATTTCTGTGTAAAATCGAGGGGTTCTGGGGATAGGAACAGAACAGTGTCGACTACCATAATGTTTGATGACATCCAAAGATAAGAATATAGAGGTGCTGACTTCTATAGAGTTTGAGGGCTTGCTAGGATATAAATGCAGATTCTAATATTCCTATCGAGGGCTTACCCATGTGTGGGTAAGAAATACTTTCTTGAAAGAATAAATCAAGGTACCATTATCCAAGGTTGTTTGATACCCATCCCTTTGGGTTAATATAATTTATACATGTTACTTGTATTGTATACGGTTTATTTCTGCTGCATTTTGATCAAAGAAGAAAGTATATCCTTCTTATACCTTCTTGTAATTTTGTATAATCTGATAAATAAGATTCTATACACCTAAAGGTAAAATATTTCCTATATAAACTTTTCATAAGTTTCCATTCCAGAACCATATTTTTGAAAACTAATCATGTTTTTCTCAATGAACTATTTTAGGGTTTGTGAATTTACTTTGTTTAGCTTTGTTAAACATAGATTTCCTTAAGGTTAAAAATGAATGGTTTTAAATAAACAAATCACACCCCCTCATTTAATTGAGCATCTACATTTTCTATTTCGATCCTATAATATTAATGAATTCTGAGGGGGAAATTATTTTAAGGAGGGAAACTGTAACACACTAAGTTTCAATAAAATAATTATTAAACAATATAATTTAAATAAATAATATTATGAAAAATTTAAATAGAACAACATGAATTCATTTAACAGAAATGTAATTTTTTCACATTGATTTATTTTCAAAATTATTTTTTTTAAACATATTAATAAAAAATAAATCTTTTAATGTATTAAATTTTGTTAGTAACATTATTTTTAAAAAAAATTCACTATTAATTTTCACATTTTAAATTATTCAAATAAATATTTAATCTGAAAAATGAATAGTTACATTATCATAAAATTATTTAGATTTTGAAAATAAGATTATTAGTTTTTAATTATAAATATTATAGGGATTAATATTTTATAAAATTATAGATAATATGAATTTTATTTAATTAATTTATAATTATATAACGTAACCATTTTAATAAAGAATTGAAATTGTGTATATATGAACGTTATAAAATTAGTTTATAATGTGTTTAATAAAATTTAATTTTCAAATGATAATATATATAATGGTTTTGAATGATTATATATCTTTTATATAATTATTACCATATAAAAATTTTCCTTTATACTTAAATATACATTAAAATAATAAAATTAATAATAATTTTATATTAAAGAATTAAAATAATAATAATGATAATAATATAATAATAATAATATAATATATAATAAATAGAGGTTAATGGGGAATTTTCTATCAGGTATGTCGCACAACAAGGGGTTCATGGGAGCCGAGTCTGTCAGGGTCCGGGAGGAGAAAGGAGGGAAGGTCGTTTAGCTTCGAGTCGAGGAAGCCATGTCGAGTCGGGGTGCACCGCGACCAGGGATTTAGGGATAATCCTTAAAGGGGAGACGAGCGGGGTGGAGAGTGGTTTCTGAGGTTGTCCAAGTCACACCACATGTCGGTCAAGGCAGAGCGTAAGGTCGAGGGAGATCAATGCCGGCAAGGGAAGTCCGATCGAAGTCATGTGTTGTCCGAATGGTATAATTGGGTCTTAGTTGCGGCTAGAGCTTCAATATATCCAGATGTGAAGTAAGTCTTTTATTTAAGTATTCATACATTAATTAGAATTTTTCTTTTGTCATATGTGTTTAATTTATTTATATTAATTTCAATGAAAAAGTGTTTAATATTTGTTTATTTTTTGGATTTTTCTCTATCAATCGCAATTAATGAAATTGAATATGTGGATTGATTTTATCAACTTGATTTTCATAATTATCGGGGTTCTTTTAATTCTTCCTGTAATCATTTAGTGGTCGTTTTTCATGCATCAATGTATATTTTATTTTCTTCTTTATATTAGTAAATTGAGCTTACAAAGAAGGATTCTAAAAAGTCTTTGTCCTTTGATTATGTGAATCCCCTCTTGTGTGGTCAATAGTCAGTTCTGTTCTTTTTATAATTTTTGGTTGTGTGAATAAATAATTGAGTGGCTACAAAACCCCCTTATCATTGTGAAAATTTATCCTCCAAACCCTATGTCAGTTCGGGTGTTTGAGGATTTAAGCTAAGAATTAGCAAAACTAGCCTTCTTCTGTTTCTAGTAATTCAATTAATAGATAATTTTATTTATATGATTTATGTTTTATGTTTAGTAAATCTTTTGTAAAAGAAATTATTTATTCTCCAAAACATAATTATATAAGATATTATTTTTGTATGGGATTAGTATTTATTTTTATGATCAAACATAGTTTGTATGGGTGTATTTAAGTTACATGCAGTTATTGTTTGATTATGTTCTTATGACTATCGAAATCCGGTTTTGAAAATCTGGTATAAGGGACTATTTATGATTATGGCCTTTTAAATCTATTTAGTTTTTTTAAGAAATATACTATCTAGTTTATTTATGTTATATCTAGGAGAATTATTCATTAATTTCAAATACATGAATCTTCCATCAACTTATTTATGTATATATATAATTTATGCTGCAACATATATTTTCTTTAATATTATTTATAATATTTAATTATTTGTTCAAATTAAATATATAGTAAATTATTTCTATCAAATCATGTTTTAATCCCTCGTGGTAAAATTTGTTATTTGAAAATGGTATTTTGCATTAATTCATAATTTTGTTTTTATTTTTTTAGAATCATATATTTTTATTTACCAAATTCTTGAATTAAGACGAAGTGATCAATGAATTTGTGTAATTGGAATTCTATATCATTTATATGTGTGTGTGTATATATATCTACATGAATTTTGGAAAAATTTTCTTTAACAATGAATATAAATTTATGGGTCATAAATATAAAAGTTATTTTTGAGATTATGTTTTATGATTATGATTCACGGACATGCATTGTTAATTGTCCATGTCATTTCTTACCTTGTTATATGTAAATTTATTTACGTATATATATATCATCATACTAAACAATTGTTTCTTGTTTTTATTATGCAAGTAAAACATAAAAGAACGTGAGATGAAATTATGAATATGGGGTAAATTATATATGTATATATATATATATAATGATATACAAAACCATTATTTCATATAGTTTTTCTATATTAATTTCATGTGAGTCACATAATTATTTCTTCTTTACGATTATTTGAATAAGAAAAAATTATATATGTGTTTTTAAATCAAATGGTAATTAACTTATTTGAAATTTTTTATGATAAATGAATAAAGATATTTATTGGAAGTAATAGATTATCTGAATATTGGTTTTTTAAAAAACCCACCAGAAAATGTTTATGACATGTTATGAGAAAAGTCATTTTATTTTTACAAAAATAATACTAGGTATGTATTTATAAATGTTTTGCGTAATAAATGAGAGAGTCAGGCACATGGGAAAATGTTTTTAATAAATGGAACTCGTGAAATATGCGATGTTTTAGGGAGTGAAACCACAAGTCTTAGTTATGAACATTGGCCTTATATTATGGTTTTTTATATGGACTGCCAAATATCTTGATTGACCAACCAGATAATAATTAATTTTGAAAGATAAATCCCAAAAATTTTCAATTATATTTATTTTTTGAGATACTAGTTTTCCAAATATGTTCAAGTGTTACAAAAATATATTTTTATGTATATATGTTAATTTTATAGAAATACATTAAAAAAATTATCGAAGGTTGTTAAAAAAATTATTGGGAGTTTTAAATTCCCACCCCTAGATAATTTTTTTTCTATAGGTTACTTTGTAGTCCAATGTTGGATGTCATCATTTTATCATGGTTGGAAGTGAAGTTGTCATTTTGAATGTTTATTTATTTGAAACTCTCATTAATTGTAATCTTGTATCTAACTCTTCAAAATCTAGACTGGTCAAATGTCATCTATTCTATAATGTTTAATGTTGGGTACTTATAATAATGGTGGGAATAATAACTATATTTTTTTTATTATAACATGATCCTAAAGAAAATATCATCCACATTCATACCATCTCATAATTATTGTAATGATATCGTCGCTCGTGCATACATAGGCCATGCCATCTTGATGATGCGATGCGATTCATTCTATATGATATTATAAGAAGCATGAATATATAACTGTATATAATAATTAAATATGATTTATATTATGTTAATATCATTTTGTAAAGATATAACTATTTCCTAAAATGTATATCCTGCACTTCTTTCACTAAACATGTGTTAGAAAATGTATCCATTAAAATTTAATAACGAGTAATTATGAAATTATATTAACACATAGATAATAACATGATCATGTAGGATATTTTAAAAATGATTATGATTCCACAATATTTCAATTTAATTATTAACATCATTATACATGAGGTTAATATACATACAAAGTATATAAGACCTAAGGTAAGGGATAATTTTGAAATCTCATTATTATCTAAGATTGAATTTATATAAGTATTTTCTAGGATATAGTTATCATATTTGTATATATTTTCAAAATATGTATTCAAAAATATTATATCTATCCTTATAACATTTTTAAATATAAATTTTACCCTTGGTGAATCTATATTAATGTTATTAAAAGAATATTGCTTTATTTTCTATAGGATCCATAGTTTGACTTTATGAAAAAGGTACGAGAAGAATGAATTCATTGAACTTATAAATCATGAATAAATTTTTACCTTCTAATAAAACCTTACTTACATGAAGATTCCATTACAATACTTAATGTTCATTTTCAAATAAATTCTTCTATTTTATAATTTCATGGAATTTTTTAAAAATAAAATGTTTTTGATGAAGAAAGGATGTTTTCCTCAAAATCCCATTTAAGGTACTCTTTCAAAAATATCTTACATCTATGATATAATTATTTAATAGGGGGTTTTCATGTATATTATCCTTATTCTTACTATTTTATTATTGTGTTTATTATTGAATGATATTTAAAAAATCCATTTGATTTACATGGATAATGTTGTTTTGGAATGATGTTTAAAGAAACCCATTTTATTCCATGGTTTATGATTAATGATTTATATTTTTGTGGAACACATAGTATTGATTTTATTATGAGGTGGGTGGGACCTATATCTCCCCAAATTCATTTGGTAAAAATTTATATCTCATGATATAGACAGGTCATGAATGGGAAATGATATGGGTTTAGTAATATAGGGTGGGAAATATGAGTAAATGTTTTTAGTAATGGAGTTTTTCCACTATGATGGGTTTTTCAATGATCCTTGACTAATATGAAATGATTTTCTATTCTAAAATGTACGCCCAAAAAAAATTATGGGTTATTTTATTACATTTGGTATTATATTCATTGATTCTTATGAGATTTTTTGATTAATCTCATGACATGATATCGTGATCTTTCATATGAGGCATATGATTTTCAAATGTTATGTTCTTATGTTTTATGATTTAGAAATGATTTATATCTTCCATGTTTTCCCTTAATTAGCATCTGAGATCACCCTTTTATATATTTCTTTTCCCAAGGTCATTATTAAGGTTATTAAGTAAGATATGTTTTAAATGGGTCTAGTTTTGAATAAATAAGTGGGAGATAAAGTAGATGTCCTATGAACCAATTGTTTACATTTCCCGGTTTCTAAAGAAACTAAAATTATATGGTTATTGAGTTGGTTTTTAATGTTTTATAAAATTTAATCTAAAACATTTGAAGTTGTATATATGTATATTAGGTATATGATGTTATAAATATGAATTATGACGATTGTTTAATAGTTTCTAAAAGATCATGTAATTTTTTATTGGATATTTTTTAATGTTAATTTATTATGTTATTTTTGTTAATAAGGTTGCTTTGATCCCTTATAAGGTTTAAAAAAAATTAGTTACACACATAATGGAAATTTGCACAAGCGTAATCATCAAATGTTTCAAAGTGAGACATCTTATGAAATAATGATCATCAAAATACCATTTAATTTTTTATAACATTAATGGATCATGTGTTCATCATCACACGTAAGTGATAATATCACCCTGAGTCTAATCCGATCATAAAAAAAGATATTCAATTTTTTGGCATCAAATTATTAGAGATATTCCTAAAGATTCAGTGGTTTTTAAATACCTTTATAAAGACTAGTTCTCATTATATTTACCTAATCATGAATTTTGGAAGAAATGAAATGAAACTCTCTCATAATTTGATAAGCACTGAGGCTGAGTGTATTCTTGCCAATTGAGATTCGAAGATTTGTGGTTTTCCAAAAAAACAAAGCACTATCAAAACCTTTTCTCATGGAAATAGAACCATGAAGAATAGAAATTCTGGGAAGAATATAAATCATGTGTTTTACACTTGTTTGGATAAAAGGATATCTCACATCCAATATACTTATAACTCACACAATCAAGAGTTTTTCACGTAAGTTTTTTTACAATGTTATCATAGTTTACACAAAAAATATCAGATACTTCATATGAACATACTTGCATAAATATTAATTCAAGAATGATATTATGGGATAAATAAAATGTTCTTAGAACATGTATATAATTTCAAATACGAGTTTGGGTTAACATGTGTAATATATTCCACGACTGCATTTTTCTGTTAATTAAAATAGAAATCAAGGATTTTGAACAATGAATTGGATAATAACTTTATTTGAGAATAATATAAAATAACAATAAATAAAATCCATATTTTTTGTGGATTATTCAATGATTTATCATAATTTTAGAATAAATTGTAATAAAACCTTTTTATGTGAGTAAGTAATTAATCTGATTAATAGGGTTTGATGACTACGAATTTGAAATTATTGTGGATGTTATTCATATATTGTTATCATTTGTTCACCATTGATGAATATAAAATATGATTTATCATGTTAAATAAGTGTTCAAGTGTGGAATATCTAGTCAGACCCACCAATAAAGTGAGAACATATACTATCTTGAAGGCTGATGACATTTTTGAGTTGTAGAAAAACTCTAATGAAAATAACAATTCATTCAGTTTGTGTTGAAAGTATGAGAATTAATTGGGTTTGTTTTGGATTCAGGACAAAAATACAATTGGTATTGTAAATAGAGGAACATATTGATACACTCTATTCAATAGTATTATAATTTATAAAGATATAATAACTTGTATTATAGTTATTATTATGTGTTTGTGTGTCTAAAAAAGTGTAACAGAGTAGGATTTTGTATTAATCCTTGTAAATAAATGTGTTTTCATCTCTCTATTATTACAAAAACACATGAGTTGATGTTGATATATAATATTTACTAACTCTACAAGAGTAACATGATCGACATGTTGAATATAATATAATGGAAATTCATAAAAGAAACATTTAACCCTCCAATTATCTATGGTTCGTACCATATAATTCTCTACATAGAGTACATGGTATGTGCACATTGGTGAAAGAACAATTGATTAGAATCACATGAATGAGATGTATTTTGGGATGTGATTTGATGTATGGTTGGATGATAGGATCACCATGATTGAGATTAGGTTGGAATATACCATAGATTCATTAAGATAAAACATACTATTTGTGAGATGGTAGATATATATCATTGGATGTGTGACCATCCCAATGGATAGGATGGTTGTGATACTAGTATAGGACCCGAAAAAACTATGTGGATTCAATTCAAGACTTAGACAATGACCTTCCAGGAGTCTTTGGGTATGGACTAGGATATGTGGGAGATGACATGAGATGACGATGCATTTTTGAAAGGATTTTTAGGTAGGTATGATCAATCATTATGTTGTCCTGGTTAAAATATGGTGGCATGATTCTTAGACAGTTGTGGTGTCCTTACTAGCACATAACGTCTAAGGCACTTGTGTGAAATAATTATCTCTCCTCATTTCATACACATAAAAGTTTCCATATTCAATGGGACCTTGATGAGACACTATTGAGATGTATTTATAACACCACACATAGAATCTTATATGTGAACATAGGGATAATCTTATCATTTATGTTTATAATAAGATAAACAATTTATTAGGATTAAATAAATTGATTTATTTTCTAGACAAAATTTGTAGTTAGGAATGGGAGTTGTATTAAAACAAACAATTTTATTTTTTTCTATTCTGATTTATTTTTTATGAAATCATTAAAACTTGTGACCAATTCTTGATTTTTATGATTTTAGGTATGTATGATATAATTACATTTTTGATATAACAATATTTTTTATTTGATTTTCCAAATTATGATTATGATTTAGATGATTTGGTAATTTTCCATAGGTTGATTACCATAATTCTAGGGCATCAAATTCTCACTATATGTATAATGGTTTGGCCACTAGTCAAAAAAATCTAGTATATAATGAGGTATCATTGAGGATGTCTAAAATATTGAACTCTAATGTTTTTCTTGGATGCATAATCAATAAGTGGAATTATATATTTTTATTTGTTTTAATATTTTGGTAGATCATGGAAATGTGGTTTAAGAATGTCATATATCTCGTAATGGGATTCATACTATTGGGTATTAAACAAATTTTGTAGGTGTATTTCTAGGAAACCATGTGTAGGGGGTTTCTAATTTTATTTTTTGTTTTTTATGGTTGATATTTTTATTTAATATGATAGTTTTATAATGATATTATTTACAATTTATACTCTTAGAATATTTAAAGGGGACTCATTTTCAATAATTATATTTGGAACATATGACTCACATGACTTGAATTTGTGCATTTGATTTATTTAATGATGACATATATTTTTTATTAATGTATCAACAACAACATATATATTGTTTTTCCATATGAATTGTTAGTGGCCTTCTACTCCACTAAACCAAAAATGGATTCATGTAATGGATAGAAATGTGTAACTTATGGTATAATGTTAATCATTGATATAGATTTTCTCCCTTAATAATGGAATTAAAACATATATTTAATGAGGTGGTTCCAAAATTTGATGCATGTCTGATGAATGGATTGGTAATGGAATGCCTGATTGGTCATCTGATATATTTTAGACAATTCCATATGAATGAAGAAACAATTATGCACATTTTTTGTGGGTGGTTCTCCTTGTATATAGTATGGTTTAATTGTATCATATTTATTTGATTCTTTTTCTAGGGTTCTATTTTTTTTTGTCATAATAGAATATGATGGTTATAGTTAGTCAAATATAGGTTTTATGAGAATGGACGCATGATTTCATGTTTCAAAATTACCATTGTGATGGTTCATTATTCAATAGTACATGAAATGAGTGAGATTCATTTAGTTATTTTCTAGGATAATAGGCTGAGGTGGATTGTCACTAGGTTTGTACATTAAGACTATGTTCTATTAAATGTGACTCATGAGAGCATGGGTCTGATTGTGTGATTTTTTTTATGGGACCATCCATTTATTTTTTATTGGTTATTCAATTTTAGATAAATGGTTGGAACTAATGAGTGTGTTCTCAATGTACCATTATAACTTGGGTGGAGGAGAGTGAACACTGTAGTGGGATTTTTTGGAAGAGTCTTGATGTGAATGGTTAGGTTCATGTTGTAGCTACATGTGATGTTCAATTGATTTATATATTAAATAATGGTACATGTTAATGCCCACTCATAATGGTTCATGTTATAGATGATCCTCAGTGGTGAAATAGTTTTCAAGCACATTTTTCCATGAAATCCTTGGTTTGTGTTCCAAGACAAGGGTGTTATCAAGGAGTCATATAGATGATACCAGTTATGTTTTGTGAATGAGGATTATTGAAGGAAATCCATATAGTGGGTACCACAGTTTTGGTAGATTTTTGGTTTTATAAATGACTCTCTAGATACTTTAGACTTTGTGGTGATGGATTTATTGTTTTGGTGATCATGTATGAGAAGGACATTCATGTTCGGTCATTAATAATTTTAATTGATATACCATGGGTCTAGGAGTTATGGTTATTGATTTTGTGGGTGATGATAATGATAATCCTTTTTATAGATCAATATATATTAATATTGTTTTTATTTTTTTATAATATAATTTTTTGTTTTTGAAAAAAAAACATCTTGTGAATGCTTTGGCATCTTTGGAAAGAAAGTGTTTCTCGGATAATTTGGAATGTTTTATGTTATGGTGTTCTATTTTAAGATAATAATGTTTCAATGACTAAATTTTGAAACATTACAAATCTAAAGTTATAATGTGTCATTTTTCAAGTATCTAACATCAAGAAAAAACCATGATCCTAGATAAGAACATGAAAAAGAAAATATTATACTATGATATAAGAAAATGAATAGTATATGTTAAAGAATAGTGAATTTTAAAAATTCTATGTTATTTAGTTTATACAAATAAAAAATCATATAAAATAATTATTGATCCTTGATATGATGATCATTTAGTGGTAATGGGGCATACATTATTGATCAAAAAGGGGTCATGATTACAAAATAAATATAACTAATTTTTGAAGACATATAGTTTTTTTAAAAACCAAATTATGATAAAGAGTATTTAAGAATATTTTTTGACATTGATATTGTTAATTTATTGAGTTCGCTATTGATGTATATTTATTAGATCTATTTCATCATAAGAATATGAATTACGTAGGGTCTTTTGATAGAGAATATTAAACCCAATGTGAAGAAGATTTAAAAATTATGATTATGAATACCATCATATAGGTAAATAATTGGTCAGAATAGATTATCATGTATAATAACCATTGGTTGGGGACTCATTGAATGTAATAACACTCATTGTGGTGTTAATTTTTTAAAAAATATTCACATTGTTAAATATCTGAAATTAACTATATTATATTTTCATTGTATGTTATCAAATTAAACCCATTTGGCATAGTACTAATGATTTATTTTGTTGATTGGTCAGAAAATATTGAAATATCTATCATAGGAACAGAAAAAATTAATTCATGCAAATCATGGGTCATGGGAAAAAAATTGTGTTGCCTAATTATATTATATGGGTTAGAAATTATGTTTTATCTGATGGATGAGTTCTTACAAAACAATGTAGTAATATTTTTTTATTTTATAAAAATTTATTTTTAATTACATTAAATAAATTGAGAGCTGGAATAATTTTGATTAATTTTATTTAAAAATAATTTATAAATTATGTGACCTCATAGTTTTTGAATATTCCTAGTTTCGTTCAATCATGGTTTTGTCATTTTACATCAGTTTCTTCAACATGACTGTAAGCAGTATATCATCTTCTAAATTATCCCTTCCCCATTTCCATATAGTTATAATAATGAATAATAATATCTGAAACCTTATGTTGGTATTTCCTCCTTTCGATGCATATAGTGTTTCAATAGGCTCTCTTGTTTAATTCGGGAAATCCAGGAGTATGAATTTTTGTTGAATAAATAAATATTTCAAACATACAATTTTACATATGTGATGATAGTTTCCCAGAACTAACCACCCATCCCTAATATATTATACCATATATTGAAAGGAATTTGGTGGAGGGAGAAATGGATCGTTGACCCTGGAAATTAAAACTTACTAGATCAAAACCTGAAGAAATTGCATATAAAAAATAAAACTAAAATTATGAATTGAATCCAAAACTAGAATAAAGAAAATTATATCTAAAATAATATCACAAAATTAAAAAAAGTTCCAATTGTAACACCTTGGAATTTTTTGAAATATTTTTTTAATTAATTTAATTTTTTGATATTGTTCATTTCATGTGACATTGAAATCAATTTCTTTATCATTCAATAAATAATCTTGGGTTTCATTAAACATAACACCGAGTACAAAATTTCAATAATATCATCATAATTTTTATCATTATTTACACAAAAACCCATGGTTATATTACATTACACAAAAGACTGATATCCTCGATGGCTTTCATAACACGCAATGATGGAATTCGACAAAAATATTATATTATTAAAAATATTATTATTTAGTATAATAAGTAATTTCCTATTGGTTAAATTTATAATTATATTATTAAATAACTTATAGAAAATATATTTCAGTTAATTGGTTACCTATTAATTAGAAATTAATATTGAAAACAAATGAATATAAAAAGAATGATTATTTGAGGACAATTTTTATGTGAAAATTGAATTGATTATAATACGTTTAATTAATTAATAATATTGAAATATATTAATTAAATTCATATGATTTATATTCAATAAAATATTTTTTCTATTCATCCAATTGATTTTATAGTCATAACATGATAACACACCCAATATTACACATAAAAACAAATATTTTTATAAAAGAAGTTTTAAAGTATATTAATGGAGAACCTCTTATAAATAAATTTTTTAGTAATTTTATAAAATTTATATATAAAAATGACCTGAATTTTTAAAATATAAACATAAAAAATTGGTGGAATTATTGATAATTTACTACAATGGTCCATTTATTTTAAGAACATTGAAATATAATGAATTTTAATTCAAAACTATTTTTTCATCTAATTTATTTTAAGGTAAAATAATGTTTATAAATTGTTTTAATGATAAATTAAAATAATTCTATATAAATTAATACAATTTAGGTAATTATATTCAATTTAAATTTGAAATCGAATATAAAAACATAGAAAACAATTTAATGTTTTTACTTTAACAACCCTCATTGTCATCTGATCTGCATAATTAAATTTAAATTAATTTCTTCATTTAATTAAATAAGAAATTTTCAATAGGGATTACACAATTTTAATAAAAATAATTTATAATTTCTATTATGGTCAACTTATTTTTTACCAAAATATTAGTGAAATTAATTAAAATTATTTACGTTGATTAATTTTAAATTAGGTTTAATAATAGAATAAACCATAATCCTTATGAAAACATTACCTATAAAATTTTCCAAAAACAATTAGAAGACAATATATCTGAAAATAAACCTTGGTGGTTCCAAAATTGTCCATTTGGACATTTGGGGAACAAATAATACCTTGTGAACACACTCTTATTTTCAATAATACAATGTGTTCTTTACCTCCTCTTTAAAAAAAACTCAACTCTACCACATCCTTACAAATCTCAAGACACTTTAGATCAACCAATATAATCCTAAATAAATCCACAACATCCCTCCCATTATTAAATAAGCATTACATTGGGAATAAATTCATCCAAATTGGCCCTTTGATGAAAACCAAAAGGAGTTACCTGAATAAGAGGTGACATCTTTCCTATGAGCTTTACTCTTATTTTTATTCTCTACCACACCAAATATTTTTGTTCCATTATTATAAAATAACAAAATTATCATATATATTATTATATGATTAATTATAAGTTTATTACCTCACTTACAGGAATAGAAATCTAAAGGGTAACATACTTAGAGTTCTTTTGTACGGGGAATTACTGCCCCATGAAACGATGTTGTACATTTTTCTGCTACCACGTCTCATGGTTAGGAATTCTAATGGAAATTATATTTTCTATGTAATATATTATATTTATTATTTATTTGGTCTTATTTCATTATTATATAACATATAACATCATTATTTTCCTTTTTTGTATGTATGGTAATTTCATTTGTGGTGGTGTGGACTACCATATCCTCAAAGTGATGTGATTCATCCACACCATACAAGGAATGCATTAACATTGTGTTTAGTGGAAGTATATGATATATGTAAAATAATAATTCTATAGAAATTTTAATATATATATATATATATATTTATGTGTTAATTGTCTTCATTCCTTCGTTATGCCAATAAAATGGAAACAATGTTCACATGTACGTACAACCTATGGTCTCCTTGAATCGTTTATTCCATTTCTTAATTCGATCATATGTAGATTATAATAAATAAATATATATTAAATATTAATAATAACATTTTATATATTTTGTACATATGAAAATCCTGATCTAAATTAGAGTGTCAACAATAACATGTTAAAACATAGAGAAAAAATGAAGCACATATTTCCTAAAACAAAAACTTATTATAGAGTTGTCAATAAATAGTTTATATAATATTAAAAATAAAATATATCGTATTATATATAATAGAATGGTTATTTATTTTATATATAATTAATTAATATTTATTATACTAATTTTTTTAAAATGTTATAAGATAGTTAAAGCATTAGGTAAGAGAATTTTATCTCACTTTTTATGTCCTTGAGATACTTGTATTTTTCACCACTCATTTATTTAATGTGGTGTTTATACTAAACATGAATGAATTGTTGGATTGTTATAATTAATTTTATGTGTATTTACATTTCAATTTTAGGATATTTATTTCATTTGTTTTAAATTTCAAATGTTTTCAGATTAGTAAACTAATTTGGTCTCAATTTTTCATCATTGAGACACATTCCATGTTATGCACCTATATTTTTTCTATTTGGTGAATATACTACTTGTTGATATTTTATATCATGAATATCTATTTTTTCATAATTTTTTAATCTTAATTTAATTTTATTCTTTCCATTTATTATGATTTAAATTTACCAAAGTGGTAAATGTTTATAGAGTAAATCTAATCCTATATTGAGATTGATTATGATTATGCTTATATTGATGAAATTTTGTGATCTATCTATTAATAAATCTAATTAATTTTCCAAATAACTTTATATTAATTTAATATACATTTAGTGGTAACATTTTCAATTTTTTTACTTAATATAATTATAATTTATTTTACAAAAATATAACTGTATTTTACATTTCGGTGACAAATATGTGTTCAATCAAAATGGTAATTTATTAAAAAGTTTTCAAAAAACATTGACTATTAACCTAATATGTAAAAATAAAATATATAACAATTTAATTTATTTTAAAAAAATATTTTTTTAAAATGAATCTTATTTTATTTTTCTAATCAAGGCATTTTTCAGAAATTTTATGGTGAAAAAGTAATGTTCAACACGCACAGACCACCACACCATCATGAATATCATTCCATTGATTATTTGTTTATATGTTTAAAAGGTTATATTTTTTAAATGATAATTTACTCTTAATATTTATTATATATATATTTTTTAAAATTATTTTCAAATGAAAATTGTTTTTTATTTTGTTTTGTAAAAAAAAGGTTTTATGTGATTTTTCGAATCAACCATTATAAGTTTAAAAATGATTTGTTTCTACTAAAATGCATTCAATGATTATAATGATTATATTATATGTTTTAAATGTATTTTCATGATTTTTTTAAAAATTTTGTAGAATAATTTTATATTTTTTCATAGAAAATGGTTTTCAAAATTAGGTCATGATTCATTTACTAGTTTTCTAGGAAATGTTTTTGAAAAATGATTTTATAATTAATTTATATTTTTCCCATGAAAATGGGTTTCGAAATATATTCTATCTTCTTTAATAAGTTTTCAAATGAATTTTTTTTCAAAATGATTTCAATTCTTCGTTCTTAGTTTTCAATTAATTTTTAATTAAAATGTTTTTCTAAAGGTGTGATGTTTGAAAAATATTTTTTAATGAAGAAATGATTTTAAAAGACATTCAAAAATTATTTTACAAATATGATGACATGAGTTGACATTACTCATTCCCTTCTTGTAATTTTTCCATGGTTTTCATTGATATACCTTCTTGAATGGTTTATGTTTTTATGGAATGTTTCTTTTGAAAACCATTTATCTTCCACGAGTTATATGCTCTCATATCGCACTTCTTTTTCAGTTGTTATATTTTGATGAAATGATTTTTAGAGTTATCACTTTTCCATAGTTAATTATATTATGAAAGATTTATGAGACCCATTTCATTTCATGGGTTATAATATGATTATTTTTTATAATCTTATGGAACACATATTATATGATGTGTGGGACCTATATCTCCCTATAATGCATTGGGTAATGATGGATGACTCATGTGTATAAATATTATTCATGAACATGATTACCTGTTCCAAATGTTATGCATGGACCTATATTCAAGTCCATATGTTTATGTTTGAAACTTTTTACATGTTCACAATGTTATGTGGGAACATTATTATGTGTCACAATGGTATGGGTGAACTTAATTACATGTTCTCAATAATGCTGCATGGATATAGTTTAATGTCTATAATTTTTTTTCTAAGCTAAATTAATTGGTCAAAATGTTTTGTGTGGACTAGGTGTATGTTTATAAGTTTATCAGAGGGCCAGATTTCATATTCATATCAATGTGAGTGAACATTTATCAACATATACGTGTTAAAATATAATAAGCTAATATGTGTTCCATAATTCCATGTTCTATTCCAATGTTATTCTTTAATGGACACAAATTTCTTTTCCATTATGATTCATGTCTTATAATCTGATAAAGATTATTCCATGACTCATTTTTAGTTTATTTGATAGGCATTATGTGATCCTATAATGTGAAATGATCATATAATTATACCCTTATGTTCATGTTATGCTTATTTGTTTCCTTTATTTACCATTGTTTAGAATTCAAGCTCACATGTTCTTATGTTTCCTTTCTATAGGATAGGAAGAAATTATTTTAAAACAATTAACAAATAAGATGAAATTTTTGAAAAAAATTAAGATCCTTCACTGATTTTGAAGAATTTTTATCAATGTTTCCAAAGACATTAAACTAATACTGTCTTTGGGAGTTTTTTGAGAAATGTGCTATGTACTCGACAAATATGATGTAATGTATATGTAAATTAATACTAGGTTGGTATAGTGGGTATAAGTGTGATGTTTAATCAACCTTTGGTATCTAGGATGAGAAAAAATTATTCACATCCCAATAAGTATTTCTATGGATATGTCTAGGGATGTATCTATGGATAATTATAAGGATGAATTAATGTGTACCAAAATTTCCTGGAGTTTTGTAAAAGGACAGAGAAGGTGGATTCCTAGAAATACACCCCCTTTGGATAATAAGTGTAGACCTGGTTCTTGAATAGATGTTCCTGGGCGTAACAACTCTTACAAGGAGCATCGGGCCTAACTCAAACATGACCCGGTACATGACAACATGCCTTACAACTCACCTCATTTTAATATCCCATGGGATATGATATAGGAATTCACAACATATTTACAAACCCTCAAAAAGGATTTACATAGATAATTAAAATTCTTAAACAAGGATTATACTATAGTTTCATATATTAGAGAATCATATTTCATGATTTAGACATTTTATAAGTGATTTTTCATGATTATGAGGTTTTCTACTATAATATTGTTTCTAAAACTATGATTTATGGTTTTGTTTATTATCATTAAATATATGGATATGGGTTAAACATTTAATGTTTTATATATGGAATATATGGGAATTATACTATTTATTTCCTAAGTGAAAACCTCATGAATATAATCACGTAGCTAGTACGAGTATTGGATATACATCTAAATATAATGTTACCATAGATGACATGTGAAATGTATGGAATGTTCTTAAAGTATTTATTAAAATAAATCAAATAAGCATGAGTAGATTAAGGTTGAGGAACCATAATACATGAATAATATTTCATATATTAGGAATAAGGTATTAAGAAATAATTTGATGAAGCCTGATTAATGGTTTAATAATTAAGTTAGATGTTAAAAGTTTATGTGTTTTGGAGTTCAAATATTATGTTATTTGAATCATGAAGTATATATATAATATTTTTAGAATTTTTTATTGATATATTTTTAATAATTTTGAAAATGAAAATTATAAATGAGAAAAATTATTTAAACTCAATGTTACATTAATGGAAACGTAACCCATAACATGTTCCTGAGGATGGGAAAATGATATTTGATATGCATAAATACATGATGATATAGATGAAAAAAATTGGATTGTGTTTTTTTATTTCATAACTAATAAAATATTTGTTGAAAAATTGGTCTACTTTATTATGAATGATGTTTACAACATCTTGGATTCATATAACATATCCCATAATCTTTGTAATAAGGAAGCATAATTTTTTTTTCAAAATGGATTTATAGTAATTCATGTTATAAAAATTTTATAGGGGAATATATGATAAGGGTTTTCAAATTTTTGGAATCTGAGAATCAGTAACTAAATTATGAATTATGTGGGATAAATGTAAACATGATTTCATGAACACCTTTCAATGGTTTTGTATTTTCATTTTTTGGAAGTGTTATAAGGTTAACCATTTATGTAATGTTTATATTCAACTTCAGATGAAGTATTTTAGATTAATGTATTATCCAACCACATGATTTTATAGGCCTAATAGATAACCCATTTTATCAACTTTGTGTTGATGGTAACAAACGACATATAGTATGTATTATTATGGATTTCATGATCTTCTAGTGTTTTAGGAAATAAACAATTACCATACATTAAGAATAAATAAGTGAAGTGGATATTGATCAATGTACAAAAATGGTTGGGATTTTATTAAATCAAGTATTTATATATTCTTGAGAGAGTTCTTCAACGTTATGATAAATGACCTTGAACAAAAAAATTATACTAGTATCTTTGTCTTAGATTAATCAAATGGACTCTTATATTATCACAAGTTTATGGAATTTTGATTTTTATCTTTCTTCTAACCATGTTCTCTATCACTCTTCATCAGAACATGATAGTTGTATTTCTCTTCCATGCATGTGTTTTCACTTCCCACAAATGTTATCCCTTGTGTTAACCTAGTTATGAGATGCATTTGGTAACTATCATGTTTTCAACTTTCTCTTTTTGATGAATGTTTTATTACTCATTTTTTAAGATGGGTTTATATAAAAGAGACATTCAAGTATTAAATCATTGATAACCTAGATTAATTTAGAGTGATAAATTAATTTTAAGGGGGTATCATTTAACACTCCTAAAATTTTTAAATATTATTTTTGAATTAATTTGGTCTTTTTGATATTTTTCATTTTAAGAAACACTAAATATATTATTTAATTATTAATGAACTATGGTTGGATTTATTTTAAGAAAAAATAAATCTTGAAATACATAATCGTAATGTTTGTATTTTTCTATATAGAACAAATAGGATAACTAATGTTATATGAATGACTAGCATTCCTTGATGTCTTGTGTAACATGCAAAACTGAGTTAAACTGAACAATAACATATTATTAAACATATTGTTATTTAATATAATAAGATGTAACCTTTCTATAAAATTACAGATTATATTATTAAATTAAATATTAAATTGTATAGTTTAATTAATTGGTTATATAATAATTAGAAATGAACATATAATCCAAATTAATATAATGGGAATGAATTTATAACAGAATATTTTTGTGTTAAAATTGATATTTATCTTAATAAGGTTAATTAATTAATATTAGTGAATGATATTAACTAAATTTATAAGATATATACTCAATAAAATATTTTCTATTTTCATCCAATTGATTTTATAAGCACAAGATCTGAATATACCCAATTTTACACATAAATAGCTATATATTTTTGAAAAATAGTTTTACCAGCTTTTTATGGAGAAATAATTTTAATTATATATTAAAACATTTATAAATATGTTTTTTCAAAATAACCATCTTTTCTGAAATATAAACATAAAAATTATATGAGGTTGTATTTTTGGTACTTTTCTATGAAGTTCCATTTTATAATGAATAGTGAAAAATAATGAATTTTAATTCAAAATATATTTTTATTATATTATTTTTATAGGGATAAATTATATTATTAAATGATTTTAAATTTTAATTATATTAAATTTTTATCAATGAATACGATTTGGGTGTATATAATTAATTTCAAATTGAAATTGTAGATGAAAACGTATCATTATTTTGAAAGTTTTTTCATGAAAACCCCACATTACCATCCAATTTGTGGGATTAAATTTAAATTTATTTAATCCTATTATATGGTTTAGGTTTGGAGAAAACATTTCCATATTTTGAATTATAATAATTTAAAATTTATAAAAAAGTCAACATAGTTTTGACCAAAATATTAATGAATGTAATTAATATTAATTACATCAGTTAATGTTAAATTATGCTTCAGAAGTGTCCAAATCATAATCTTAAGATAAAAAAATGACATATATAATTTTATAACACCAATTGTATCAAAATATTTAGTCCCATAAACCTCTAATATTCTATAATTTTTCAATTTTACCTTTTGGGATCATGTAATAGTATGGGAACACAAAATCCGTTTAAAAAATAACATGTCTGTCCTTTCCATCGACTATAAATAGGCACTCACCTCTCCCAATTACTCACACATCTCAAGAAACTTTTTATCAACGATGAACAACCATAATATCACCTAAATATTTCTATCCTTATCTTATAATCCTAAACATTGTATAAAATCTGTCAGTGGAATCGTATGGTGCAAACAAAAAGAGTTGCCTGAGTAAGAGGTAACATCCTCCCTTAAGAACATTAATTTTATTTTTCATTCTACCTAACCAAAAATAGTTTTATTAGATGATTATATAAAAACAAAATTATACAAAAAGTACTTATATTTTGTTGGTATATGTTTTATAACTACAATTAAAAACACATTTGTAATGTCCTGGTTCCGGAAGCCACCCAGGGGAGCCCCGTACCTGGTTGGTCACATAGACTCAAGCGCATTTCCCCAAATTCCAGAGGCTACTGACTAGCAGTGAGAGACTTGGGTGTGATAGTCGGGAAACTATGCCCTCATTGGAAGAGTACCCAGTAGAAAAGAGAAATAAAAAACAATAACAGAAGTAGTAAACAATCCATACACAAGTAAACAACGAAACACTAAAATAATAAACAACTGGAGAACACACATATATATGAAATTATGTATGATACATATGTCTAAAAAAGCATAAAAACAAGTCACAATGCTGAATACAATACAAAACCAATGTAAAAAAAGAATAACAAATAAAGAACTCCTCAACATCCCAAGCCTCGGCTTAGTCCCATGCTCTACACATCCAATGCAAGTCAAGTACCTGAAGTAGAAGGGAAATTTCCCGTGTCTATACCTATAATAATATAATCGGTTTGGGCCCAAAAGCATGACCCAAATAGTGTGTG
Organism: Viscum album; assembly: GCA_963277665.1. Classification (NCBI taxonomy): domain Eukaryota; kingdom Viridiplantae; phylum Streptophyta; class Magnoliopsida; order Santalales; family Viscaceae; genus Viscum; species Viscum album. The sequence goes on along the minus strand of OY728135.1, from coordinate 1,077,618,530 downwards.
AGACTAAACACCAATAGGAAACCACTCGAAGATCTATTCCAGACAGTCAGCGAGTATATTGAATGTAATTGTACAGTTAGCAGTAACAATAAGTAGTAAATTGGATGATACACAATAGTAAACAATCCAAAGATTAACAAGAAGTAGTGAAGCAAACAGCTAACCACAACTAGGAATCCCTATAAAAAGTACTCATTGCCATCCCCTCTTATCCTATCTAAGAAGTACCAACAACCCTATGGACATTAAACTCAGCCAAACCCCTCTGGTTTGGTCATACAAAAATATATGACTCTCCGAGGAATCACGCTCAGTCAATTCCCCTTATAGTCTAAGGTAGTTAGGGACTCTCTGAGGAACATCACATAGTCAATTCCCCTTGTAACCCCAACGTATAGAGAATCTCTGAGGAAGCTCGCTCTATCAATTCCTCTTATAGCCTCAGGTATATCAAAGACTCTCTGAGGAAGCTCACTCGGTCAATTCCTCATATAGCCTAGAATGGTTTAAGGATGTTCAAACAAAACAAAGACTCTATGAGGAAGCTCACTTAGTCTATCACCTATAGTATATAAATCTCAAGACTCTGAGGAATCTCACTCGGTCTATCCTGCTTTAGTCTATTATATTCAAGACTCTCAGGGAAGCTCACTCAATCTATCCCCTATAGTCTACAATGTCCAGGACTCTTTGAGGATGCTCACTCGGTCTATCCCCTTACAATCTATAGCAACAGGTTCTCGGGGCCCCGTGCCAGTCTGTGTATAATAATGCTACATGGCCAAAGAAAACCTACAGAGCTACTTGGCTAACTATTCTACAACATCTCAAGCATGTCAGGGAACAACACTCAATCCTACGGTCCCAAGGCATGGAAAATAGGTAAAATGTCCAACAGGCTGAACAAGACCAAAAGGTCATAAATAGAACAAGGCATGGGAAAAACATCCAAGAAAAACAATTATCCTTATACAAAACCAAATTACCTCTACACAAGCATACAAGAAAGTCAGGAAAACAACAGGGGAAATTAGTAAACATGCAATTCCCTGTTTAAGGCTATTGGTTGAAATTTCACATAAAACTCAAGGTCTTCGAACAGAAAGGGAAAAACACCTACCTTTATGCGAGGAGATCAATATACTTGAACCACGAGGCCTGAATCTCCCTATAATGTCATAGATCTATGAAAATTCGAAAAAGGTTCAACCCATGATATCTTGAAAAAGAGGAGGAATTGGAAAATGTTGCTCTAGAAGAAGGAAGAGCATACCGCTGTGCATCCCAACACAATAAATGGTGGAAAATTCAGATAATGGACGGAGGCTCGAGGGATTGGAGGAGATTTGCGGCTGTACGAGACGCTCTCGGTCAAAGAAGCTGGGGAAGAAGATAGTTGTGGGGTTAAGATGTGACCCCAGTGCTTTTAATGAAAAAAATGTACACGACATGTATTTTTTAAGTACACGGCGTGTACTCACCTTTTCCATACTCCTCTTTAGGTGGTCTCCACATCACCCCTACATGGATGTGTGCATGGTTATGGCATGACTAGCACATGACCTCGAGCAACATCAAAGTACACGGTGTGTACTTCAAAAATTTCTTAAATCACCTCTTTTCTCAAAAACTTCAGGAAAAGGAAAAACATACCTAAAAAGAAGTTTCAGGTTCTTAGAAACTTCCCCCATTAAAGAAATTCATCCCTGAATTTTCTAGTGAGGTGTGGAAGAAGAAACCCCGAACAGCTCTGTCCACTACGATCGTACATCGGCCTCTCTCTCCGATGTCACGTCATGTACTCACCCGTGCGGCCATAACACCCATACCGGAGGAACAGAACGGCCACGAAGAACCTTCATACTTCGATCGACAATCTGGATAAGATGATCCTCAAATGATGCATCTGTTTCGAGCTCAACATCCTCAGGTTGAATGCCATGAGATGGGTCTGAAAAGTAACATTGGGGCTGGGAAATGTGGAAGATGTCGTGCATAGCCCAATACCTCTGATATAACTGCAACTGATAGGAAACCAGCCCAACTCTCTCCAACTCCTCAAACAGCTCGACGTACCATGGTGAAATCTTACCCTGTCTCTAAATCCTATTGTGTCCCAACCTTGGTGAGACATGTAGGAAAACCTGATCCCCGACCTCGAACTCTAGAGGTCATCTCCACTGATTAGCATAAGACTTCGGTCGAGACTATGTTTTACCCATCCTCTTCTGAATCAACTCTATCTCCTCTGAGGTCTCCTGAACAAGACGATGTCCCAGCAAAGCATCCTCTCCTACCTCCAGCTAGCATAACATTTATTGGCATGACCTACCGTACAAAGCCTTGTAAGGTGTCATCTGAATAGTAGCCTGAAAACTGTTTTGGTTGGAGAACTCCACAAGAGGTATATGCTTCTCCCAATAACCTCCAATGTCCAGAATGTAGGCTCGGAACATATCCTCTAGCACCCAAATCGTACACTCAGACTGGACATTTGTCTGGGGACGGTAAGTTGTAAACAAAACTACCTATGTACCCAAAGCCTTCTGAATCCCCTTCGAGAACCGAGAAGTAAAATTTGCATCCCTGTCTCAAACAATGGAGTGTGGAACTCCATATAGATGTAAAATCTCTCGGATGTACAAATTCTCGAGCTCATCAACACTGATGGTCTCTTTGATCAGAAAGAAGTGAGAAAAATTTCTAAGCCTGTCAATGACAACCCAAACAACATCATTCCCTTGAGGAGACCTCGGAAAACAGGTCATGAAGACTATCGCGACATCATTCCACTTCCACTCCGGAATGGGTAACTACTGCAAAATACCTGATGGTCACTGAGGCTTCGCATTCACCTTCTGACAAGTGGAACACATCATGAGAAAACCAACAATATCTCTCTTCATACCTAGCCATCAATATTGGTGGTGTAGATCATGATACATCTTAGTGACTCCAAGATGAACTTCCCAAACTGAGGAATAAAAATCCCACATCATCTCCTCACGTATTTCTTCTGGCACCCATATGCGTCCCTAGAAAATCAAGATCTCATCCTTTCCCACTTTCTATCCAGGAAGAGGGTCCTTTCCTAACACACACTCCCACAAGACTAGACCTTATTATTTTGATATCTTCCTCATTCATACCTGATCAAGAAGTGTTGAGGAAGTAGATATAGAAGATATAAAGGTCTTCCCCTATCTATCATGCACCTCCAAATGCATCTCATAGAACAGAGCCGTAAGATGCCACTCACTACTAGCCTCTCGAACTGCCTGTATCTGAGTCCTCCTGCTCAACGTGTCAGCCACTTCGTTAACCTTCCCAGGTGTATAGGCATGATCAAAGTCAAAGGACTGAAGAAACTCGACCCACCTACACTTTCTTAGATTCATATCATGCTGAGTGAATATGTACTTGAGCCTTTGTGGTCGGAAAACACCACAAAGTGCTCTCCCAAAAGACATTGTCTTCAACAGTGTAAGGCATGAACAAATGCTTCTAACTCCAGATCGTGCGTCAAGTAGTTTCTATCACGTGGCCTCAACTGTCGAGACATGTACGCAATGACTCCATATCCCTACATAAGCACAGCTCCCAGCCCAATACCTGAAGCTACACAATACACGGTATAACTCTTTCCCAGCTCTAGAAAGACTAGTATTCGTGCTGATGTCAACCTCGCTTTCAACTCCTGAAAGGCTGACTCACAAGAATCTGACCATAAGAACTTTTCCCCATTCTTGGTCAGACCTGGAATTGGTGCTTCTAGGCGTGAAAAGTCTTATATGAAGCATCTGTAGTATCCAGCCAGCCCTAAGAAACTATGTACCTCAAAGATGGTCTTCGGATACTCCCAGAAATCTACTACCCTCACTTTCTCTAGCTCTACTGATACTCCCGTCTTTGAGATAACATGACCCAAAAAGTGAATCCAGTCCATCCAAAAGTGGCATTTTGAGGGCTTATCATATAACGAATTCTCTCTCAGTGTACTCAAAATGATCTCAAGATGGGTAGGATGGTCGTCTTGAGTGTGAGAGTACACCAAGATGTCATCCACAAAAACCACCAAGAATGAATCCAAGTATGGATAGAACACTTGTTTCATCAGTTCCATGAAAACTACAAGCACGTTTGTGAGACAGAACGGAATAACCCCATACTTGTATAGACCATACCTACTCTAGAAATCTTTAAGAGGTATATCAGATGGTGTAACACACAACTGATGGTAACTGGATCTAAAGTTAATATTCGAAAACACTCCGGATCCGTGAAGCTGATTGAAGAGATCATTGATCCTTGGCAAGGGATATCAGTTCTTGATCGTAAACTAGTTTAGATTCTGATAATCCTCACAAATCCTGAGGCTACCGTCTTACTTCTTTGCAAAAAGGATAAGGGAACCCCAAGGAGAAGTGTTGGGTCAGATGAAAAGTTTTTTTTTGCAACTCCTCCAACTGCTTCTTGAGCTTTTGCAACTCAGGTGTAGCCACCCTATAAGGAAGAATAGACACTAGTGCCGCTCCTGGAATGAGCACAATCGAGAAGTCTACCTCACGCTTTGGAGGAAAACTGAAAATTCCTCTGGAAAGACATCTCTGAAACGATCCACAACTAGAGGAAAGTCTAACTATGATGTCCCCTGGTCATCCAGATAAAGACTAGAAATCTAGGATGTAACTCCTCGAAGACCATGATTCTTGGGTTCTGCTCGACTCGCCAGGACATCCCACACACCTCTATGAAGAAAGGATCCACCCTCTGGTGATACGAAACTCACCCTACAGCGATAGCAATCGATGACTACCTGAAAGGGAACTATCTATTCCATTTCAAGAATGACATCATAACTCATAATCTCTAGGACATAAAGGTCCCATAAGATGTGACACCCCAAAACATCAAGAGGGAACTCTCTGTACTAACATAAACTAACCTCTCTAGTACCAAACGACATGTAGCGTCAAGGTATCGAAAAAAGAAAAGATGTAGAGCGCAAGGCACTCCACAACAGCAACCGAGATAAAAATATGTGTAGCACCATTATCGAAAAGAGCTGAAAATAAAACTGAGGCTACTTAGATTGTACCTCGAACTGTAGAAGGGCCAAGATCATGCTTCTGATGGGTCTACTCCACTGCAAAGGTATGGCCTGTACCATGGCCCTATGACTGTGGCTGACCACTCTGAGATGATCCACCCTGTTGTCGCTGGTAACCTGGTGACTGGACACCATGGATGCGACCTCCACCTCAGCTCAAACGGCCGGAAGAACTCTAGTACCCAGACTGGTGAAAAACTATTGATGCATCCCCTAGATGTGGGGTCATAGAATAACATCTACCACCATCTGTAGGTGATTATATCTGACAAAAATGCTAAATATGGCCCATCTTTCCACAAGATCGGCACTCCATCGTGTCTCTCTGGCACTGAGGCCTAGTTTTCCCACACCTCCCGCACATGTAGCATAGTATCTGGCTTCTCAAAGATACATTTTCCTACTCTGATCTCATCTAAGAGACTCTCTACAGTGCTTACTTCTATCAATAGGAGGAACACTGACTCTGGATGTCGAACTGCACTGGATCACTACTCCAGAATCCCTCAGATTGCACTCAGTGATCGGCACCTGGTTGATGGTAGATGATATTGAAGTCAACCTAAAGATGTTCACTTATGAGTGGATGTCGTGGCTCAGACCATCCTTGAACTTTTTTGTAAGGAACAACTCATAGACTCCTGGAATAGGTGTGAAACGCTGCAGCTCAGTAAATAGAGACAAGTAATCCATAACCAAAAAAGTACCCTACTCCAGACTCATAAACTTCTGGGCTCGAACGCCCCTCAAGGTCTCCGGGTAGAAGTAATAGTAGAAGATGCACAAAAACTCATCCCAAGTCATACTATTCTGGCACCCTAACTGTGATATCTCCTCCCACCACCTCTTGGCAGAGTCTCGGAGCATATAGGTTGCGAGCTTAACACTCTTTTATGGAGGAATCTACAGATTCTCGAAAATTGTTAGCATAGACTATAGCCATGACTCTACAGCCCGAGGTCCTCCTTCCCTAGAGAATTTAAGAGGGTGATTCTGCTACAAAACCCGCGTCAACTCTTCCAATGATGGGGCAGGAGGTGGCGCTTCCTGGAAGGTCTGCATCATCCTCATAAAATCTTCTCTAAATTGCACATCGGCTCCTGCAACCGGTATAACTGCTAGTTCCATGGCTGGCACAACATGAGGATCTACAAGAGGTCCCTGATCGGCCATATCCAGTGTTTGATCATTGTCTCGCAGCTGACATACAACCGAAGGACGTCTCAGTGGCATAACTCTTAAAGGATAAAGCACACCGTAGATCAGGATTATCAAAGACTGATAACACAAGAGTACAAGAGGGGAACATCAAAAAGAAACAATCAAGTTTTAAAAAAAATGACTACATAGTGTGTATAAAAACTACATCGCTTGTTCTTTTAATCCATTCACATGGGCGTGTACTTCTGCCATAATCGATCATGTAATGCCCCAACCACACAGCGTGTTGTCCCCAGACATGACATGTACTTGAACTCTATTCCCCTACCCAAGTCTCCTTACCCGGCTAACTCACAGGGTTCTCTTAATCCTAGACTACACGGCGTGTTTACGAGGGACATGACGTGTACTAGATAAGGTCTCGATGACCCATGTTGTTAGTTACATGGCTGAATACTTGGCTCACTCTACATGGCATGCTCCCTGAGAACACGACGTGTACTTGATGGTTTTCCCAAACCCATGTTGTTCATGACAAGACTGGGTACTTAGGATACATGGCACGACGTGTGAAAACAGAACATGACATGTAAAGTCAAGTTTCATCTATCTGTGTCGTGAGTTGCATGGGTAGACACACTGTCACAACAACACAGCGTGTACTTACCATATACAGCATGTTCTTGAATATTTTTCACAACCCCATGTTTCACAACCCAGTGTTTCACAACCACATGTTCCTAAAGATTTTTCACGGCCATACAGGATGCTCTCGGTCGAAGAAGCTGGAGAAGAAGAAAGTTCTGGTGTTAAGACGCGGCCCTGGTGAATTTAATGAAAAAAAGTATACGACATGTAATTTTTAAGTACCCGACGTGTACTCGCCTTTTTTGTACTTCTCTTTAAGCAACCTCCACATCACCCCTACATGGTCGTGTGAATGTTCTTGACATGACCAACACACGACCTCAAGTGGAATCAAAGTACACGGCGTGTAGTTATAAATAACATGGCGTGAACTTAAAAAATTTCCAAAAACTCCTCTTTTCTCAAAAAATCCAGAAAAAGGAAAAACATACCTGAAAAGAAGGTCTGGGTTCTTACAAAATTAATCTAATGGGTGATGAAAATATCATTCATGTGTTTGATGAACAACTACCTCAAAAAATGATGTTATTCACTTTTCAATTTTCACCCCTCATGGTAAGTAATTACAATGAAAACTATATTTTTATTATTTACATATTTTAGTTATTATTTATTTATTCATATTTATTTATTATATAAAAAATACCTATATTCTGTAATTCTTTCTCGGTATGATAATTTCTCTGGGGAAGTGTGGACTACCACCTCCTCAAGGAGATACGATTCATCCACACATTTCATAGAATATATCATGGACGAATTTCATTAAATTTTATGATATATATGAAATAATATTGATATATTAATTGTAATATATATGCACCATATACATATATGTCATTTATTTTCATTCATTAACTATGTCAATAAAATAGAATCATCATTCATGTGTATGCATGACCTACCGTCTCCATGAAAAGTATATTGAATTTCATACATAAATCCCATTTATATAATTATAAATAAATATATAATTAATATAAATGATAGTTATATATTTTAATCATTATTTAGGTTGCCAAATATTGATCTGTGTAAGGGGATTGAGAATAAAAATTCAAAACCTAGATGAAAAATAAAGAGGATATTAACTGAAATGTAACATTAACATGGAGTTGTTTGTAAACAGTTAATATAAAGTCATAGAAAATAATATATGTTATTATATATAATAATTTTTTTATTTTTTATATGAATAAAAAACTTATATTTATTATACATGAGTCTTTATAATGTATAAAATAATTTCAATACTTATGGTAAAGAAATTTCATCTCACTTTTTATTTCCATGAGATACATGTCTTATTACCAACTAATTTGTTTTGTGTGGTGGGTATACCTTCCATGGATATATTCTATTAATCTTATAATTAAATTTATGGGAATTTACATATCCATTTAATGATATTAATTTTAAGGGGTTTATGTTTCAACAAACCCCAAATCGGTAATGTAATTTTGTTTCAATTTTGCTTTATTGAGACACACACCATGTTATGAACCTATATTTGATTCTATGAGGTTTATATAATTAGTTTTTCACTATTTATTCCATGAATATAATTTGGTTAATAATATTATATGCTTCATGTAATGTAATTCTTTCCATTTTATTATGATTTAATGTTACAAATGGGGAAATGGTTTATGTCTATAATATCACTGTTTATCGAGATTGTTTATGATTATGAATCAACTGAAGATATCTAAAGATCAATATCTCAGAAACACTTATGTATTTTATTAACCTTTTGATATTAATGTTATATCCACGTAATGGTACAATTATTCCTCTCTTTGTAACTTAACATAATTAGTAAAATAACTTTATTAAAATAATACATTATTTCTAATTTATGTTGGATATCCTTGTTCTTTCAAACCCATGTTTTCTAAAGAATTTGTTTAATTTGTTACTATTATCCTATTTTGTTTAAATAAAATTATTAATATTGTATATCCTTTTTATAAAATTGTTTTTATTAGGAATAAACTTTTAATTTTCTCATCAAGGATCATTATTAAACATTTAAGTTGAAATTGAATGATCATCATGTAAGAACCAATCCACATTTGTAACAATAATTTTCATAATACATCTTTAGTATGTTTATAGGGTTATATTTTTTAAAATAAATTTTGTTCCTACTATTTTGGAAATATTTCGATTTAAAAAAATTCAATGAAAATATATTTTGAAAAATTTTTTTATTTAAAAAAATTAAATGTTTTTTAAATAATAATATATATTTTTTCAAAGAAAAATATTTCAGTTGTGTCAAAGATTATTTTACATGTTTTAAAATTATTTTCTTGGAAAATTGTTTTAATAATTATTTCAAAATTATTTTATTATTATTTATGGAAAATGGTATTCATGTGAATTTTAATTTTCTTTTATATGCTTTGAAGAAAAAAAATTTTCATAAAGTTTTTATGATTCGTTTAGATTTTTTCAAGTAAAATGGATTCTAAATTTTTTTTCAAGCTTCTTTTATAAATTATGAAGGAAAATATTTTTATTCTATTTATAAAATTGTTCTATTTGTTTTAAGGGAATTTTTGAAATTTTCTCAATACTTATTTATATGTTTTAAATTACTTTAAAAAATTTATATTAGGAGGATTATATGTTTTAAAAGGACCTTTCATAGAAGAAATAAAATTGTCTTGAATAAATAATTTTAAAATGTATTAAACAAATTCCACCTAAGATAAAATTTGTTACTTTAACTCATTACTTTCTAAGAAGTGGCTCAAATGTTCCATTCATATAATTTGTTGTATCATTTATGTTTTAATGGAAATATTCTTATGAGACTCATTTCTCTTCCATGGGTTATATGCTTATGAAACCTATTTCTATTCCCATGTAACGTTTTGATGAAATGATTTTGAGACCAAACTCTTTTATACATGTAATGATAAGATGAAATTTTTATGATAGCCATTTAACATCCTACGTGATGATATTATTATTGTTCATAATATTTTGGCACACATATTACGTGATAGGTGAAAACTATATATCCCTATAATGCATTGGAAAATTATGGATAGAACATGATTATAAATTTTATGTGTGAACCTAATTAAAAGTTCACAATTTTATGCATGCAACTGGTATCATGTACATATGTTTATTCATGAACCTTATTACATGTGAAAAATTTTATGAATGAACCTTATAAAATGTCCACAATGTTATGCCTGAACCTGATTACATGTTCACAATAATTATAAATGGACTTAGTGGCAGGTCCACATGTTTATGAGTGAGCCTGATCACATATTCCTGATTTTATGTGAGGATGTAGTTGCATGACCATATGTTTATGTGAGTTCCAAATTTCATGTACATAACTTAACTAGTGAACATGGTTCTATTTATACATGCTCACAATGTTATATGATGATGTGTTTTCAAAAATTCAATGTCTTGTTTCTATGTTCTGCTTTCAGGGCTTATACTATTGATTCCCTTATAATTCATGTCTTATGATATATTTATCTTTTTTTCTTGATTTATGTTTAAAATATTTGATATACAGGTTATGATATTATAATGTGATATGGTCATGTTCTTATAACATTATGTTTATGTTATTCTTCCGTATTTATTTTATTTACCCTTACCAAGAATCCAAGCACACCCATTTCTTATGTTTGCTTTCCCCATGTTAGGAAGAATGGGTTTTATATAGATTTACCAAGGGGGAGATCATTGTGGGAAACATTGAAGATCATTCACTAGGATAGAATATGTTTGTTCTATGTTTACCAATTCTCTGAACATATATGGTATTTTGGTATCTATGTGTGTAATGTTCAAATTATTCCATAGATATGAGATTAGTATATATGTATATTATTATTCGGTAATTATAACAACCTCCCCTTTCCCAATATAATGAATAAAAAAATCCTCCATTGGTGGAGAAGTTTAGTTGAATCTAAATAATGTTCAAATATTAAGAAATAATGTAAATAAAAGATAATAAAATAATATAGAAGCCCATCGTAGTAGCATGCCGTCATCCAGAGAATCCCTCACCATTGGATTATCTTTCCAACCCATAGGATTATACTTAGGATCCTTAATTTCACCATCTGGGCAAAATAAAGGATTCATAAATGGTTTTAGTTCAAAAACCGTTGAATGGAATTAATTACAATCAAATATGATGATTTTTTTCATAGGATGTATTCATGTCATGAATTGTTGATTCACAATGTGTACAGTGAGGGTCAAAAATGTGATTTTTGAAAGATTACATGTTTTGAATAGTCGAATCATTATGTGTAATTTTTGTTCGAAGCAATTCATGGATTGTTTCATAATGTATATTCCCTTATTTTACACATCATGGAAGAATGTTTTAAAATATATAGTTGTTTTACTGCATCTTTCCCTCTTAATTTTACTTTTTAATCATTGATGATCATGGGAGTTGGTATTTGATTTTTCCTTGACATTTTTGTATCTTCAAATTGGCTCCAAATATATGCTATCATGAAGCACCTTAACAAACAATATTTATCTATTTTTAATAATTTTTCTTCTTACTCTATATCATTCCATAAACAAAAAATAAATAAAATTCTGTCATGTTTAATAAATTAATTTCTTAAAATGGACCATTATATATCAGAAGATGCTTTCGTAAAAGTTTTGTGTCAATATCCATATCAATTTTTGTTTATTTTTCATCAAACAGTATATAATTCCATAAAACAAAATAAAAAAAAATTCATGTTTAATCAATTAATTTATATAAATGGACCATTTTAGATTGAAAATATTCATGCATTAAATGGATTTGTAAATTCCCCCAAAACATTGAACTAGATCATACTCAATCATATAATCTCAAATATATGGGGAACAACATATTACCAATATTAATATTATCAAACAATTAAATCAAATTATTTTCAACAAGGATTAAAATTTCCATATTTACATAAACAAATTAATGCAACTTCACTTGATTCATGGAAACAAACCAAACTATAGTATTAGACCTTTTCTCATTGAAAATCGGATGGTTTATCCTTAATTTCATTCATATATCCCAATTCATTACTATAAAACATTCCATGTCATGATTTACCACAAAAATGGTTTCCTTTCTTCCATCAATCATGATAAAAATTATTGTAGATTTATTCTCTTGTCATGACTACATTTTAATTTTTCAAAGGACTGAAAATGAACAATTTTATGCACTATGAAAATAAAAAAAATTAAAAAAAATATGAGGGATGTGCAATAATGGTTATGATGTATCTGATTCTTCTGGTCTATAAGATTAACTTTTGAAATATTAAGGCTTAAGAAGTAATGTTATCTCTAAATAATACTACGTGATATCAAATATAAATTGAATTTTAATACTCAAATACAAAATTAAACCTACATATCTCAAAAAAATAGAATAATGTCACGGTAATTGTACATATAATGAAATAGTTTCCCCTCCATTTTTTGGATTCTTTAAACATTTGATATATATTTCATCTTCTAATGGTGTTTTTCTATTTTTAGAAATCATAATGCATATATTTTTGTTATTTAAATTTTTTAAGAAGGAAAAAAATATGTATAATGGATGAGACATGATATATTCCCATTAAACAAAATAGATCCCCCATATTTTTTCCATTCAATTTAATACATAAATTATTCAAAGACTTTTAGAATCCCCAACACAAAACATTTAAATATCATCCAATATAAATAGTGTATGATAGGAATAGATATATATGTATTGTAATTTGGATCATTAATAGAGAATTAATTAATGGATTCTATATAAAAAATGGAGATTAATGTCACTATTGGTCCAATGATAAGTGATTAAGAAAAAATTTACCTCACTCATTTGAAATGTGTTCTTCCAAAGTCATTACTTTGACGGGTACCAACGAATGTTCTTGCAGGTGTAATGCACCAATATCAATAAATAAATATACTCATGATAAATATTGGAGTATGTGTTCTATAAATCCTATCAATAATGGAACATGTAATTTGGAAAAATCACTCAATCATGTGATGACTATAACAATTCATTCAAAAAACTAAAAAATTGAAAGTGTGAAAAGGTTAGGAAAATTATTTTACCTGAATCATCTAATTACCTAAAGAACGAGTTGTTAATTAAATATCCATACATTTAATTATTACTCAACACCACCATATTACATTCTCAATATGATTAACTTTAAAATATAAAACATGTTACCATAGTACTCCCATGAAATTCATGCCTCCTAGATGTGTCTTGTTAAGAATAAAGATAATTATTTCTATGTAATTTTCATTAAGATATAAAAAATACATCTTCATTAGAAATATATATAATATAAAATTTATTGAATTTAATAGAAAATTACCTTTATCAGTGATATATTAATTAGTTTACATAGGTCTGGTTCCTTCAGTTTTGTATTAGCATTCTGATGTGTATTTTGTTTAATTGTTTTCCATTATCCATCATTTCATTATCTTCATTAGTTAACATGAAATTTAATAATTAATACAAATTGTATTGTAGTACTATTTAATCATGCTAACACATGACCAAGTGAAGAGATTAATAAGGTAAAAAAATTTGTTTCCTCTTAGAAGAACATCTGTTTAACATCATTGGAACATCCAAAAAATGACTTTTTTTAAATCATAGATACAAGATTCCCTCCAACAAATATAATTAATAAAGTTTACTAAATAAACTTAAATTGACTTTCAATTAATTTATATTATAAATTTAATTACTATATTGAGTTTATTGTAAGGTATTGATATAACCTAGTAAGTACTTATTCGAAATCAGGGGAATGGAGTGTGATCTACACCAATGGTTCTTAAGGTATCGTCCCATGAATCTTCTAAAACCACTTACCTTTTATAATGAATGGGTTTTTCAATAATTAAATTATAATATTACAAATTAAAAAGGGTTATAAGTGAATAATAGTAATGTTGAATTCCCATGTAGAATAAATATTACATGGAATTAGTTTAAGTGTTGATTTGTAAAATAGCACCGGATCTACATGATTTAAGTTTAATGGGTGAATTATTTTTTCAGAAACTATGCTTGTTATCTATTTGAAGATATTTTAATTTTCATAATTATCCCCTATTATTTCCTTTATCTACAATAACTTCAATATCCCCTATTCCCAAGCATTATTAATGTCCAAATTCATCTCACTTACCACCCAATAGGCATTGTGTTCCAATTACACAAGAAGGTGTATGCTCTCTTTATAAATCAATATTTTGGGGATAATCTGTATGGGTGTCTTTTAGGATCTCATATAAACCTGTGTATTAACTTCCTACCATTAAATATATTCCACCGTGTTGGTATTAAGAGTTGTTTCTGAAATTCCATTGCATTCTCTATTATATACTTCTTTTAATCTATTTATTTGTCTGTGTTATGGTGTTGACATTTTATTAAATACCATACACTTTTTCAATAATGGATCCATATTCCTATTGTAGAAATGAGTTAATTTTTCACTGATGATTTCTCATGGGATTCCAAACATTGAAAATATGTTACCAGGAAAAATTCATAAAAAAGTTAGAATATTCAATCATGGTGGATTTTCTGTTCAACCCATTTTGAAATATTGTCTATAGTTAACAAAATATAAGAATTAACAAGTGAAATTGGGAATTATACCATGAATTCTACACCCCATAGATGAAAAATTACACAAAATTTAATTTGATATTAATTAATTTCCTAGTCTGTGGATAAATTATAGTAAAAAAATAATTTTTCACCTCTCAAATAAAATACATAAGAATCATTGAATAAGGTGAGATACTAATTTACATATTATAAAACATTTATGACATGAAGTTGATGTCCAAATAATCCTCCACATTATAATGTGTCATAGATATCAAAAACCTATTAAACATTACCTCATAGAAATCTTCTTCTTATGATATTTTCATTATAACCATTATATAAGAATTGGTTTTACAAAATATAAAATCTAGATTTATATTTTATCATATGATTCTTATTATAGTTTAGACATGATGGTATATGATATGTGACTAAAAAATTAAAAATTTTGATAGACCATAGTATTTAACATTCCATGGTGTAGGGATATTCAGCTAGTAGTTGATCATTGAGTGGGATTTCATTTGGAATATCTTCTTCACTATTGTGGGGTAGCAGACTCAGGTGAACAACCACCTGAATTTTTCATACCATTTTTATCCTTGATATTATTGAGGATCTCTTATAATAGAAGAATCCATCCCACCAATCATGACATAGAATCATTCTTATTCACTATATTTCTAAAGAGCTACATGGCCATAGAAAATAGAATCTTTAGTTCCAAGAATTTATGAACTGAATTTATTAAGAGAAAATAAAACTACAAGGAACTCGTTCTATACATTTTTATAGTTGATATACACAGAATAAATTTTCCATGATTAAAATAGAATAACTTGAAGCTTTAAATCTCTTATAATGTTGAGAAATCATAGAACACTAGTTGGGTGGTTTCATTTTTTGAGGTGTAATAAACTTTATTTTCCTCTTATAGAACGCTTTTTGTCTCCCATTAATAACAATAAAATATGTTTATTTTAATAACAATCTCTTATGATGTAGAGAAATCATACTAAAATCATTGATAAATATTTGGTAGAAACATTAATTGGATAAAAATGATCGAGCATTGTTAAGAAAAGTCATATTTGGAAATGAGCATCTTACATCATACTTTGACTTATCCACATAAATTATATTCTCTAAGATTTTTTTGGCCAAACAGTAATCCTTATTCAAATAGGATATGAGATTATTCAATGTTTTTAAAACATATTTTAATCCATTCTTATTATTAATGATATTCCAAATTTTTTTTAAGAATTTATTGAAACAATTAATAAAAAATATATAATTAATTAAGTAATTCCTCATACAATTCCACAATATCACATAAGAAAATACTCACTATAAATCATTGAAATTTACAAAGGGTGTTTCAAATCCAAAAGAGTACCTTAATATAGGATAACTTTCCAATAATACAGGTGAGGGTAGTCTTCTATTAGTATTATGGGGAAATTGGTACATGGAAGTATCCTAAAGAACAATCTATAAATATATAATGGGTTATTCAAGCTAATATTTCTACCATTGGATTGGTGATTGAAATGGGGATGAGATCTTACTTGTTAACATGTGTTAGATTCTTGTAATATATATATATATCCTCCAATTAATATTAAATATCATGTGTATTAGATCATTTTATTCATTTTTACTTATGGCCAGATAAGGTTTCTTTGGGACTACATGGATGGGACTAACCCATTATGAATAATAATGTGGGTTAATGATGTTAGCTGGTAGTAGTTGTCCTATCTATTTCTTATCATCCTTAATATTGGCAGGATTTATATTCATTGTGTTTTTATAAATCGTCATAATTAAATTCCATAATATATTCTATGATATATGACATTGGGTTTGATTCAGGTTAATCACATAAACTCCACCCAATGTAATGGACATTTCATTTGAGAATTCCCAGCAGTGTCTATTCATAGGAATATGACTTGTTATTGGAATGTATCATTAGTAATATATCTCATACCAAAATGTTATCATATAGTAAATCACATGGAAATTGATTTAACATTATAATTGGGGGTTATTATAGAGATTATATAGGTTCTATACTTTTAATTATTCAGCCTATTTTTTAAGTTAGTGTCTTTTAGCAAATCATCAAAAACATCTGAAGTAACCTTGTCCTCAAGCATGAAAATTAAATTTTTAGGATTCCCAATGTTTGTAATTTGTAATGAAAATTGCTATCCTAAAGCTAAGAATTCCATAAGAATACCTGAATCATCAATTTTTTTAGCCATATTCGTTGAAGATCTCACAATGTGAGTGACTATTTGAATGATGTTTCATCTCATTACAAATTATGCAGTGTACAGTCCTATCTCTACAATCTATTGTGAGTGTTTCTTAATGGAAATTCATGATATCCTTTACTATCTTCAGTAAGAGTCTCCCTATGATGACGGTACAGTGTCTTAGTGCTCTATCATCTTCTAAGGAAAGAACAAAAAATCCTATAGGGAAATCAGTCTTCTTACACCTCCTAATGCATCTAAAAATACTTCTTCTAGGAAAATGGTTTGTATACATACTAATTGTACCAACTCTATTGTAGTAATAAATTATACGATAGTAAAGGATGGAAATACTGAGTGAGTATTAATGCTTATTAAATTACCCAGATCACATAATCCCTTGGGAAAATTTAATGATCCAATAGTTTAGGACATACATAATGTCCTTAGATCATGAAATTTTCATTGAATTGATGGTGGTATATGTGTTAAGATATTTTTTACTAAGATTATTCTCTCATTTCCTCTAATTCACTTTCTTCTCAGGCACAAATCATTAATAAATTTTTCATATTTTTGGATTTTTCTTATATCCACTAGCAATGTGATGTTGTTCTTAGTTTTCTATAATGTTTCGTAAATTTCATCTAGAATTTTCTCCTCACAACCCTTTATCGACTCAACAAATGAATACATGGATGGTTCATTGATGGATTTTATCACCTTTTGTTTTTTTTGAAATTGGTTTTATATCCATTCCTTCTTGAACCGGGTTCTGTTTCCTTCTTTATTCTAGCACCCATCGTTTGGATGGATGGGATGACCTTCTTATGGTTTTTTGTAATCATCATTCATACATTATTTAGTTGGATAATGATATATTCCCCTATATGTGATAAATATTATCATTTTCTCCATGATATTTTAAACAATTTGGATGATATCTATCATCGGTTCTTTGTAAAAAAGTCTATTAATTTTTTTAACTCAATGGATAAATCATAAAAACTTTATTTCAACCCCTTAACACAAATATGTAATTTTTGTATCTTAGTTGATAGTGTTTGGTTGATGGTTTCTCAAATTTACTATGATAAAATGTAGATTTGTTAAAGTGTTGTTTGATGGGTGGTGGGTTTTGATACTTCTAATGCTGGAAAAGTGGTTGTATTTGATATTCATTTTTACAGTAGGGGGTTGATTGAATCTATCCATATCATGTTTGAGCATGGGTTTTTTGTGTTGATTCATCATGAATTTCATTAACTCATAGGTTATAACACCACTTTTGGTCCCCTAAAATTCTAGACACTAGTCATTGTAAGGATACAAAGAATTTCATAAGCCACATACATGATTCGGGCCATGTTTCTTGATTACATGGTTCGCACCATTTTTCAATCTAATTATGTGAGTTTTTTAGTTTTTTAGGATTAAATTTATAAATTTATATGATATCTCCTAACGTATTTCACTCATGACTATATATCTAAATCCAAATTCATATGAGTTATGACCAATATTCTCAATCATTACACTCAATTCTATTGGTGTCTTGTCAACCTAGGATCCACTATATGAGGCACTAAGTAGGTTGAAATCATTTTTTAGAATTCCTTGATAGAAGATAACACAGATTTGGTGTTCTTACATAGTCATATGTCGGTATCTACTGTAGTGTTTCTTGAATCTCTCTATATACGAGTGATGTTTCTCCCTAATAGGTTAAAGAATTGCATAAATCTCCATTCAAATGGTTTTTTTCAATATGTGTGGTAAAATATTTCTAGGAATCAACATTTGAGATCTTTAACATCTTGTACTACCATATTTTTATACTATTAATCCAATGTTTTTCATCTCCCTCAAATGAGAAGGGGAATGGCCTCAACATTACATGTTCTTCTACAACTCCTCGAGGATTGAAACTAGAGCATAGATTTTTGATTTCATGAATATGTCTATTTGAATCTTCTCTTAAAAAATAATTTAAATTTGGGAGAATATTAATCATGTTAAGGAATAATTCAAATTTATTTTATTTGGAAGTTTCATCTAGTTTATTCTTTTAGTTAGCCAAAAAGGGACTGCACATATCATGAAGAGTTTGGTAGCGATTTCCTACCATTTTTAAGGATCAGAGGTATCACAAAAATAAACACATGAAATTGTGTTATTTATTTTAAAAAAATTATTTATTATTTATAAATTAGTTTTTTGTTTTTTCAATATTAATAGTAAAATCAATTAAATTGTCAGATGAACTATGAGCCAAAATAAAAAAATTGCAGTTATGAGAAAATACCTCCTCGATAATGATGTTGAGTATTGTGAATTACTAACATGGGGCATTAAAATAAAATTTTCTTATATTTTTATTTTTTAGGGGTTTTCCCTTAGGATTTCTATAAAGGAGGAGTTCATAAAAAATAGGGTTTTTATCATTTTTTTATTTTTAAAAAATCTTGTTTTAGTTAACTTATAGAAATTGAGAGTAAAAATAAGAATGATTAATTCCATTTTAAACAAATTGAGAACGATGGTTAATAAAGATTGTTTGGATAATACTAGTGTTGTTCTACCATGGATTCCTTTTTTACAAAATTTAATTTTTATATTTATAAGAGAGTGATGTATATATTGATCCCTCTCTTTATCTTAAGAAGATTATAATGATAAGAGGAATCCTATTTGAAACCACATGTTTGTCTACCCACAATATGTGTATAGAATTATAGTACGTTCTCGTAATTAACTATTCCTTGACTGGGAATTTTTATTTCCCAACAAAACAATATTTCTAATATAAAATTTTACACATGTTATGGTGATATTCGATCACTCGCCCTTTAAAAGTTACTTGTTCCAATGTTTATAGAATTGAATTGTGTAGTGGGGAAATAAACCATCATCCAAGAAAATTAATATTAATTATATCAAAAATTAATGCAATGGAATAATGTGATTAAATCTTAAAATATTAATGGAATCCAAAAAATAGAAATATGAAAGTATTTTATTTTATTTAATAACATACACTCAAACAAATCACTTAGGTCTAACCTCCATTTTTCTTAATCAGTCACATAAAAATCCCCTCTATGTATGGGTAACCAGGGTTGATTCAGGGTATGGGAAATAATTTTAAAGAAGGTATATAACAGAATAGAAAGAAATAATAGTATGGCATCGCCACATGCATTCATTTAGAGCTTCCCTCTTTGGTTGATCTGCTTTCCATCCATACTAGGATTCTATTTGAAATTCTATATCACACCACTAAGGAAACATAATAAAATAATAAATAGTTTCAAGTGAATAATTAGTTTTTGTAATTACCTTCCATAAAATTTTATAAATTTCAGTCTTTCAAGATATTTCTTATCATGAATAATTGATTGATGATGTGTAATGTGAGGGATTGTCTTTTGATTTAAAAAATATTTCACATTGTTAATAGTGGATTCATGATGTGTAATGTGTGAGATGAATATTTCTCATCTTTTTTCAAGGTTTATATTCCCTTATGTTACACATCATGAATAAATATAAGTCATGCCATGTTGTTCTTCTTATTATTTAATAGTGAATTATCATATTTCTCCATTACTTCTCTTGGGAGGTTGTTAATGATTTGACATTGATTTTACTATATCCTCAAACTTCCTTCAACAATCTAATGGGTTTTATTACCATGACACATTATTGGGAAAACTATTTTTAGTATAAAATATTATTCGGGTTTTATTTTTTTTCTTAAAACTATGTAACTTACTATGAAATATATCAATATTTAATTTTTTAAATGTGGAATAATTTAATTTTTAGAAAGATAGATTTTTATATTGAAACATATATGCATAAAATGGTTCTATTTGTCATATAGATCATGTTCATTTCATTTGATGTATGATCCTATGATTTTGTACCACGCTACTAGTTATATATTATTCAAGTTTTTTTTTATTTTCTAGAGGTTGTCCAGATAAAGTTAGATAAATTCATCCTAGAGAGGTTTTATATGAAAATCAATGAATGGAGAGATTTAGAGATTATTAAGCTGAAGAAATCAGACAAAGTAGATCATAAATAGGTGAATAACTTGTTTGAAAAATAATATAAATAGGACTAGTTGAATATGTGTTGAATCCATAAGACAAATTAAAATATTCAATATAGATAAAAAAGAATGGAATCAAATCGATAAGATCCATATGGAGAGTTTCTTGGTAATGTCATCATAAAATTGTTTGAAAAATATATGTTTCAGAATCATTGAATAAAATTTAACCAATTAACGATGATGATTATACAATTGTAATTCCATTTTTTTCTAAATAATTTTAATTATATTTTCAAAATATTTTTAATGTATAGCTTAAGGAATATAAAAGAGATGGATTTAATATCAGGCTTATATGAAGATTAAATAATATTCTTGATACTTATAGAGGCATATTTTTGTGTTTAAATGTGAAAGATGTTTCATATCACAAGATTATTTTTTAATGAGATTTGATATTTTATTTTTGGTTTAGTGGGAAAAAATGATTTCCCTAATTTTATATAGTTTTCTTATAGATATAATTTTTTTATTTACATCAAGTACTTACAATACTCTAATATTAGATAAGGTTAATATTAATGAATTATGATTCAGATTAATTTATAATATGAGAACACTTTTTTGAAGAAAAAATAAAGTAGATATACGAGTAGTGAGAATTTATACAAGAATGGGGGGTATTCCGAGACACTAGTCACAGTTATCACGAAGATATACTGCTGAGAGGTTTTTCTTAGAGGAACAGAATATAGGATTTATTGTCACATGTTCAAAGTAAAACGTTTTATTTCTTAGATGACTTGTTAAGTTGTAATTTTATTAATGGAATAGTTGAAAATGGTGAATCATTTAAAGGTGCACCAATTGAAGGAATTCCATATATATATTGATGCAACTAGACCTAGGAATACCTGATGAAGATTGAATCACATTGTAAGGATTCATATAGGATGTAATCATAATTTACCAGATGGACTTTTACCATAAAAACAAAATAGATTGATAATTTCATTGAAAGTTATTTTTTATATTAATAGATGTTTTCTATTTTATCTCCTCGAAACCTTAATCAAAATTCATAATGGATAATTGATAGTATAATTTCATATCATAATATTTTTTTATTTCTATGAGAGTTAGATTAGTTTTATCAAATTTATATAAAATTATATTTTCATGTACTGATTGGAGTATCCATGGAAAGGATGTAGTCAACAACACTATGGGTGATCATTATAAATCTTGTGTTCCATACTTTTCTTTCCAAACAAAACATACAAAGTGTGGTGTTGTTTTATAATTTTTAAAAGGATTGGAAAACATATCATGTTATTAGGTTTTATTTAATAAAGGGATGAAACTAAAAAAATTACCAATGATTCCACCCCATAATCTATGTGGTTCTAATGAACCTAAATAATATCAACTGGTATAAGATAGGATTTTGACAATTAGATTCTTATTGTGGATAATGTCAACTCTATTAATAATAAATCTATTCCAAACATCGATGTAAAATATTATCATGGTTTTAAAAATATAATGTTATCCTAACATCTATTTTATAGAGTATATGTATTTGACGCAATGATACATTATTTTACACTCATTGAGAAAGACTACCCTATGTAAATATTGGCCAAAAAATATCTTGATGTATATGGAAAAGAGATATATTATATTCTAATGTCTTTTTCGAAAACTTTTTTTATGATGGTTATGAGTTTCTATATAACTGATGATACATTGTACAAAATCAAAAATATCATTGATATAAATATTGTATTTAATGATTCTGATATTAATGATGAAAGGGGGTCATTATTTACATATTTGGGAGTGCATACATGGGTTTCTAGGTTTTTTTTGTGTCGCATCGCCTCGTCTCCCTTCTCATCCCTACTCTTCTTCCATTACACATTGTAATCCCTATAAAAATGTGTGTCACTAGTTCACATATCTTCTCCCCCATATGATTCATTGTTGATTCAGCATCCTCTACTATACAAGATAGACACCTATAGAGTTCGTGGGAAGCCATGATGTAGGATGCTCATAGGGGAATACATAACTGACAATGGTTCGACCAGGGACAATTTCATGGTGTCAGTCAATGTCGAGGCTTATGATAGGGATTGGTTGTCAGTGAGGACATGTTGGTCCTTATCCATCATCATACAGGATTCCTTGATGGATTTCATTTCATTTTTAGGTCATTTAGTTTCATTGGATTCATAATAAAACATGATTTTCATCTTCAATTTTTTGGGCTAGTATGAAGATGTGGATTATAGATGTAGGAACACTCGATTTTGATGATGTCTTCTCTTTAACAACTGAATTCCACTTTATTTTTCTTTTTAGTGCCTTTTTTCCTTTTTATGAGCTTGGATTGTTCTATGGTTTCTTGGTTTCCTTTTACATTTCATCATGATCAATCATGAAAGAGCATAATTTGGTAATGTTTGATGGAGTATATGATATTTTGGATCTTTCTAGTATCTTGGGTGAAGGTAGAACTATTAATGTGTAGTTTTTATTGGTTTTATTATCCATGGAGTCAAGTAATTCTATGGGTTCCTCTATATGAATATTTATTGATAATTCCATCACTATCGATCATCCTCTTTTGTAGTCTCCTATAGAAATTATCTTCTAACTTTAAGTGGTTGATGTTTGTTGTCTTTTTTATTTCGTATTGGTATGGATCAGGTCTACAATGGTGGATACCCTTGGCCATTTTTACTCATCGTATTGTCTTCTTGTTCAGTTCTCACTTAACCATAAAGTGATTCTATAAAGTAGTTGATGTTGGATAAAAATATAGAATAATGTATCTTATCTAAAAAAATCATAGGAATTGTAAAGGAATTTTCAATGGAAATCTCACAAGTAATCCTATAGTGTTTGAAATGTATAAAAACGACCAATGGAGATAATAAATCCACTATATGTCTGAAAAAAGATCATTAAAAATAATATAGGATGTATGTTTAGTAAGAATATTGATTACAAATCTAGTAAAATTAGTTCCTTAGAAGATAAATATATGGAGAACTAGTACCTTGTCCATGAATTCACATGGAACTATATATCATATCTTATTTTAAAAAGGAATTCATAGTGTGAGAAGTTAAGAATGAAACATAATTTAAAATATGTTAAAATTTAAATATAGTGATATATAATATAGGAATAGCGGTATAATTTTTTGATACTTCATCATAATATTTGCAATCATAATTGATATATGATATGTAATGGAAATTTATTTTCTCCATGGAGAATAATATACCTGAAGGAGCCTACATTCAATATAATAAAAAATAACAATTAATATTGAAATAGGTATATTTAAATGTCAATGCAAACCATAATGTGATACTTTAAAATAAGGTAAACATAAAAGAATGTTTACATAGAAGGATTTTTTTCCGAGAAGAAGGTTTAATTATGTAAATTCAGAATTTTAACAAATTTTTTATGTGTCCTTTAGAGAGACAGTGTCATCCACATTCTGGTAAGTAATTGGATGGACATCCTTATTAGTAACAGACTACTAGTAGTGGTGTGATTTGTTTCTGTAGTGGATCATCTATTTAGGATGATGGGGTCACAACATTGCGAATCCTTACATTACATTGTACATGGTGGAAAAACTATAAAATATATAGTGTACATGGGATAGTCATCAAAAATAAAAAGAAACAAAAAAGGTGTTGAAAAAAATTATTGTAAACTCTAATAAAAGAAGTATTTATAGTGGAAATATATATTTTAAATATCAGTTGAATATAATTGAATCATTGAGGTATTTCCATTACCTTGTCATTGAATAAAAAAAATCACTCAATTTTTTAGTCTTTCCTATTATGTTTTCCTTCATATGGGGATGCACCTCATTTGAATGGATTGATTTAGCTCTAGAGTATCGTGAAATTATAACATTTTTTGGCCCACATCATCAACATAAATCACACTCATCAAAATTTTCAACAAAAAAGCGAGTTTAAAGATTAAATATAAATTAATAGTGACAAAATACATCATTGAAGTAGAAATATGAAGTTTAAAAGTTTTCAATTGAGAATAATAAATGTAGTGAATAATTCAAATTATATGAAAGAAAAATGATTCAATTAGACAAATAAAATTGTGATCACTATTATATTTAAATTTGGAATGAATTTCATGTAATTTAAAATAAATAATTCAATGTGTTGGATTAGTAGGTTGGGTGAGGCTGAAGTAAATAGAGGTGAATGGATTGACATCACCTTGACCATCAGTCTAGCACATTTATGCAATGTCCTAATCCCATCCCAAATTATGCAACACCAAAACTCAATTTGTCTGTAATTAAGTGGAATGACCTCTCTATCCAACAACATTGTTGGTTCAATAGATTCATGGACCACATTGCTCGTTCATGATTAATTTTAGGGTGGTTGTTGCAATAGATTATAGTCTATGTCTTAATATAGGTGGATTTCAAGGGATTCAAAATTTAGTTGTAGATACAATGAATTGATGATCCTCCTAGTAGTAATTAGAAATATATTAAATTTATATGGAGAAAATAAATCATCATTAGTTGAGAGGATAAATTATTCATTTGAATTTTTGACCAAATATAGGGTTAATAAATAAATTATGGTTTAAAATGAAAATAATAATTTATAGTTCTTTTTTCTATATTCTCTTCACAACTTTCAAGAAGAGTTATATCAATACAGTTACGATTCAAAAAAATTAAGGTGATTTTTTTTCAAAATAAATTTATAAACAGAAAATTGAATTCATACAAATTATTTCGAGATTATATCAGTGAAAAAAGTAGACATAAAATAGATTTAAATTCCATTATTAGTTAGAATATCAAGATCAATGAACGTGAAATAGGTTTTTTGTGCTTGTGAATAAGAAGAAATAGTATGATTTTAAAAAAATTTAATGTTAAATAACCATTCTATATTTTCCTACATGATGGCGTATGTTTTCTGCATAAAAAAGTGGGATCTCAACGAATTTATAGATTCCCTATAAAGTTAGAAATAGAGAAAATGTTTTAGGAATGAAGAATGTGGTAAAAAACTAAAAATGTTTTTTTTATGAAAAAACTGATATATATATATATAATTAATACTAATTTATTTTTATATATTGCAACATAATGTGATATTTTAATGGATTTCTATTTAAATTAATGGAGAATAAAATCATTGGAGAAGTGATTACATACAGCAAAATGGGGGATAAACAGGAAGAAATGATGATGCAATGTGAAATTATTTGATTGAATTAGTTTATGGATGTCCAAGTGTTAAGTGATAAACTGTGATGTAGAATACATAAAAATGATTCTATTTTTAGGAATATGTAAATCCAGTGAATATGTGTGGTTGGTTTGTTTGTAGTGACATGGTTAATAAATGATCAAAAAAATTGTTTCATTTATCAAAACATATACACTATAGAATATTTTCATTTTTCATGTACATAATAATTATTGAAATAAAATATGGGTAATATGGAATGTGTGTAGTGAATATTAAATACATATGAAAAACAATAAAACTATGAAGAGAACCAATGGAATAAAATACATTCAGACTTGAATGTATCTTAAGTTGTGTAACCAAAGAAAGTGTTACATCTAATAATAAAAATATGTTTCAATAGTATAAAAATGAAATAATATTAGTTTAAGTATACATTAAAACATTTTAAACACAAAAATTGATGATTATTTAGTTGTAGAAATATTGAAGTTAGCGAATTGGTCACCTTACAATATCCCCAACGTAGCCCTTGTGTCTCTAGTTAACCCTTATTCATATTATCTATTATCTCTATAATCTATTTATATGATATATTCCGGGATGACAAGTATTCAACATGTTGGAAAGGTGCAGACCCACCAAATTTAGTGTACTGTTAAACATAAGGAAGAAGAATGATGGGATCATGGGATGTGATGTGAATGAATAAACAAAATAAATAAATTTATATTAATATTTATTCAGTATAGGAACTTTCAAGATTATTAATGTAAAAACTAATCAAGGCTTAAATCAAGTAAATAGGATTTTAACCTCTATTTTAGGAAAAGGTA
The DNA here is from genome assembly GCA_963277665.1 of Viscum album. Taxonomy (NCBI): domain Eukaryota; kingdom Viridiplantae; phylum Streptophyta; class Magnoliopsida; order Santalales; family Viscaceae; genus Viscum; species Viscum album. The sequence goes on along the minus strand of OY728135.1, from coordinate 1,077,591,503 downwards.
TCATAGAAAAAACCATTATAGTTGTTAATATATAGTCACATAAATGAGAAAATATAGTGAAGTATCCATAAAGCAAACACAATTCTCATCAAAATAAAAATCAATGGTACACTTAAATGGGATTTGGGCGTCATCTTTATTGTACATGACCTAATGGAAAATATTTTTGAGACCCACAAACATATGAGATGCCTAATTATTGTAATCATGGGAAGTAGGAACATGTTCCTACACCATAGGTCAACATTGATTTTGTATCGATGATATTTTATCAAAGGAAACTATTTAGATTTTCTGACATAGCTTTTTTAATGGGTTTAATAAAATATACACAAGTAAATACTAAAGGAATCAACTCATATTATTACTGATACATTAAAATATAATCAACATATATCAGTAAATGTGTATCAAATCATTGTAAAGGACATTGAGAAGTAGAAATCATGAAACAACTCAGATAAAAAATATCATCGAAGAATATAAATTAGTTAAGATTATCTATATAAAAGACAAAACATTCAAATAATAACATCATCGTGAAATTCTAGTATATCACCCATGAAAAATAAAATATTAATATATATAATTATTAATATATAATGTTCAAGAAAAAGTAGAAAATAAAAAAACGAAGCAAATTAGAATGATTTAAATTTTTAATTGTTGTTTTAATTGATGAATTTTATATGAAAATCATTATAATAAATTTTGTAATTTCATAGAAATTGGTAATTTTAATATAGAGTATACTTTCATATATATGTGTCATTTTAGGATAGAATATTTTTTTTGACCTGGAATGAATCCAATAAATCATAAGTAAAATTAAATATTTGAAAAAAAATGACATGAATTAAAAAATTATCATTATTAGTAATGTAATCATTTTAAAGGAGGTGAAATCATTTTAAAATAGACATATGAAGTCATTTAATGAAAAATTACATTAATATCAATGAAAAAAATTATAAATATGTAAAAATAATAATATATATATTAAAACTGGAATAATTGATTCACAACAATTCTTACTGATAAAAAATAGATGATACATGTAATCAATTTGTGTATGCATGCATTATATGAAACAATATATTTATAACTAGATTTTTAAACCCAATAATATTAATGAAAAAATGAATAGGAAAATTTAATAAATCAAAAATTAAAAAGAATTAATATTCTTGAGAATAAAATTTTTATAACTCAAAACTAACCTTCTACTTGTGGTACACATCAACCATTTTCATGACCTATTTATAATGGAAGTTTCTATAGTATAATCACTAATACTGACTAATATATATTATATAAAAAATTAAATAGTAAGTGAAAAAAATAATAAAATGTAGATTATTAGAATATATTATTTTATTAATAATTATCTAAATCCTCCCTCGATGAAAAATACTTGATGGGAAAAACCACCCACATCAAGCTCCCACTGAGCATTGCTAAACCATCATATTTACTTCCCCAAAATGGGTTCCCTCTATTTGTAGACATTAAAATTATAGGATGTGACATAACAAATAATTGAGTGACGGTAAGAAATTTCCAAAAGATGAGAACACAACTATTATAGAGCTCTAGATCTGTAAGGTCAGTGAGGAATAATTGATTAAATACAATGTTTCCTTATTAAATGTTTAATGGAATCATTACTATAAATAAGTAATTGAATATTAACCAGAAATAATATTCTATTAATGGTACACTTCAACCATTATCATGGCTTATTAGTATAATAAAGCTTCCAAAGAATAATTGATATTGTTTTCTAATATTTATCATATAAAAAATGAAATATTAAGTGGAATACAATAATAAAATGCATAATATTAGAATAAAATATTTCTTAAAAATCATCTATGTTCTCTATCAGTGAAAAATATTTCTTCAAAAAACAAACAATTAGGAGGCTCCCGCTGAGCATAGCTAACCCATCTAAGTCACTTCCCAGAAACTAGTTCCCTATGTTGTCTAAGCAGTATAAGTATATGTCATGACTTGTAAATATGAATATGTAATGTATCAAAATATTATTTTAATTTTCAATATGAAATATATATTATAAAATATTTGATATAAGGGAAAACATTTCTATAAAATGATAGCACACCATTTGTGGAGCTATGGAACTATAGGGTCAGTGAAAACACAAAAATGTAAATTAATAGAGGTGGAATGAATGAAGTGGATTTGTAATTTCTGATATGTCAATGTAGATGTATTTTATTATAGTAGTTAAATTTTTTATCAATAGACATATATGCATACCTATACTACATGAAACATTAATGGTTTGGAAGAAATCAATATCGACCATGGAAAAAATTTATGATGCTATAATATTGGATGACTAGAAAATGTACAGACCATAAATGGTGTATTATAATTGGTATTATATAGTAATATTGTTTGTTATTGTAATATTAAAACAGAATTACTAAATTTTTCATAAATAGAAAAAAATTACCAGAAATTGAGAACAACCAAAATTTTTATTATCTCGGGATTTATAGTGTCTCTAAGCACACATAGTCATACAAAAATGGTGGCGAGCGAAACACCATGGATCCCTATTTCATGATTTGTGAATTTAGATGCATCATATTTAATATATGTAAATTTTGTATGAAAAGTGTGAAATGTGAAGCATTAAATTGGAAGAAAAATGTCACATAAATTTTGTGAAATAAATATTACAATTTTCTGTTTCTACCAGTAACATGATGAATTTCCATTAAGGTAAAATTTTAACTTTTCTGTGAGATTTGTGAAGAAAAGTTAATATTGATTATTTCTATGATATTAGGAGACAATTTACAATATATTAAAACAAAATTCATATGTAAAATATCTAGAGCTATATTCTCAATGATGAAGGTATTTGTAATGGTAAAAGGGGTTATAAAGAGGTTTATAGGCATCCTCCATGATGGTTGATGGTGATGAAATAGTCACACAATCTCAGTAGTTTGAGCATTAAGAAGGTAGCGGTCAAACAGTTCCAGTGTTGGTATATAAGAACTATAGGATGAGAAGAGGGCATTCAAAAGGAGGAATCAAAGTATAAGACAACCAAATCCAAGTTCCAAAAACTAGAGGCATTTTTCAAGAACAATGGGAAGAGGGGAAGATAATTGTGAGAGGTATCCCAAGATCAGGGGAGGGGAGGGATATCATGAGGGAGAACCCTAGATCAGGGATGGGAAATCATGAGTGGGGGTGCGTATAGAGGGAGGTAATTAAAATGGAAAGAAGTATCATAGGGATGTGTATGGTTGTAATAATGAAAAGTGTACTATAATAAACCCAAATTTAGTAAATATATATATGAACACTATTTTTAGTTGTTGAAGTAAATATAGATTATTAAAATTTTATTGAATGTGAACAAGGTTAATTATCCTATATAGAATATCACCTCAGATAAAAAAAATGTAGAATTTATTGATGAAATTAATAAAAGCATAAAGTAAATTTTAATGTTTAAGAAATAATATAAAAAATATATGATTTTAAATAAATATATCCTATGAATGAAGATGTTTACATTAGGGAGACTCATAATTTCAAAATGAATGATTTAAAATAACAAATGGTGGAGGAATATCATATAATGAATATTTATTATAAGGAATATTCTTTTTAAACCCATTAGAGATTTATTATGGATGGAAGTGCCGTAAATAATAAAAGGGAATTATTTAACAAGACTTTAAAATTAATGGATGAAATTTCTAATTATAATGAGAAAATCATTCTGAGGATCATTTTAAACCTACCTCCACTAAATATAAACATTCCTTTTAATATTAAAATTTTCATTTTTTTAATATGTTTTTGGAAAATATTTATTGTGAGGGGATCTGATAAGCACATAAAATCCATACATCCTGTAAATAACTGTAATTAAGAGGGTTTTATTGGCTTGAAGAAAATAGGCAATGTAAATTTTATTGAGGCTCAAAAATATCACCATAGATTTACATAAAACTTAAAATTATTACTTTAGAAAATAATTTTATGGAAAAGTGAGAAACAAGGAAAATAACCTACATCACTATGTTACATAAAATACTGTACATTACCAAGATATTATAGAAAATATTTGTAACGTCCTGACCCGAAAGTCGCTAAACAGGTGCTCCGAGCCGGTTCACCACGAGGCCTCAAGCGCGCCTCCCCGTATGACGTAGGCTTCCGACTAGAAGCGAGGGACTAGGAGGTGATAGTGGGGGGACTATGTCCTTATATAAGTGTAATAAAATTACATAAATACCTAAGTATCATACACAATGGAAAGTAAACATAGTGTTTATGCAATAAACAATTGAAATAGAATAAGTTGTAATAGTAAAATGTTGTAAAAGCCCAAACAGTTATGTAATACAATACAACACTGGTCACCCAATGGGCCGACCATTGAGATACAAGTACAAAAGAAACTAATAGTAAAAGTATAGGGCTCTACTACTAACTCTAAGCCAACCCACACACCCGATCTCTAGACACAACTGAATTGCACCATCATGATTAGTAGAACCACTCGAGCAGCTCTACTCAACCATGAAACACTTTTCCTCATCCCTATCCACCATGAAACACATTCTCAACTAAAAAATTAGACCAGAGGACTACAAGTACACCAAGTATCATGTGTAGGGGTGAGAAATAATCTCATTAGGGAACCCCGATAAGCAACCAATAACTATGAAGTTAAAAGTTAACGCAATAGCAACGTGCTTAGCCTAGATGAAACACATGAAAAGGAAGTGCACCAAATGTGAAACCATAGTCAAACTCAGGGCATGTAATACCTATTAACTAGGAAAGTGACAACATGGATGTCTATATCAATATGTATACATGTATAGTCCCATATCTATACACATATGCATATATATATGAATATTCATGAGTAGGTGAATCAAATAACAAGAAACCACATCAACAGTCGATCCTTGGGACCATAAGCCTCATCTCCTCGACATCATGTTCAAGGGCATTAAGATGGACATATTTCCACTCATATCATGTATCATTATGTCGATATATGGTTCTGTAATCCCATCTACACGTACCTTATTAGGCCAACTATGGAATTATATCCTTGAGCAAGCTACTTCACCATATGGGAAATGCTCGCCTACACCTCGGTTCACTCGTACTCGCCTCTAATCACTAAATAGGATACTTTATACTAGCATTCAGTCCTGTAAGGAAGGATACCATATTCCAATGGTCAATCCTGTAAAAGTTCACTAGTCATAAAAAACAAATCATAAGACGATGAATCCAACAGCGACTCATAAAACCCTTCCCGTAGGCATATCAAAACCTCTCATTTAGGTATATCAACTAGTCAGGGTCAAAATTGGTGTATTATAATTTCATCAGGCATCTGGGACAAGACTGGTGTATAGGAATTTCAATATGTATTAGTTCCAAGCCTGATTTATCTTTATTTCAGCATTTATCAGGGCCAAACACAATGTATTAGCATTTATCTGTTATAACATTTTCCAATACAGCCCATCCTGCGAATCCCTCAATGGATCCTAGGTTCACTCTTCATTTTCCAAACAAACCTCAATGACCCCAACCACCCTATCATGGCTCACTCATGGCCTTTACATAATTCACCTCTTGAACCCTTCCATTTCCTTATAACCAATACAATGGTTCACCCGAAGTATATCAGAAGCAATTAGTCACATGAGCCTGGACTTTTCTTTTAACTGAAACTATAGCTCTCCCATTTATAATTACCTCTTTCAAATATTTTCACATTCCATTTAAAATAACGCATGTGAATTAAACTATCGCATGGTTAAACAAAATCAACTCATGTAGAAAAAACATTTACACAACCAATTTCATCAACTGAGTCTCAACATCCATTTCCCAAGTAATACTTTTGGGTATAGTAAATATTATAAATAACGTGGCTTAGATTTCCAATCCTAGGATAGAACGTCTTGGAATCCCAACAAACAATAAAGATGCCTCATGTCAGGTTCAACTACCACATACCACGGATAACCACTAGTGAGCGTCACTGCATTAGTAACAAACTAGTGAAACATAACAAACTGTGATGGTCACCTGAATGCCCAACCCAACATGACATTCATAGCCTCATGGTCTTACTAGTTCATCATAGGTTCCAGTTGAAACCCAAATACCATCTCTACCCAAACACAATGTACAACTCATGATCGGTCAAACCATAGGAACCCACTAGGTCCCTCATGTCAAACACTAATAATTCATCAAACTCGGAATCCGCCAAGTAAACACATGCGAAGGCATGCTAGATGAGATCCTTAATAGAGAGTAATGGATAAATCTTATATATGATCCTCATATGAAGAACAACAGAGTCATCCTACAATATGGATCCTCTAAAATTAAAACAAGAGAGAGAGATCCTATAAGAGACTCTGTAGGTCAACACATAAGAAAAGACATCCCCCAGGGATCCTTGGAAACATCTGGTCTCATGGACTCATTGGCCAAAATTTCATGTATTACAAGGGGTATATCCTCAAAACTATAGGTTACAAGATATATCTCATAGCTCATCTTAGATCAAAAGTCTCAACAATGTTTTTCTGAACACCCATCCAATCATCCATGCCAAGTCTCACTCTTAGGTGACAACTAAACTCGATAACTGGAGGAAGAAATTATAAATTTATATATAAATCTCCATAATAAAATTTAAATGAGCTATAAAGTTCAATAGGAATCCACCATTGCAATTTATGCAAAAACTCACTCAAAGTGGACTTCTCACACGCCCAATTCTGACTTCAAGGGCACAAAATACCCCAAAACTACTATGATGGAGAAGTACATGGCTAGAACGGATGGGGTTTTTATATGTAGTAGTACATGGAATGAAATTTATTGTACACTATGTGTACTATTCAAAAAACATCATACCATGTGGTTTTTCACCCAAACAGCCACCCATGTGCCACTACATGGTGTACACTCCCAGTACATGGTGTTTACTATTCCAAAACCACTATTTCTTGTTTTATTTCACACAATCAGACACACAAACAACCACTACATGGAGTGTACTAATAGTACATGGTGTGTGCTTAAAAAACTAATACTTACCTAAATGGGAAGAAAACATGGTGTTTTCCCCTAGAACACATGTCGTGTAACCTTGGTTTCTGACAGGAAAACCCTCAAAACTCTCGAAACACCAGTTTTCACCCCGAAAAACATAGATCCGACCATAAGTGTCCACAAAAAAGAATTAAAGGGCTTTAAAAATATAAATTAAATGTTTAAAGTGGATCTATGTTGAAAACGTAGATGGCCCTACATTCGGGAAAAAACCATCGAAGCTTCGGTTGAGTTCATCATCCATGGATGTCGCACGCTGACTGTACACGTCGGGAGCTTCAAATCAGTACCCCAATTTACTCTCATATCTCTATCTTTCTAAATATACATTTCTACACAAAGGAAAATTCCAAGTAGAAGACGTATTAGATTTTATCTATGAGGAGTAGGATCAAAGAGAATGAAAAGAATAGAATAAAAGAAAGAAAAAAGGGGCTCGGGACGGCCCCAACACACGAAATGAGTTTATGCTTTGCTTAGGCTAAACTCCCCATTCCAGACTCAACGGCGAAGAAAAAATCTCAATAAAACACTCTGTTTAAAATTTATCATCGAACGAACCTACATTAATAATTTAATATATAATTTAATAATATTAAATATTAAATATTCCAATAAAATTTGAATAGTTCAGATTTCCCACAAAATTTTGTCCAAGGGTAAACATCCTATTCCAAGACCAACTGAGTGGTCAAAAAAATTAACTACGGTCATATGGCTGGGGAATAGTCCATGTTACCACTCAGGATCATCCAATAAAAAACAAATCAAATTTCTATTCAAAACGACAGTCTAAAAAACAAGGGGTTCTTACAAAATTCCCACCATAAACCCTATCACACCTGAGAAGCCCGGTGAAAGGACAAGTAGCGATGCACCCATCCAGAGTATCTAAACATCCAAGATATTTGGTCAGTTCAATGACCAGCCTTATAGAGTTAAAAAATAACTTCTACACAGATGACATTTAACTTTGAACGATCTGGTACTCCCCACAATAGGAATACCCCTATCATTGTCTTAAAATAAAAATTTGAGCTCAAAATCTAAAAAAACACTGATATTCAACCGAAACGAGAAAAAACACCCTCAAAAATTCAATGGTGCACTCTTAACTATATGAAATTTATTACACCACTCCTAGAGCATAACCACAATAGGTTCCATCCCCAATAGGGAAGAACATTAAGAAAAAAAGGGTCTCGGTGTAGGGGTGAAGCTCTCTTTACAAACACAAGATGAATCAAGATATTAGATGATTGTCTCATATTGGTGTACACTATGATTTCACCAAAGGCATGTATAGTTCCCTCCAAGTGACGCTAAAAAACTATTGAAACCAATCCAGGATTCAAGAATGGGTTAACCATCTCATAGTACATAACATTTCACAGTGTCCCCTATATCACATCGGGTCATTTGAACAGAAATTCTGGGGTCCAAACCCACGAATAGCCTTAAACATCAGTTTTTGGATCGTTCATGTCCACACACTGATTTTGATTCAAATGATACCAGACACAACCAACATGTATCCTAAGCGCCCAAACCATACACACAGAGTCGGTCCTATCACGAGAATCTACCCACGCTTTGACTATATTAGAAACAACGGAGACACTGGTTGACTAGGTCTAGCACCTGAACAATCATATCGGTCAAAGATAATCTCCAAAATAAAGCACATGAGGTTCCACGATCAAAAGTTGAAGACATAAATATGACTATAACGTGAACATGATAACTTACTTTCCTTGATCCCAAAACGAGCATAAAAAATATCCTCGCCAAAAAGGTATTGGAAAACATACTCCAACCCCGATCACAATGGTTTCCCTAGAACATAATAGACATTGACCTATAAGGGTTCAAGTCAAAATAAAGGTTCTCTAGGTCTCCCACCTAGCCTTACTGAACAAGCCTCAAAATTGGGTCCCAGGTTCATACCAATTATCCCAAAAGATCAAAAACCTCTCACCAGAAGGTAATGATTATAATAACCATAGAGGTTCAAAACTGAACCACTGCCTACAAGGGCCCTGATCCTCTTCAAACATTCTCATAAGTAACTACTTCTTGGAGGTCACAACCAACGAGAGAAAAAAATTGATCTGACACTCATTAGGTAACTATATACAGAAATTCCCTAATGTGGTCTTGTTCACAAGAAAACCCTTGGTATCATTCGACATCATACTCTATGATCAGACTAGATAACCACTGACCTGAAAAACAACAACCAACAAGTGGTTAAATAGAAAGGAAACACATGTAATATTGACATACCAGGTTACAAAACATGAGGTTCATGAGGACAGAGTCATTAGTCTCATAATAAAAACACCGCAACATAGATCCGCATAACCTTCCATCACAGTAAAATGTATGTGTAAGCAGACCCAAAGGTCTCAGTCGTAAAAAAACTATAGAAATCCTATATGATGTGAATCATATTTACATAGTTTGATTCATGAGACACTTCTTGCCGTTTCAAACCAAGGGTCAAAAACCATACCTAGACTCTTACCAATGGCCAATATCTAGAGATCCATAGTAAATAAAAACACACACACAAAATGTGTGTTACTCAAGGGGAAGTCATATACAACTATGACATCACAAATCAAGAACTCAATCCCAAACCCTAGTAACTTGGACTTCTTATCAGAACTAGTTTTCTTGACGGACTTGTCTGATATCCATCATAGGTTCTGACACATTCCTAATACTCTTGTATACCATATAACAAATAGAAAAGACATGGAAAAGTAACTCCTCTGATACCACTTTGTTAATTCTCAACATGGAAGTCACTAAACGGGTGCTCTGAGCAGGTTCACCACAAGGCCTCAAGTGCACGTCCTCATACACCAGAGTCTACTGACTACCTGCAAGGGCCTAGGAAGTGACAGTGGGGAGACGATTCACTCATAACATAGTAAGGAAACAATGTAAATAACTAAGTATCATACATAGATGAATGTAAACAGAGTGAGAGCGAAATAAACAACTGAAACAGAACAAGCTGTAATAGTAAAATTTTGTAGAAGGACAAACAACTATGTAATACAATACAAAACCGGTCACCCACTAGGCCGACCATACAGAAACAAGTACAAAAGATACATAAATTAAAATTTCATACCTACACTACTAACTTTGTGCCAACCCACATACCTGATCTTTGGACAATATCAAACTGCACCACCCCAATCATTAGAACCACTCAGGCAGCACCGCTCGATTATGAAACACTAGGCCTCGTCCCTATTCACCATCAAACTCCTGCTCAACTAGAAAAGTAGACATAAGGTCTACATGTAACAACAAGGTATACATGTAGGGGTGAGAAATAATCTCACAAGGGAAACCCAACAAGAAACCTATAACTGTGATGAAAAAATGGTATAAAATAAAAACGTGCTCAGCCTAGCTGAAACACAACAAAAGAAAGTAAACCAAACGAGCAACCATAGTCGAAATCAGGGTCTATAATCCCTATCAACTGGGCAAGTGACACCATGGATTTCCATATATATATAAATATACATGTATAGCCCCAAATCTATAAAAATAGATTGAAAAATAAGAATATTCATCCGTAAGTGTATCAGAAAACAATAAACCACATCAGCAATTGATCCTTGGGACCGTAAGCCCGATATCATGGGCGTCCTGTGCAAGGGAATTGAGTTGGACATCATGCCACTCAAGCCGTGTATCATAAAGTCAATCTATGGGTCTGTAATCCCATTGAAATATACCTTGTCACATCTATGACTTATTTTAAAGGTAAATATCATTTAGTTTCCATTCATTCATTATGTGGGGGTTTCCCAGACTTTTTTGGAGGAAATGGTGAGTATTCATGATTTGAGCCAAATAGTGAGCCCATTTCCAGATTTAAAAACAAAAATTAGTTTCTTTTATACCATTTTATTCAAAAAACTGTCACCCATTATACTTCTATAAAGGCCTCATTGAAACTATTAACACCACCATATAAATTTGGACCCTTTAAGAATCCATAATCGTGGTGGATTTGGGTTTTTATTTAAGGATTGGGCCAGCCCATAAGCACATTTCCAGGAATAAAAACATTTTTTATTTAATATCTTATTCAATTTTTATGATCATTTAGTGATTCCAACTCCCAATAGATCCCAGTGACCCTAGAAGAACCCCCATTCTCTATTTTTCTTCTTTGGATCTTATATGCATCTCAAATTAGGGCACACCTTCTTACGATTTCTCTACTCGTCTAGATTTGAAGAGGTAACATCTTTCTATCCTAACTCATTAATTTTTTACTCTCTTTACTGCACTTCAGTTCTAACATTACTTTATCAGCATTATTAGAGACTAAATTTCATTTTGTGGTCTTTGGAAATTTAGATAATGGTGTATTTGGGCCGATTTCTTCAATAATTCTAATGTAAGTGGGTCTCCTTCCTTTTTCCACCCATTAGCATAGGGTTTCATCCATTTTTTAGGTTTTCTTACATTTATTCTTCGAATTCATAATGTAAAACAAGTGGTTATTAAAACATATGGTTTGATATTGGGTTTTGTAATCTAATCTTGTTTTTTAGGATTGATCTAAGTCCCTTGTGGTGCGGCGATGGTGCGGCTAAACTTTCACACAATGATTCAAGGGGTTTGACACTTACGGTAGGTGATTCCTTGTGTAAGAACATCCATATGAGTAATAATGTCTTAATTTCCATTTTACCTTACTTAATATCCATTATGATTTCTGAAAAATTTGTTTTCGGTGACGTTTATTAGAAAAATGAGTTTTAGGTACCAATTTTTTGTTAAATTGTGTGTTTTACATGTCTATTCTATGTTATGCCAATTTAGGATGTTTTATAACTCATGTAATGGGTTTATAAAAAACATTAGTGCTAAAAATTAGTATTTGGTGAATAGGGGTATGAAAATAGTGTTCAATATGGGGTTTTTAATGGATTCCATGTGGAAAACATTGTTAAATTTTGTGAAGTTATTTTATTTAAATTTTAAAGGATTTTTTGAGTGATGTAACTACTAAAAAGCATGTGTAGATGTTGTTTTGAGTTTATTATGACCAGAAATGATGTTTTTATGTGCTAATGGATTTTGGTAACATGTGAATGTGGTTTGATCATAATGGGGGGAACCCGGGTATCTAGGAGGGTGGATAATTACTAGTACGCTAGTGATCCAGAGCTGTTTTATCTGTGTTTTACTGAGAAAAATGGATAATGACAACAATAACAAAACAATATTGATGATGGTTGGGGACCATTAGGTTATGGGTATGTTTAATACTACTGGATAGTTCATATGAATAGATTTTGTTACGGTTACATTACACCAAGATATGATGTACATGGGGCCCGAGACTAACGTCTTCCTATGGGTGTTACAAGATTAGTGCTCGTTGACTATATTGTATTTATATTTGGAATATAGTGTTTTTGGATGGAAAGTATAGTATCATTCAGTTTTTACTGAAATTTTATCACTGATGAAAAATTTCCCTTGAAAACTGTTTACATTTAAATGTTTTGTTCTTTTGAAATTAGGTCCACCACTTCTTTCTTATCAAAACTAGATGCTTTTTATATTATGTTGATTACTCTATGGAATATCTTGGTAGAATTCGATTGGGAATAGGATAAAACACTACTTACACATCTTGGGTTTAAGTAGACTTGATCATGATTGACATAGGTAAAGGAAAATCCTTGGGTGATGGTGTTTTGGGTTGTTAGTTCCCTTCCATGGTGAGGTATTGTGGAGACAACATGTGGGTGATGACCCTTTGTCATGTAGAGTACATGGGGATGATTTTATGATACTTTTATGTTTCTTTGGACCTCATTTTTTATGTTTAAACCAATGTATTCAGTTCTTTATTTTGTTAAAATCTTGTTTGGATTAAATTTTTAGATTCTATTTATCGAATTTTTTATGATGTTTTATGTATCCATACTGAGGTAAATCATTCCCAAACAATAATCAATGATACATGGAAAATTATTTCATCCCATGGGGATAGGGAAATCCCTTTGGGCCTTGTCATAAGATGTGTTTGGTGATAGTTTTGATGGTGACCAAATTCATTTCATGAAAAAATGGTATCAAAGGAGGTTACTGTTTTTTGGGATGAGTTAGGTGAGAAAGGATCTAGGACTATTAGGACTCATAGTTTTGGCCATTTTATGGTTCTTGGCCTGAACCACTATTGTTAGACCTCGAGTCACCAAGGGACATTATAATGGTTTGTTTGACATAACTTCTAGGTGAGATGTGTGGGCTGCCAACTATACATGGACATCTAGTGGGGGTGGGGTAGTTGTTTCTTTTTTCATTGTAATGAGTCTGTATAATTTATATTTGATGTGATTTATGAAATTTATAGAATTTTAGTACTGATATTTGTTCTTGTGACTTTTGACTTTTCTAGAAACATGCCTTCCTAGTAAGCTCCCATTCACCCACCGGAGGAAGTCGAAGAGAGTTATCCCCCACCACTTGATCAGAGGCTAGTAGATGTTGTGGTTCATGCTGCCCAAGATCTATGACATTAAATGACTCCTGTTACATCTCCTCTAGGAGAATATGAGATTGGTCCTAGGAAGGAAAAGTCCAATGAGTTTTTGAAAAAACAAGCCTTTTACTTTCCTGAGGTAGCATAAAACCCCAGGATGTAATGGAATGGATAAAAAAGATTGGGTGCATGTTCAAGTTCATGGACACACCTGGGGAGGCCTGGGTGAAGTGTCCCTATTTTCTATTAGAGGGTCCTATCTGAAAGTGGTGGGGATGAGTACTTCAAACTGGAATGAACAAGCAGATGAATTGGGGATATTTCAAGTCCTTCTTTAATGAATAGTAATACCCTAAAGTCTAGGAATATGCTAGATCTCCAGAGTTAATTGATCTTGTTTATGGGGATCTTTCTGTGATGGAAAATGCCAGCCATTTCACTGATCTAGTTCGGTATGCTCCGTAAATTTTCTCTAATGAGCAAGCGAAGGACCAAAGGTTTGAGAAAGGTTTACTTCTAGAGATATACTCCCAGGATTTCTTGTTTTAGCTAAGAATCTATGTTGATGTCATTGACCAGGCATGTATGGTGGAGATTGACTAAAATGGGGGGCTGGTTTATCTGGGAATGTATTAGTAGTGGGATGTGGAATCTCTTCAGAGAATAAAAGGAAGTGAGAGGGGAAAGGGAAGAGGGAAGATGGTAGTTCAGACCTCTCCTCTTTTTACTTTTTATTGGTGGATTCTAATGCGATGTCCTCTATGTTCCACCTATGTGGGAGTCCAGGGCACATTTGACCATCATTCCCATTTCCTCCAATGCCCTATTATCAATGTGAAGGTATGGGTCACTTATAATGCTTTTGCGGAGTGGCACATCCTCTTTAGAGTGAGGAAGGATTAGTGGCTTCATGGGGAGTCCCAACTCAGTTAGAGCCATCAAGGATAGGGGGATCTTGATTTTGTGTCCATAGTGGTAGGAATGGGTCACCTTCTATGAATATCTAGTTTAAGAAAAAAACCATAGACTAGCGGACATCCTCAGGTAGGGACCAGACACCTCCATGCGGTGGATCAGGCCTCAGTAGGATTAAAGGTGGGACCGTCGATAGTTTAGTGTTCTATTTTGATTGTAGCTTATATAGATGCTTCTATTTTTTTATACTAGATCCTCTATTTCATTAATTTGTTCCCTTTTTTGTCAACATAATGAATTTTCCAACTGATATTTTATCCTTTGTGATGGATTTGGAGACGTCACTGGGAAAGAAGAAGGAGCAGGGTCTCAGGTGCCCATCATGTACACTTTCTGTGTTAGGGGTTGATATGGATTGGGACCTCCTGGTCTTAGATATGGATCAATTTGAAATTATACTTAGCATGGATTGGTTGTTAAAATTTTAAGAAAACATCAATTATTATAGGTGGCGGGTCATTTTCATAGAACCAGATGGGAGTCGTTAGGTTTTTCGTGAGGAATGGGATCCCCGTTTTTGTTGTGTGGGATCTCTACTCCCAGAGTTGGGGGATATTGTTTTCCAGTTATCACCACTCATGAAAGAGGAAACTGTTCATTCTACTATTGGTGGACTACCTCATGTAGTAGAAATGTTTCCTAAGGTATTTGCAGATGATATTCAGGGTTTCCCCCAGAGCGGTATGTGGAGTTGTCGATTGATTTGGTGCTGGGAACACAACTGATATCACTTCTCCCATATCACATAGCCCCTCCGAGATGAGGGAATTAATGATATAGTTGGATGACTTAGAATCCAAAGGATTAATTTGCCGAAGCGTCTCTCCTTGTGCCACTCATTTGTTGTTCATGAAATAGGATTATGGATCCCTCCAGTTGTACATGGAATACTGGATGTTGAATAAGGTAACAATAAAAAAAATAACATTTTCCTGAATATATGACTTTTTAAATTAGTTTAAGATGAATGGTGGTTCTATAAAATATAATTTCATTTAAGCGATCATCAAATCGGGGAGAAGGAGGCATATATCCCAAATACATCCTTCCAAATTAGGTACGACCACTCTGAGTACTTGTTCATTCCCTTCTGGTTGAACAATTCTCCAGCGGTCTTTATGGAGCTCATGATCATGGTGTTCCTTTTGTATCTCAATTGTTTTTTCTTAGTATTTATGGATGAAATCCTAGTTTATTTTTGTAATGACCCACCAATTATTATTGTCTTCAGAGTACCATGAGTCATTACTAGGCCGAAACTGACATCCCCAAGGCAGCAAAGGCTGGAAATAAATGTCGAAGGATTTCAAGTACAAGTAGGAAATGATAAACCCTTAAATAAATAAACTCATAAACCAGTCATAACCAAACATTCACTATATTATGCATGAACAAATGAAAGACCAATAAACACTTAATTTATATCAAACTACATCAATGTACACAACAGCATAAGACCAAACTAAGAATCAAAGTAAAAAACGGATGAACAACTCAAGACTCACAAAAGACACTACAACTCCATGCTCCTCAAGCTCCAAGATCCACAAAATCTCACAAGTATCACAACAATCCACAAGCAATAAAATTCTTTACCTTTATATGTGTCCCAAAATACAATATCTGCAAAAGCACCAACGTGCCAAAGCAGGAGTGAGTATAAAACTTAGTAGGTTTTCTCCAATTACTTCTCTACTCACGCCACTAGGATAGAAGAGTTATCCACATTTATATATAAACCGTTTATATAAATCATTTTCTCAAAAGTAGTTTATAACTAAATATAAACAAGTTTCCAAAACCATTCATAACCTAAGGCATTACAAATTCAATTTAAACAATTTTTTTAAAATATTATTTTTCCATAAAAATAACCAATCAAGTTTAAGAACCATTACAGAAACATTCCTTTTTGTCATACCCATCCATTTCCCATCCCATGAAACCAACCATCCGTGCTTCGTTATGACAATTCGATACTCATTTGTGGTCACTCATTGATCTACCAGGTCTTTACAAGGTAATTGTTTCCCATGTGCCATTACACCTTTGGCATCGATCATAAGGTCATATTTCAACCAAGCCTCATACATATAGTTACCATTGTTCCATTAAAGGTTTGGCACCGAGCACAAGGTTATATTTCAACCAATCCTCGTCCATGCAACATGAACACACACCACACATTCCCAAAGGTCATGCCAAAACACCCTTTCAATAAAAAATGTTTTATTGAAAACCATTTCCATAAAAACCATTTCAATTCCAACCCATTTCAATAAAACTCCATTTTTATTGAAAACCAAATCCATCAAAGTCATTTCAATATCAAACCATTTCAATTCCAAACCATTTGAATAAAACTCCCTTTTTATTGAAAACCTAATCTATAAAAGTCATATCAAAATCAAACCATTTCAATAAAATTCTATTTTTATTAAAAACCCATTTTTCATCAAACCATTAACAATTTCAGAAATCATAGTTTAAAATCAACATTTTAAATTCAAGAAGCCAAATCACTTTGCACAACAATTCATCAAGATTTCACAATTAAATGAAAACCATAAATTATCACTATAGAATATTTATTCCATGCTTTCGACAATCAAAACCATTCAAATAATCCAATTTGAAACTAAGCCAATCAATTCTAAAAAGAGGAGTCGAGAGTGAGGTGTCTATCATCAAAGGTTTTGACAAAAACCACAACGGTCGAAGAACGCTCGAGAAAACTGGGTTGCTTCTTCAACAACACGCCATAGATCTCTTCTCCTAGAAAGACCAAGACCAAATATCATCATATATGGAATCCACACACTTAGATCTACCCATAACATGCATAGATCTATGAAACTGAGTGAAGATGAGAAGTAGATCTAAGTAGATATATGAAACCGATCAAGAATAGAGGAGAACGATCACATGCCTCAAGAATCTGGATTCGATTCGCCAAGAGAAGTATTTGAATCACCTTCGTAACGATGGTAAATCATTCTTTGACCTTAAGAGAAGTAAAATCCCAAGTTACTACTGCTTAGAATGAAAAATGAGACTCTTAGAGGCAAAGACACGTGAGATCAAACTTTATAGGACGTCATTTAAGTGGTTGTACGGTTTGCCTGCATGGTTAGACAAACTGTGTGCTAACCATGCATTAGACACTACCTCGATAGACACCCCATGCATGGTTTGTCCACACAGTTAGACAAACCATGAGTTACCTGTGTGGAAGCTGTTGCCTCCAAGACCAACAACGCACGGTTTTACTGCACGGTTTAGACAAACTGTGTGTCGTCCATGCGATATCCCTTTTGCCTCAAATCTTATTTCAAGCTATCCCAACTCTCCCATTCATCACCCTTAACATTAAAACCATGAATAGAATCAATAAAGGGTTACATACCAAAAACCGGGGGTACTAAAATTTGGGATCTGAGGAGGAACTTGAGCTTCACTTGGGGATCGTTCTAGGCTCTTTGCGAGAGCATCACCTTTATGAAAAGTTTTCAAAGTTCACAATCATGATTAGGGAGGTGAAATTTTTGGGGCATGTGATATTAGATTTGGGGTGATCAGTTGTCCCCAAGAAGATCATTACAATTATTTCATGGGAGCATCCGAAGAAAGTGTTTGAGATAAGGAACGACTGGTTTCTACAAATGGTTTGTTCGGGATTTATCTCGTCTTGCTTCTCCCATGAGCGCACTCACCTAGAAAGGGGTGAAGTTTGTATTGGGCCCATAATTCTAGGCTGCCTTTGAGGATATAAAGGGTAAGTTGATGACCACCCCGTTCTAATTTTTCCAATTGCTGGAAAGGGGTATGCAGAGTATTGTGATGCTTTAGGTATGCGTTTTGGGAGCATGCTTATGCAGGATTATCATGTGGTGGTGTATATATCTTTCTAAATCTGACCACATTAAATGAATTACTCGACCCAAAACATGGAGTTAGAATATGTGATGCATGATTTCAAGACATGGTGTGACTACCTCTTTGAGGATATGGTTTTGGTCTGCTCTGATCACAAATTCTAGTCCTATATCTTCTTGCAGAAGGACCTCAATCTAAGGTAGCGTCGTTGGATGGAGTACATACTGGGCTTTTACTATGAAATCAACTATAACCCATGAAATTTTAATGTGGTGGTGGATTATTTTAGTATAAATGTACTAGTTCAGGACTTGAGGATGTTCATTGATAAGTGGACTTTGATGAATCTCTTTGATCAGATCCATGTGATGATGAAGGAGCACAGTGGAGGAGTGTTCTTAGCAAGCATTCAGTTGACTCCTTCCCTATTGGAGTTGATTATATGGGAACAACCTAGTGATGAGATTTTTTAGTGGTTGAATCAGTTTCTTCATGGTGGGGAGATGTCTTCTGATTGTTCATCATCTCATATGGTCATCATGTTCGTCAAGGGCCATCCAGTAGTGTTGTTATCTCTGTAGAAGCTGGTGATGCTGGATAGTGGCCAGTCTAAGTGGGTTGTCCATCTGAGTGCCACCAAGATGTTTTATGAGTTTTTTCAGCAGTTCTGGTGTCCAAGTATGTGATGGAACATAGATGACTTTGTATAGAGATTCTACACATGTCCGAAGGTGAAAGAGGATCACCAAAGGCCCTCCGGGGTACTCCGACCATTGCCCATTACTACCTGGAAGTGGGATGAGGTTTCCATGGACTTCATTTTTTTCATAACTTGTACGCATCAGGGTAATAATTCCATTAGGTTGGTTATTTATTATCTAACCAAATAATCCCACTTCATTCTGATCACATATATAGCTAAAGTGGATGAGTTGGGACATTTGTATCGTTAGGAGGTGGAAAGGCTCTATGGTGTTCCATTACCAGTTGTATCAAACAAAGACCCCTGTTACACATCTTGGTTTTGGGAAGTCCTTTAGAAGGACTTGGTGTCTCATATTAATATCATCATGGCATACCATCCTCAAACGGTTGGTCAGACAGATCTAGAAAATTAGATTTTGTAGGACATGATATGTCCATGTGTTTAGGACATTAGAGGTTTATGGGATAGTCATTTGGGATTGGTTAAGTTATCTTATAATAATAGTTACAAATCATCAATTTTAATTGCTCCTTTTGAGGTCTACTATGTTTGGACTTATTGGTCCCCCCTGCGTTGGGATGAGGTAGGTGAGAGCTCATTAATAGGGCCGAGTATGGTGTAAGAGACATCTGAGAAGGTCAAGATGATTGGGAAATTCTTATTAATAGCTTAGAGTCCCCATTAATCATATGCTGACTAGAGGCATTGGGACCTAGAGTTTTCTATGGGTGAATAATTCTTCTTGAATGTTGCCCCACCTCTACGCCATCATCGATTGTGGAAGAAAGGGAAGCTGAATCCGTATTATGTGAGACCTTTTGAGATTATTGAACATATTGGAAAGGTGGCATACTGGTTGGCCTTACATTTTCAATTTACTTCCATCTGTGACTTATTCCATGTGTCCCATTTTAATAAATACATCTTGTATCCATCCCATGTACTAAATTGGGAGGAGTTTGGTGTAGAGACTAATTTATTTATTTTTGATTGGGCAGTGTGAATAGTGGACTTCAAAGAAAAGGTTCTTCAGGAAAATTCTAATCCACTAGTCTAGTTTAATTGAAATCATGGGAATGATACACATGAGACTTGGGGGCAGAATTTGTGGGTTGAGAAGGAGTACCCATCCTTGTATTCTGATCAAGCTTTAGGTTGAATTTTCGAGGTGGAAATTCATTCATGGTGGGGAGAATTTTCACTTACATGACTTATTTTAAATGTAAATTTCAATTAATTTACATTATTTTTTTTTGGGGTTTCCAATGCATTTTTTGATAAAAGGAAGAGTTTTCTTGATTTGGGCGAATCCGTGATCCCATTTCTAGATCAAAAAACCAAAATATTTTCATTTATAACATTTTATTTTTCTATCATTTTCACCCATTCCACTTCAATAATGCCCTCCCGTGACCTATTAACACCACCATATCAATTTGGACCCTTTATGAATACATAATCATGGTGGATTGGGGTTTTTATTTATGGAATTGGACCATCCTTTAAGCCCACTTTCAGTTTTTAAAAAAACGTTTATTTAATATCTTATTAAATTTTTATGATTTTTTGGTGATTCCAACTCTCACCTGAACCCAATGACCCTAACTGTGAAGCCATTATCTTTCCCCCTGTATGGATCTTATGTGATTTTCGAATTAGGGTCTAATATCATAGGATTTCTCAAATCATCCATATTTGAAGAGGTAACATGTTTCCTTCATAACTCCTTCAATTTTTACTCTATTACCCCATTTTAGTTTTCACGTGACCTTATAAGCCTTATTAGACCTCAATTGAATTTATTTTCTATTTGGAAATTCAGATACTGATTTATTTGTGGTGATTTCAGTAATATCCCAAAAGAAAGTTGGTCTCCATCCTTCTTCCTCCAATTTTCTTAGGGTTTTGTCCATTTTATTATGGTTTCTACCATTTGTTCTCGAAGTAATTAATGTCCAGAAATTGGGTATTCGAACCTTGGGATTTATCTTGGTTTTCTTGTTTTAATCATGTGATCTTAGGCTTGATCTAAGTCTCTTATTGTACGGCGGTGGTGCGGTCAAACATTCACATAAAGATTCAAGGGTTTTGACCCTTGGGGTTGGTGATTCCTTGTGTAAGAACTTTTATATGTGTTAAAATTTATTAATTTCCATTCTTAGAACACTTCCCGTTCATTATCCTTGATGTAAAATTTGGTTTTGGTTACATTTGTTTACAAAATGATTTTTATGTACCCATTTTGTGTTAAATTGGGTGTTTTACATGTCTATTCTATTCCATGCCAATTGGAGATGTCTTATAACTCTTATAATGGATTTATAAAAAATATTACCACTGAATATTTTGTTTTGGTGAATATGGGTATGAAAATAGTGTTCAATGTGGGGTTTTTAATGGATTTTGTGTGAAAATCATTGTAAATTTTGTGAAGTTATTCTATTGAAATTATAAAGGTTTTATTAAGTGATGTAAGTGGTGTGAAGAAGGTGTATATACTATTCTGAGTTTATTACGACCATAACTTATGCGTTTATGTGCTAATGGATTTTGGTAACATGTGAAAATGGTTTGAGCACAAAGGGTGAATCCCGGGTATCTAGGAGGGTGGATACGTACTATTACACTAGTGATCTAGAGCAGTTTTATCCATACTTCACTGAGAAAAATGGATAACGACAACACTAATATAAATATATATATATTATGGTTGGGGACTAATATTTTATGGTTATGTTTCCTACTAGTAGATCAGGCATGATATCAAATTTTGGTATGATTAATTTACACTGAGATGGGATTTACATGGGGCGTGAGACTAACTAGTGCCTAGGGGTGTTCTAAAGATTAGTGCTCATTTACATTTTGTATTAATCATTGGAATATAGTGGTATTGTATGGAAAATAACTTATCATAAATTTTTTATTGAAATGTTCCCACTCATGGAAAATTCCCCTTGAAAACGGTTTACATTTATAAGTTTCATTGTTTAGAAATTTTTTCCACCACTTCTTGCTTATCAAAATGAGCATGTTTTTTATCTTGTATTTATTACTCAATGGAACCTCTTGGTGGTATTATATTGGTCTTAGGATCACACCCTACTTACACCCCTTGGGTATATGTATACATGATCATGTTTGACACTGGTAAAGGTAAGGACTTGGGTGATGGTGGTTCTGGTTGAGAGTTCCATTCCATGGTGTGTTGTTCTGGAGATGGTCTGTGGGTGACAACCCTTTGATGTGTGGAGTCCTTAGGGATGTTTTTATGATACTTTTATGTTTCTTTGGACCTCTTGTTATATGTTTAAACGCATTTATTCAGTTCTGTATTTTGTTTAAATATTGTTTGGCATGAATTTTCTGATTTGGTTTATCCATTTTATTTTATGTTTTATGTATCCATACTTGGGTAAATCATTCCCAAACAAAAATATATGATACACAGGAACATGTGCTAGCATGTGGGGATAGTTTATTCCCTTGAATCCATGTCATGGTCTAGATTTGGTACTGCTTTTGATGGTGACAATATTTAGTTTTTCACATACCTGCTTCAGCCAATTCAAGAATTATATCTCTAATCAAGCTATGTCACCACTAGGGGAATGCACATCCTACACATATGTTCACCCATACTCGCTGCCAATAATTAAAGAGGATACATAATACTAACATTAAATACTATAATGAATTATATCGTATACCGATGGTAAATACTGTAAAAGGTCACTGGTAGGAAAACACGGAGCATACGCCCATGAATCTAACCAAGACACTGAAAACCGTGCCTATATGCATATCAAAACCTCGCACGAAGGCATATCAGTCAATCATGGTCACGAATAATGTATCATCCTTTTATCATGTGTCAGGGATAAGCCCGGTGTATAAGGATTTCGGCATGTATCGGGGCCAAGCCCGATGTATCAGCATTTTAGCATTTATCAGGGCCAAGCCCGATGTATTAGGATTTCAAGATTTATTCATATAACATTTTACAATAGAGACCCTATTGAAAATACCTCAATGGATCCTCGGTTCGCTCGACATTTTCAAAATAACCCTGAATGAACCCAACCACCCTATCATGGCTTGATCTTGGCCCTTACATAATTAACCTCTTGATCTTGTCCATTATCTTTTAAATGATATAATGGGTCACCCAAGATATATAATATGAAATTAGTCACATGAGAATGAACCTGTATTCTAATAGAGACTATGGCTCACCCATTGCTAATTAACTCTTTCAAATCATTTAAAATTCCATTTCCATAACAACACATGCGAATTAAACTATCACATGGCTTAACATAATCACATAACATGGTAAAAACATTAACATTACCAATTTCATCAAGTGATGCTCGACATCAAATTCCCAGTTAATACCTATGGGTATCGTAAATATCAGAAATAACATGGATCATAAGTTGGATCCCTAGACATCAAGTTTGAGAATCCCAAAAAACAAGAAACATGCCTCACGTTAGGCTGGACAACCACCAACTAGGGAGCACCTCTAGTGAGCATCACTGCATCGGTAATAAACAAGTGAAACATAATAAAGAGTTAGGGTGTCATAAATGACCAACCCAACAATACAGTCATAAACCATTGGCATTACTAGTTCCTCACGAGTTCTAGGTGACACCCTAACACTATCTCTACAAAAAACCAACATAAAACTTAGGGTTCGCCAAACTACGGTCACCCACTGGGTACCTCAAGTCAAACACTAAAGAGTCATCCTACTCAAGAATCCTCCAGTTAAACACAAGTGAAGGCATACTACATAGGATCACTAGAAAATAGTAATTGAGGAATCCTACATGGGATCCTCATATTAAAGACAATAGAGGCACCCTAAAATAGGGATCCTCTCAAAGGATAATAGGACAGAGTGATCCAACAACAGACTCCCTAGGTCAACACATAAGAAAAGGGATCCATTTGGTGATACATGGAAACATCCGATCTCACAACCTCATATTACATAAGTCCACATCTCAAAATGGGGACTTTCTCAAAATAATTGGTTACGAGAGATATCTCATAGCTCATCTCAAATCAAATGTCTCAACTAATTTTATCCGAACACCCAACCTATCATCCACACCAAGTCTCACACTTAGGTGAAAACATGGTTGATAACCAGAGGAAGAACCTATAAATTTCTATATATACCCCTAAAAGACAATATACATATGACCTCTAAATTTATATATGATTCCACCAAATAGATCTATATGAAAAAATGCTCAGAATGGACTACTCACACAATCAATGCTGACATCAAGGGAAAAAATACAACAAAACTACTAAGCTGGAGAAGTACATTGTCAGAACACATGGGGTATGGTTGTGTAGTAGTAAATGGTTTGTAATTTATTTTACATGGTTTTTAATATTCAAATAACATCATCCCATGTTCATTTTCACACGAACACACACCCATGTGCCACTACACGGTTTGTAATCCCAGTACATGACATGTACTAATAAAAAACCACTATGCTTTGTTTTATATCGCTATCTGACCACTAAACAATGTGTAATAAATGTACATGGAGTTTAATTAAGAAAAAATATTCCCATAATAGGATGAACATACAATGTGTTTTACTAGAACACACGCCGTGTAACATGGGTTTTTTATGGGAAAACCCTCAAAACGCCCGAAACACCCGTATTCACCCCCCAAAACACATATCCAACCTTAAGATGACATAAGAAAGAATAAAAAGAATTTAAAAACATAAAACAACATGTTTAAAGGTTATCTAAAGAGAAAATGTAAATGAAATGACCATCATGAAGAAACTACCAAAGCTTCGGTTGATTTCACCATCGATGGATGCCACACACCCACTCTGCGCGTCGAGAGCTCCGAATCAGTACCCCTCATGCATCCCATCTCTCTCTATTTCTCAGTCTCAATTTCTCCCCAAAGGACATGTTAAAGTATGAGGCATAGGATACATATTCAAGTAGGAGGAGGAAATAAGATAAGGAAAATAAAATAAGAAAAAAAGAAGAAAAAAAGAAAAAGTGTATCGGGCTGGCCCGGAAGCCCGATATGAGTTTATTACTTGCTTAGGATAAACTCCACATTACTGACTCAATGGTAAAGAAAAAATCTCAAAATGAAACTATGTTAAAAATTTATCCCCAAACATAACTGTATGAATACTTTTAAATTTAATTTAGTAATATTAAATGTGAAATATTTTGCAAAAATTTGAACAACTCAAATTTCCACTATACTCCTATACTAGGGTAAAAAATATATTCAATGACCAATGTAGTGGTCAAAAAAATTATCTAAGGTCATCTAGTTGGGAAAAAAGGCAATTTTACACCTCAAAATCCTTTAAAGGAAAAAAATATCAAATTTATGCTCAAAATGACAATCCGAAAAAACACGGGTTCGTACAATATTTAAACTATTTGAATCAATCACATAGTGTAAAATTTATGTGATAAATTTTACCTTCATTTATGGATTGTATTTGATGAGATACATGAAGTGGTAGGTCATATTGATCTATGTATAACTACATTCCTCCAAATTTATTTTCCCCTTGTGAATTCCTCATAACAATATTTTATTCTATCTTTTACATAGTTGATATGTTCTTTATTATATCAAATCAAATTGATCTACCAAACAAATTATTATAAAATTCCTTTTAAATGTTATTATTGAAATATTAAAATATTATATATTCATTATAATGTTGTAGAAGCTTCAGTTCAAAATATCCCTTATTGGAATCCTTCTAGACACCATCATAGAACTCCTCTTCCAATACCTGGTTAGGATCATCTATTATGAAATCATTATTCTTTACAACCTTATCAGTAGTAAAATAAACACTATAACCTGTATTTATTGAAAAAACCCCAATAATTCTACATTATTGAACTAATTTTACATCCTTTCATGAATTTACATCTATTTTCAATAGTTTTTCAACTGATCTTGTGACCATGAGATTCGTGAAATTGCTTTAGTCATTGAGTTACATTGTTTATTTATTTTTGTTTACTATAAAATTTACTAGAATCAATGTTTACTTTATTATTATTCCTTAATATAGAACCAATATCCATCATATTGTAATGATCTTACACATAGTTAAAAGACTGCTAATAGTTTGATTATTTTTCAATCAAATCAGAGTACCCTTAGGTCCTTGACCTTGAAAAATACTTTTTCCATATTGGAATAAATTTTTTCCAACATTCACAATCAATATCCCCTTTTTTATTTCCATTAAATATGATAAAACTATTATAAAGATAAATCATGCTTTGTAGATCCTACTAGATAGAAGCCCCCTCACCTATAGAGTAGTATCATTCGACTTAGGGGAAGTGTGTAATTATAGAAAATGGTCTAGATTAGACCTTTTGATGGGGATGAATCGTCCAAAAGTTTCAACCTATCCCATTATCCCCCTTCCCTCAAAATAAACCATGACAAAAATTTCCAAATAAGGGGAGGTCATTGTATGGTTTTCCCCTATTTCTCGTATGATCTACACAATCCACTTGAATCCATCCAAATTACTTCTCAAGATGAAATAAGCGTCTTCAATACTGATGTTAGGATTTAACAGTATCACATCACTCTGATGATATAATATAGTAGATGATTATTTGGTACCCATGTCAATATCTAATAAGAATATGGGTGGGATAAATTTCTCTCCATTATGAAAATTATATTAAACTTGGGCCAAAATCAAACAAGATAAACTAAATGAAATCCATGACTCATAACAAAGCTTTTGATTACACCATATCCCCCACTAAATCTCAACCTAAATGAACTAAAATAGTTCCTTTCTGACATCCAATTAAAGAAAAATATGAGGATACCTAGGATGATAACGAATTATATTATAATAATATGAACAAGGAAATCAATCCACCTTGTTACAAATTGCTCCCTCTGGAAATGAGAATGACTATGTTTGTCTTAAGGATCAGACATCCCAATCAGTTTCTACTGAGTTTATTTGTAGAACCGGAAACATCCAATTATTCTATAACCATTTGGACCTACCTTCCAAATGTAGGTGCCCCTTAGTTGTTGACTGATGAGGCTTAATAACTTTCATTGGTCGATAGGATTGGTGTTCAGACTCATCACACCTTTTTTCCGGGAATTACTGTCTACTCCGGGACTCTCTTATAGATTTAAGTTAAGTTCATGAATCCTTATTAATTTACCAAGCATGAAAATGAGTTTTTTCTTTAGATCTTGTAATCAATGATTGATATATAGGGAATTTAGAGAGTCTTTTATATGTATTTGAGTTTCTTCATCAATAGAGAATCATCTATATGAATTAGGGATTCTTAGTCGATGGTATCCTTCCATACATTATATAGAGATCTCTTGGTCATTATTATGACCATATTGGTTTTAAAGCCACTTATTGGGGAACTTGAAGTTTATTGTCATTCAGAAATACAGGATTATTTTAGAGTTGGGATTGTACCCACAGAAGGGCTACCAATGTATCCTTATTAAAAATAAAGGAATCAGAACCCACATAGTTCGATAAGAAGGATACAGTTTAATGTCATATGGGACGGAAAAGAATTAATGAAATATGGGGTTGAACCTTAGAAAGGCTTCATAATTACTCTACTTTTAAGGAAGAGATCAAAGTCCACATAGTTCAAGTGAAGAATTATGATGTTTATGTATCATTAATGGCCCAAATAGAGATGTCGTAGTTACTTTTACACTCTAAGCTCAGGTGAGTCATGCTCAGTTTGAGAAACAAGAGGTATCAGTAAAAATGGCGGTTGTGCCACAAAAGATGAAATCATAAGAAATTATGTGGGGATTATGTATGTATGACTGCCCAAGAGCAGGATCCATAAAGGTATTTGTACTTTATAGAGATTTGGGATTTTAACCCGGGAATTACTCTTGAAAAAAATCCCTAAGTAAAAATAAATTAAGGCTGGGGGGATTACTCCAAAGAAGGATTCCCAATTAAGGTAAAATATAATTGGGACATACTCCTGAGAAGGAGGGCCAATTAAGGGAAATTATGATTGGGAATTACTCCTAAGAAGGAGGCCTAATTAATGGAAATTATGATTGGGACTTACTCCTGAGAGGGAGGCCCATATGAATTCTTCTCAAATAAGAAATTCAACAAAGGAACCATGCCATAAATGGTTTTGAAGTGGGTTTTAAAGGTCATATCTTAAATAAGAGAGATGGATTTGAGGAAAGGAGGTGGCTATTAAGGAGGCGCACATTTATTGTTCTGGCGCACAAGTACTAGTTACGTAAGCATACTTGCGCGACATGAGTCACCTTGGGCGACGAAGAATCCATAAGGAAATACTTTGGAGAATTTGAACTCAAGCCCTTAGTATCATCCATAGAGGCTTCCGGAATGGTGGTGCAAAAGTTCCCTTGAGAGGGTAAGGCAGTGCACAAGTGTCTTCATTTATCTTAAGGGATGGACACTTAGGCATGCAAGTGTTGATGATTTCTAATACTTCAGCATTATTCTTCCTCTTTAGAGCTTCCATTCTAAGTAAAGAATTACCTTAGAAGTGTTCGAAAGATGTTAGAAAAAGACTCGGGCAACCAGAGCTTGTATCTGAGTTTTGGAAAATTTCTCTCTATAATGGGGGCCCACAGAGGCTATTTATAGGCCACTGGGAACCTTGGGTGAAAAAAGGAATAGGGCGTGTAAGTGACTTGCGCGTCCCATATGTGGCGGGCAAGTGACTTGCACGACCAGAAGGAAACCTGTCTGACCTCTTCTTAAAGGGTTCATTGTTCATGCCTTTGTCAATTTTTTATGTTCTTCAAAGGATGACTCTTCTTGTGCTTAAGGTATTTCCCTTTTCCATTCTTTAGACTCTGTGACCGAAATGATCGTCAAAAAATTCCCCCCTTTAGGGTAGGATCATAAAAAAGGAAAGTGGATTTGAATCTGAGAAAAACAAGAAACAAGTGTTCAGTGGCGCGCAGGTGGTAAGCTTGTAGGTTCTAACGCGCAGGTTCTAGTTTTCTAGGTTTCAGGATCTCCTATATATATGGGTGTCACTTCGAGCAAACCATCCCGCCTTCTGAGTTTTTTAGCTCTCGTCGCGCAAGTGTCTGCATCTCTTGCTAATTACTTATATTATTACTATATATATATATATTTACCTATGTTAATGGGATTTAGTAATCATAGTTTGATTTTTTCTAGGATTATAAAAACAACCGTTCAAACCTTGTATATTTTGTTGCTCAATATTACCTAAAACATACAATTGGTTCGTTTAGTGAGCTAGGACTCAACTTTTGTTGATAATTCCTTTTACAAGTTTCCAATTTAATGAGTACCCTTTCTTTTGCTGGTAGTTTAAAGTCATTCATGTCGGACATAAAATGTCTAATGTTTGAGGTCGAACAGCTTTGACCAAATTAATTAAAATAAACTCAATTCCTTGATAATTTGTTTGAAAACATATTACCACATTCAAGTATTGGGGAAAACATGTAAACTAAAACTTAAAAAATTTTGAATATGAGGGATGATATGAAAAAAGGGCTAAAAGACATTAGAGGATGTGTTTCCAAAGAGTGAAGTTACCACTATTTGACAAACCCGTTAAGGGGTTGAAGTATGCAGGGCCACTTAAGGGCATTGGATGCATAATCAAATAATATAATCCTTTGGCTAACAGGTCTGTTATGTAGACTACTTATGCAAGGCCACCTAGGGGCACATGCTGCATAGTCAGACAAAAGATCTCTCAGAAATTTTACATTTCTATTGCTAAAATCCAGTGGAAGTTTATAGAGATTAAAATTTTCCAAAGCATAGAGTCTGCTATATGGAGATAGGTACTTGAATATGGAGAGGAAATTCCCAATCAATATTGTCAAATAATTGGACGAATGTCACTCCTGCGAAGGTCTGACCTAAATGTAGGGAAGGAAAATATAAACCATATACTTGAATAACTTCATATCATGAAAAATAGTATGGGATAAATATGTTAAGGATGACTGTTTTTTTGGATCCCTACATATTGTTGTTAAGAACAATAAGGAAAAAATAGGTTTTCCCCCAAGAATAAAGTTACTACTATTTGACAAACCAATTAGGGGGTTTGAATTATGTAGGGAAACTTAAGGGCATATGCTACATAGTCAAATAATAGCATCCTTTAGCTGAAATGTCTATTATGTATACTACTTTTTCAAGGCTGCCTAAGGGCACGTGCCGCATAGTCAAGAAAAAAACTTCCTGGGTATTAGATATTTTTTGACCATAAGTCACAAAAAAGGTTATGGATATCTGGAAGTATTTAAGGTTAGGAGTATGAAACATGAAAATGGGTATTTTACAATAAATAAAGGAGATACATAGACCAATGCTGAGCATAATCATGTTGTGGCCGGGTCCTGAATTAAGATGCTGGACTTCACTACATATCTCTTTAGGATGAGAATCAAGCCATACATAGTTCATGAAATAAAGTTTAATGTCATGTGGGATGAGGGAATAGGAGATCAGAGATTATGGTCATAGAGTTCGAACCATAATGAGGGAGACACATTGTGTGTTTGTTATAAAACTGATGTGAATAAAGATCCGAGTTTTCATACCACATTCATGTGCTCACAGGGGGACTTTTCAACCAAGGGACTGAATGTTGAATTTGGGGTTAGGCCCAAATACTTGGGGCCGGGTTCGAGGGATGCTCGAACATTCCTACATATCCCATAAAGATGGGAATCAAGCCTTACGTAGTTCTTGAAATACCCTCTATACATATTTGGTTCGTACACGTGAATGGTGAAAGGGGACTTTAGTGCAATGATGGTTGGATTCTAGATTAACGGTTCGGGCATTTACATATATGAGATCAAGGTCAATAATGATTCCCTCTCAGGTGAGGGTGTCAAATAATGTTGTAGTTTTTTTTTCATACAGGACAAAAGTGTGAATAGTTTAAGGTCATATTAATGGGTCGGTGCTGCACAGTTTAGCGTCATATAGCTAAGACGTATGGCTATTCAGTTTAATGTCTTATTGTGAGGAAAATGGGGGACTGTATAGTTTAATGTCATATATCAAGGATGACGGTGAACCAATGTGAATATATTGGTTTTGGGTTTGAATCTCAATAGGTTGCCTACGTACCTAGCCTAGAAGGAAAGGATCAAATTTTTCATAGTTTGATTGAAGAATGAATTGGTGATCAAGTTATACTTCAGGAAAACGACCTAAAGATGGTGTTGGGACTATAGAATGGTTAGTGTCCCAGAGAGGGTGTTATGATTGAAGCATACTGTAAGCTCACGTGAGTCATTCTCGGAGTGAGAAACAAGAGGTAGCAATAACCCTAACGATGCGCATTTTAACGTCTTGTAAGAAATATAAGGGGCTGTACACAATTTAATTTCATGTTGGACAATGGAAGGAGCTATGCAGTTTAATTTCCTATAGCAATGACAAAAGGGACCATGTAGTTTAATGTCTTGCAGTAAGGACTAATGAGGTTTATTTTCATTACACAAAATACTTCTTCAGAAATCTGGCATTGGTTGGAGTCGTGATGAGTTCTCCATCCATTGAAATTAAATAATAAGATCCATTGGAGTAGACCTTATGTATTTAGAAAGGTCCTTCCCACTTTGACTCAAGCTTTGAGAGTTTCTTTCCTGGTATCATTGGTGTTCTGAGGACCAATAAAATTTCCCCTTGAATGAATGAATGAAGACAAACTTTTTTGTTGAAAGCACCTGCTATTCGATTTTGATAAACTTCCAAGTGGTGCATGGTGCACAATATTTTTTCATCTAATCGTTCCAATTCTTCCAATTTCTTTTGAGATTGTTCATATGTAGATGACTGATCACAAATGGATAATCTAAGCGAATGTAATTGAACCTTAATGGGCATGACTGCTTCTGTTCCATATACTAATTAATATGGAGTTGACCACGTAGCAGTGCGGGTGGTGGTCTGATAAGACCATAAAGCATGAAAAAGTTTATCAGACCATGATTTATTATCTTTATCCACCATATTTTGCAGTATGTTTGAAAGAGTCTTATTGATGGCTTCTATTTGGTCATTGGATGCTGCATGATACCATGATGAATGGTTGGATTTGATGTTATATTCTTGATACAACTTTATCATCTTGGATAAACAAAAGTTGGTGCCATTGTCCATCAATATGGAATGATGGAAAAAAAATCTGGTAATGATGTTAGACTTGACAAAGCTAACAATGCCTTTAGAACTAACTTCTTTGAGATGTATTTCCTCTGCCTATTTGGAAAAGAAGTCAGTAGCAGTAAGAATATACTTAAACTTCTTGGATGTATCCAAAGGATAAGGTCCTACTACATCCATTCCCCATGTGGAAAATGGCCATGAGTATTTAGTTGTATGAATCAACTCTGGGGGTTGATAAATGTAATTGGCATATACATGGAAACAATGACACTTCTTAGTGTAATCAATGCAATCTTGTATCATTGAAGGCCAGAAGTATACAAGCCTTCAAATTTGATCAGATAGTCTATGTTCAGACTATTGGGCACCACAAACTCTTTCATGTAATTCATTCATGATAGTCATTGTCTCTTCACCATCAATAAATTTGAAGATAATTATATCAAAACCTCAGTTGTAGATAATTTTTTGGTGATCTGGGATATCATAAAGAGTAAAATTGACCAAACATTTCCAGACTTGTTCTTTCATGGATCTATCAGGTGGGAGTGTTCTATTTTTAAGGTACTCCTTGATAGGTGTCATACATCTTGTAGTATGACTATATGGTTCAGAAATGGGACTGATTTCATTTATTTCCTCTGTTCTGATTTGAACATATAATGAAATTGTACGACAGAGGGAAATACAAATGATTGTTTCATCCTCGTTTGGATCTACCAGCGCTATGGCTACATTATCTAGTGCATTAGCTTGGAGATTTTGTGATCGCGGGACATAATAAAATGTCTGTTATGAAGGAAATTATGCCATTAACTCTCTGACGTAATCATACAAAGGTATTAACTTTTCTTTTCTGATGGCATAGTCCCCATTTATTTGTTTGATTACCAAATCTGAATCACCTTTTACCATTAAGTGATTCACCTGTGCCTGAAGCGCCAACTCCAATCATGCGATGAGAGATTGATATTCTACTTCATTATTTGTACCACCTTCCAAAAATAAGAAGTAATAGGGTAGCACTACCTTTTTTGGGGAAATAAGCAAAATTCCTAACCCAACTATTTTGAATTTAGGATCTTCCATTTTCTTCCCTGTTGGACTTCTAGAAACACCATCAGAGTACATTTCCCACGTTTGAGGATTCTCTTGAATAGAGAAGACTTCCTCATCAGGAAGATCAATATCTAAAGATGTATCTTCAACTGAGGGGTATTCAGCAAGGAAATCAGCCAGATCTTGGCCCTTTATTTCTTTTTGAGACACATACTAGATATCAAACTGCTGAAAAATAACATCCCATCATGAGAGACGTCCTGTAAGAATTGGACGACTAAGGATAAATTTTATTTTGTTATTGGGAGATAATAATTGAACCTCATGATGTTGCAGGTAGTGTCTCAATTTCTGAATAGCAAAGATTAATGGTAGGAAACGCTTTTCAATACTTGAATATCGAGTTTCCTCCTCAAGCATAGTCCGAATAAGATAGTAATGACTATTTTCATGAGCAACATCATTATTTTGGGAAAGGAAGGAACCCAATGATCACCTTAAAGTTGTTACATAATGAATAAGTGGTCTTCCTTCAATGGGTGGCATTAATACTGATGGACTAAAGAGATATTTCTTGATAATATTGAATGCTTCTTGATATTCTTCAGTCCACTGGTAAGTGGCTCCCTTCTTCATTAATTTGATGAAGGGTAAACATTTGCCTACCAGATTGGTGATGAAACGCTAAATATAGGCCAAATACCCGTGAAGTCCCCTCAATTCATTAAAATTTCAACGAGGTGACATACCAAGTATTGATTTTTTTCTTCTGAGGCTCATCTTCAATACAATGATGGAATACAAAAAAGACGAGAAATTCTCTTGAGGTTACCCCGAAAGCACATTTCATGGGGTTCATCTTTATATTATGTTGTTGAAGTTTGTGGAATATGATTTCCAGATCGTCCAAGTGATCAGAACACTATCTGGATTTAACCACAAAATCATCCACATAGCATTTTACAAATTTTCCAAAAAGGGATTGAAGATATGGTGCATGGAACATTGATACGTTTTACATGAATTTTCAGGCCAAAGGGAATTAACCGATAGAAAAAAACACCTTGAGGGGAATAGAAAGATGTAGAATCCTCATCCTCTAGGGCCATTTGTATTTTATTGTACCTAGAATAACCATCCATGAAGGAAAGAGCTTCGTAGCCAATTGTTTCATCAATTAAGAGTTCTATGATCAGAACTAGAAAATCATGATTGGGACAATGATAATTAAGATATCTGAAGTCAATGAAAACTCTAATGTGTCCATTATTCTTTTTCAAAGAGAAAATATTAGCCAGCCATTTAGGATATTCAACTTCTCTGAAGATGTTAGCCTTGATAATCTTATGCACTTCCGCTTCAATTATGGAGGCATAAGTTGGGTGTGTTCTTCTTGTGGATTGCTTGAATCCGCAATGTTCTTCTGGAAAACCCAAAAGATGAGTAGCAACAACAGGATCAAGACCTGGTATTTTGGTATAATTCCAAGCAAATACAACTCAATTTTACATTAAAAACGAAATATAAATTTCTTTCTCTTCAATAGTCATCTCCACAGTAATTAAAGTGGGGCGTGGATCTTCTTTTTTACTCAGATTTATATCTCCGAGTTCATCCACAGTGGTGGAGATACCTTCATCAAATGATAGAGGATCATCCCTTAGATATCCCTCTTCTTCTTCAATATGTGTTACATATCTTATTTCTCATTGAATGGTAGATGATGATGCAGAATTTTCATGACCAGGGGAGTGGTTAAAATTTGAACATCTTGAAGAAGAGACTACCATTTCAGACCCAATTGACAATAAAGGGTCTTTTTTGGGTAATAAAGAGGTGATGGTGGATTGATAATAGACATCATTTTTCACCTTTGACATTGCTATAACTTATTATTTCCTTGCTGATGAAGTATAGAATTTATGGATTTCAGCAGATGAAATAAAGACATCTCCATTTAAACTTTCACCATTGCTTGGTGAATCAACGATTTCTCACATGTTGTCTGGCTCAATTACTGTAATTGACAATATGGAATTTTCCATAAGAGTGTTTGGATTTGGGTCTATCCCATCAGTTTGACTGATAGGAAACACATAATCTGTACTCATATGTATGAATGGGTTTACTGGAATCATTTCCAAACCATTTGGAACATGAATTTTGGAAACCTCCTTTGTCGTGGATTTATCCTTTCCCTCCATGTGATAGAATTCTGCCTCAATGTATTGAGATTCACATGTTTTGAAGGGGGATTTATCACCATACAATGTCCCAATTTTCCCATAGAAACAATATTTGAGACATTGATGGTATGATGAAGGTATAGCTACAAGTTTATATAGCCAAGGTATTCCAAGAATAATGTTGAAGGCTGTGTCACGATGAACAACCATGAAATCTGAATTAGACACAAGGTCTCCAAACTGAGTTTTTAGTGTAATCTCGCCCATAAATTCTTTTTATTTTTTTATCATATCTTTGAAACATCAAGTTAGAAAGGGATAAATCATATTCAGTGAGGCCCAATTGACGAAGTGTACAAATAGGGATGAGGTTGACTCCTGAACCATTATCAATGAAATCTCATCGGATGTCTACATCATTGACCTTTCCAGATAAATACAAAGGTCTCATTTGTCCATGTACAACATTATCTTCATCTTCATCTATAAAATATATCACTGTGTGGAATTCTGTAGGATCATTCTATATAATGTTGACCTAAGCCACAAAAATTTCAGTTTTGAATTCCTGAGGAATTGACAATGCCTCAATAAGTGCCCCCCAAAGATCTTTTGATAGATTCAAGGCATCCAGAATTGATAACATGGTCGGTACTTGGGAATAATGTTTCAAGAAATTATACTTTTGATCCAAAGGTATGCGTTTCCCAACAATAAATTGTGATTCTGCAGGTGCCTTAGAAGTGGATGGTTTGGAAGTAGATGCATCTTGTATTGGGGTAGGAGTTGGAAATACTCCTGGCTTCACCAAATTATACTGACTATGTATATTTATTTGATGAGAGGAAGAACGTGTAACCTATAACTGATCCTCTAAAATAACTAATCCAGGACTGAATCTAAAATGTGTGGATGAAATTTCTTGTTCATGTTGAGCCCGCTAAGGGGATTTTCCACGAGTTTTTACCGCATATACAGTTCTAGAAGGGGTACGATTGTAATAGTGGCTTCTGGAAAATCCACGTCTTCCCCTGTATCCTATATATCTGTCACTTCCTCTAATTACTCTATTTGATACAGGGAACTCTGGCTCATCAAGATCGAAACTGCGGCCGGCATACAGATCCGTTAGGTGATTCATGTTAACAGAACCAAAGATCAACTGTTCATCTCATGAAGATTCTTCCAGATTATCCGGTTTCGGCTGTTCCATTTGGTTGGGCGGTGCCTGTGATTTTGAATAATATGACATAAAATCTTACAGAGTCAAAGAAAACATAGGCATTGAAATGAGTTCATCTTCTTCTAACTGTTCTTCTTTCTTCAAATTATGCCACCTCTTTGACGGTTTTCCTTCTGATGAAGGGGGTTTTGATGTGGAATTCATAGCAGAAGACACAATTGGTTGATTCAATTGTGTTAATAAAATGGAATGAGTTCAGCTGATCGTTTTCCTGACCATCCAATCATCATATTTCTGCACATTTTTACTTTTTAATTCATGCCACTTTCCTTCTTCATTTGGATTAGTAGAAGTAACACTTGCTACCTCGGCTGAATAACCTTTTAGTTTTAACTGTCCAGAGTCCACCATCATTTGCAGGAGATCTTTGAAGATAAAACATTCTTGAATGGGATACCCCAACATCTGATGAAATGGGAAATAGTTGGGGAGGACTTCATCTCCTTTCTTTTTCGGCCTTTTGGGCCTTGGAAACTGAACAATATTGTTTTCCAGAGCCGAGAGGAAGTATCTAGGAACTTGTTCTTCCAAAAAAAGTAATGGTTTTTCTACAAATGATAAAATTGTTTCCACCATTGATCTCTTTGATCATTTGGATGAGGTGGCCATTTTTTTTGAGGCTCAGGAGGTGGATCCCTTCGATATGATGATTTTTTTGAAGTGAAAGTTGGTACATGTGCTTGTTTAAGTGTAACTATAGTAGTCTCTGCTTTCCCTATTCTCCTTCCTAGAACTGATGGAATTACACGATTTTTTTCCTTAGTCTTTGTAAGAGTGTATTCGATCTACGGAGTGATTGAAGTAAGGTCTCGAAACCCTCCTGTGTATTTCACAGGGATCAATGGTGTCTGTAATTCATCACACAGATTTTCCACACAGATTGACAACAATTATTCATGATGGATTACTAAACATAAAGAATATGTTAATCCCTTCCATTGATAAATTAAATCTGAAAATATTTTATTTTCTCTTTGATTATAATTGGTAACATCAAAAAATGTCATCTTTGGAAATTTTCAGCTAAATTGAAGAAGAAATCATTGACAGAGATCTTCCCACCCAGTAATTGACCGAGATTGCAAACTTGTATACCAGACAAAAGCAGGCCCTCGTAATGACAGCAAAAAAAACCTGAGCATAACTGCTTCTTGTTGTTGAGGAGTTCCCATCATAGGATCACAATGAGGACCATAAAGTGTTAAGTGTTGTTCTGGATCTCTCGAACCATTAAAAATTGGGAATGTGGTATTCACAAAATTTGATAGGGGGAATTGCATCAACCCATTCAGGGTAAGATTTCGTTTCCGGTTGAACTTGTGCACATTTTTCTTCAATAGCTTCCAAATGAGCTGTTAATTACCCAATGGTAGTTATTAGTTTTTGAGAAACATCTGGTTGAGATTGGACTTATGCAGGTGAAATGACTAGAGTTTGGATGGGTGTGGTGACTAGTACTGCAACTGATGGTAGTACTACCGGTTGTTGTCGTGCATAACCCATAATATTGGACCTATGAGGGTGTACTTGTAAAGAAGGATATTCTTGATCCATCCCAGTAACTATAACAAATTATCTTGACTGACTAACTCCAGCACGCTTAGGAGGAAGACTTCCATGAATTAGTTCTACATTTATCCTCCTTAACTCCTTCATTTCTTCTTCTTACTATGCGAACCATTCCTCTAATGAGTGTGATTTACCTTATCCAGAGGTAGGGTGGGATGTAACCTTACTTTTACCCTTTTCCTTGGTATGTTCCTTTCTAGATTATGGAAGGGCATTAACCAAAGGAATATCTTGCCTCTAGGCATCCCTCTGGCTTCTGGTATGCACACCTTCTTCATTTATTTATGTTTGTACAACCTCTTGAATAAAAACTTCTTTATCTGATTCCTCTGAGTGAACCTCATGTTTTGGGGGATCAGTGACGATGACATTGATGACATTTATCAATCCATAATGCATTTCATCCCTTTTTTCAGAATTTCTACGATACTTTCTTGTTCCATGTCCTTGATGAGACATTTCCTTTTGATTGGTTGATCCATTAGGAACTTCTTGATGAACCATAATTTGTAGGTAATCTCTTGATAATCCGGCTCTTCATTCCTCTTGTGGATTCATCCTTAATCGAGAAAAGACTGGCTTTCGTTGAGGAAGAGATCAAGTATTTAAAAAGTCCATAGTCTGGTGGACTAGGGTTCTTCCTGCTATTCCTACTCAACTCCTCGAATCCTATCAGTTGATCCCGAGGGTTGGATTAAAAGAGTCCCCATTCTATCAAGATGAGGTGGCTCTTGAGCTTCTACATCTAAAACATTATTAAAATATCTCCTGATATTGTAGACTTTAGTCTGGAAATTAGCTGGATGCATCATCCGACATCCACTCAAATCTTCTGGCTCAGACTACTGTTGAATTATTTCTGACACTTCTATCACCTGATTATGTGCATGCTCTAAACGAGAATCCTGTTCGATATTATCATTTTCTTGATGCAAGAGTAATTCAATAATATGTTCTTTATATGCCTGACTTTGGGAAGAACTATTTGAGGCATGTTCTAGGGAAAGCCTTTGATTATGCACAAAACCAGCTAGATGTGGCCAGACATTGGAAATAACATTGCATGAGTCCACATTTGGAGGGCTTTGTTAACTGGAGAGTACAGTGAAATGTAGTTCTCTATGAACACCCCATCCCCTGATATGAATACCTGATGGGGAATTGGTAATTAACTAGTGTAACATTTTTAACGCACCAAGGCATGAACTCTGAAGGTCTCTCTATTGCATTTCAACCTTTGGATGTCGGGAAATTGAGAGAGATGACAAATAAATTTGGCGTTGTAACCCTTCTATTATCTTGAAATGATTTTCATATTCATCATAAGATAATATTTTCTCTTTTAAGTGACAAAGAGATTTCCACATTTTGAGATGAATATATTGAATACAATCTTCAGTCAACATTTCTGGAATATCATACTGAGAGTCAGTAAAAGGCCAAAACATTACTGGTACCTTACCTTTCTAAATTTGTTTTCTCATATTCAGCACTTCCTCTTTATCATTTGGTGAAGATTCTTCTACCAGATTGGACTAAAGCTACCTCTTCTTTGTTTCTTCATTAGATTCACCAATATTAGTAGAGAATTCATTTGTCAAATTATAACATGAATGACCGAGAGGTGGTTCGAAGAATGACCTACACCCTGGTCTGTCCTCTTATTGAGAAAGTATTTTACTCACTAGTAGTAAGGAATCACACATGACTGGTTTCACATTTGAAAGTGTCTAAATATAAGAGGGATTTATTGTTACTACATTTTCCATTGAATCATTTTCCAGGCAATATGAATTACTACTACGGAAAAGACTTTCGCAGCTAAATTA
Source organism: Viscum album (assembly GCA_963277665.1). Taxonomy (NCBI): domain Eukaryota; kingdom Viridiplantae; phylum Streptophyta; class Magnoliopsida; order Santalales; family Viscaceae; genus Viscum; species Viscum album. Next base: position 1,077,551,126 of record OY728135.1, on the reverse strand, counting down.
ATCATCATGGGGAGGACCACCATGTTGGGTTACAGAAAAAGATGAAACCTCTTTCCCCTTCGTCTTTTGGCCACGCAGAGGGTTATTGTTGCCCTCCTTTGAGGATGATACTTCATGATCGACCGAATTGTCATGAAGTAAGCCATCATGAGGAAATTTCTGATGAAGACCTTCAAAATTATTGTTGTTACTTTAAGAATCTATAAATTAGAGAGTAAGATCTTGAGTTGCAACAGACAACTGTCTGCGCGCATCAAGAATTCCAGCATCGAGCAAGGCCTTATTGTAGATTGGGTCTTGATTTCTCGACTGGGTGTTAGATGGTATGTCTGAGTATGGTATACTCTACAATATCAAATAAAGGATCGAATATATAATGAGAAGCTAAATACAAGAGGGGGGGGGGGTGGATTGTATTTGATAAAAATTCCTTTGTAACTTTTTCATAACCAAAATTCACAACACCTCTACATTATATTATCTTTCTTGATTCCGGAAAAGTGAATTTGGAAATGAAACTTAAAAAAAGTTTACACCAACTAAGATTCTACCTTAAAGCAAATAGAATCCTATAAAATTAGAGTACATGTTTAAGGAAGTAGGTGAAGGTTATACTTACCTCAACAAATAAAATACATAGCGGAAAAAAAGTAGTAACCATACAACTAACAAGTAGAAACTCCTTTAACCCAAAGAGGAGGGTATCCAACAACCCTTGATAAAAGTTCCCTTGATTTATACTTTCATAAAAGTCTTTCTTACCCATACCCAGGTAAGAACTCAATATGAAGATCAGTATCTCTATTGATGTCCTTGTAAGCCCTTGATTTGTAAGCAAATCGACACCTCTGTCTTCAAAACTCAAAGTCTCTGATTTCAAGGAAATTGAACCCCTGCACTATGAAAATCTGCACGAAGCGAAGTTTGAACAAGAAGTTCAATTTTTTTTGCATGAATCCTGCGAGTTTATAAGAGCCTATCCATCTAGAAATCACTTCTAAAAGTTCTGAGCTTCAAAATTCCAAAAGTCTCGAGCACATTCAAATGAGATACTATTTGTAGGCACAACTCCAATGTTCGGCTCCATCCTCCAATGGTCAAATTCATCCTTGAATTTCGGAGGGACTTGTACACATGTCACTCAGACAACGGTTAGTGAGAAACTGAAAGCATGAAATCATTTTATAACTAAATGAGTGTAAGTATAAATAAAATACAATATTAGGAATGTAAGGAAATGACTGTTTGGAGTCTAACCAAAATTTATGTCGGATTCTACAATACAAGGATATTCAGATTCTATTTTTTAGGAATTTGGAACCTAAATTCTATAGATTTTCGGAGTTAGAATTTCAAGGAAATTCGGAATCTGGATTCATATGAATTCAGAATCTGAACCTACAATGTTAGGATTCGGAGTTCATGATAATTCGGAGTCAGAACTCATAGGAGTTTAGTGTCTGAATTCTGAGAACTCAGAGTCAGAACTTAGAGATGTTCGTAACTAGAAATTATAATCAGAATTCGGAGTCAGAACTTAGAAAATTTCGTATCCAGAATTCTGATTTAGAATAAGGAGTCAGAACTCCGAATGTTCGTAACTAGAATTCTAATTCCGAATTTTTATCAACTTTACAAAAGTTCATAATCAGAATTCGAAGTTGAACTTCATGAGGGTTCATATCCAAAATTTGGATTTGAAATTAAATACATTAGTATCCAAAATACAGAGTTCAACATCATTAGAGTTTGTATCCAGAATTCGGAGTTGAACTTCATGATATTTCGTAATCGGAATTTGGAGTTTTAAACAGAATTATTCATATCTAGGTATTATATGATTCTATGGTTTTGGTCTAAATCCAAATTTTATTCTTTGGGAAAAAATTATATGAACAATGAAAATGAGGTAAGGTATATTTCCTTGGGGAAGGAAATTTTTCCTTATGGATGCAAAATAAGGTAAAACAAGATTTTCCTTGAGATAAGGTGTTTGTGATTTTCAAAACAAGAAGGAATCATGTAGTCATAAGGAAATCTTAATGACTCAAAAATCCCCCCCTTGAAATAAGGAGTTGAAAATTCATAAGTAAAAATTTATTGACTCAACAATCTTCCCCTTTCTGGAAAGAACAAACATCCATATGAAAAAGAATATAAGGACTTGGAATAAATTTCTAGACATTGAAATTGAAGACTATCTTCCGTTGTTCATGGATAATGATGAATACGACAAACTCCCTTTTAGGCTTTGGATATCTAAAGATCATATTCTAGATTTCTGGAATGAGAATTTTCATTTGAATGTGGAAATCTTTGTAATGAAAACTCCCCCTTAAATAGACTCCCCTTACTTAGGGATATTTCGTCTTTACTTAGATATCTTTTTCTTTCCCCCCCTTAGAATTATTTTTCAACTCCCCATTTGTGATTTTGAAAAAGAGTTTGAGGGAATTGAAAAACATTATAGTACCTGAAATATTAGTATAGACATCCAAACAAAAACAAGAAACCATAATTCCATTACAATTTGAAGAGTTAGTACGAGGAAAAATACAACAAAAGATCGGAGTGTGATTTATTTTTCTTCTTTTTCCTTGAGCATTAGCATGTTCACAATGGTATTTAGCTTTTTCAGATATTTTTGATCCTCATATGCTTTCTTTTCTAATGCTTTGATCCTGTCTTCCAAAGCCTTCATGTCCTCTTCCTGAGCCTTCAGCAATTCGTCTTGCTTCACTAGCTTTTCTTGGATCTAAATCCGAATATCCTTGTCTATTTTCCAACTTTGAACAATATAACTAAACTTTCCATTCTGATCCTTGACATATTTAATCCGAGAATATTTTTCAAGAGTTAGATTTTCCTAAAAGATATTTGTATGATTATTGATTTGGTATCTTCGGTGTCAAAAGCATCCTTGACATCTTCTTGAAATTGATCAAACTCTTCCACATCATCAACGGTTTTCTTAGAACATCTGGTCATTTTCTTGCAGGATATTCTGTGGGATTCATAGTTGATCAGGAAATTATTATGATCAGCCTCAATATTAACACATATATCCACCACCATGGATACAAAGTCTGAATTTTGATTCATACTATGATGAAGCATCTGGCATCTAGAATCAATTTCTGAAAAAATCAGAATGGTATCCACCAACTTCTTTAGAGATTGAACAACAAAATCAGGTCCTAAGGATGACGACTCTGAATCATACATTTTACATGGATATGTTTCTTTCTATAACTCTATCAGCTTCCTCTTAGAAGTTCCTCCAGCTTATTTCTTTCTCAAAATATATTTAGTTAGGGTATCAGAAACCACTTGTTTCCCCTTATTTGATCTTAGAATAGCTTCTTCACCAGGATATTCATGCTCACATTTGAATAACTGTATGATTTTATCTTCATCAAAATTTTCTTTCTTAGCTCTATGCTCAGTATCTTCAGGAATAATGAAGTCATGATTATGACTCTCTTCCTGTGACAACTTATTCACTTCCACTTCTTCACCCTTCTCATCAGCTCCAGGAGTAACCATTTTTGATGATCCGTCTTGAGATTTCTGGATTGACAACTTTTTGGAAGTACTTTTTTTCATGATATTTTTTTACTTGTTTAATAAAATCATTAGAGCCACTACTGATCTCATCTTTTTGTACATCTTCTATAGCTTTATTCACTTCCACAATCTTCTCTTGTGATTTTTCCGGAGTCATGAATTTTTTCCTGGGGTCCCAAGAAATGGTTCTACTAGGAAGGTTTTTGGTACGAGGATATTTTATGATGCTACCTCAGTAGCCTTCAAAATAGATTGAATAATCTCTACCTCAGACATCTTCTTCTTCCCCTTATTTCCCTTGGATTTTTTTTCTATTTTATCACCTACCTTTTCTTCCAAGTCCTTAGCCTCAGTAGGATCCAAACCGAACTGTGGATCCCCTTCTTTTCTATTCTTCTTATCCTCCCTCCATTTTTATATAACTTCATCTGGGTAGGCTTTTTGATTTTTAGGTTTAGGATGTGTGGATTATAATTCCTTAGACTTAGGGGTTTTTTCTTCTACTTCTACTTCCTTCAAATTTCTTTTCTTTCCTGCATTCTTTGATGGTTCAACTTTTTCCACATTTTCCGGAACAGCTTCGGCCCCCTCCTCAGTTAGATCATAAAATTCACCTGACTCCTTAGAGAAAAAAACCTTCATCCTCTTGAGGGTTTCATCATTGATCAAAATAACTTTGAACTTCCTTGCCTTTGAATTGCAGTGGATCTTGAAGGATTCCAGACACCGAACAATCATCTTGGAAAGTAAGTCTGGATACATGATAATCTGAGCTCTCAGATTCCAATTTTTTATTTTCTCAATTGTAATGAGAATGTGTCTCATGAGGTTGACCTTCCTTAGGTTTACCAAAAAATCCAAGATGTACGTGTCACTTTTCTTAAGGGTGTCTTTATCACCCTTCCTTGGTACGATCAATCCTTGAACCCATAGTTGTAATATCTGATTGTTGGTAGATAGATGAGAACTTTTTGCGGTCTTAACATCAGTAATCCCAAGGAATTCCATAGAATTTTCCTTAACAACACTTCCTTGAACCTCTGACAATTTTTGGGAGCAAAATTTGGCTCTTTTTACATATCATAGCCCCACCAAGCTCACAGCCCTGGTCTAAGAGATTTTATATGTCATTCCATTACTCTTGAACGAGAAATTTTCCCTTCCTTCTTCCTTAAAGAAGAAAACTGATTCACAGAATTCTATGAGCAAATCCAGATAGACAAAATCATGTGCTCTTGTCTTTGAAATAGCTACAATTTCCTATCCATTGAGCTTGTTGTTCTTGGACATAATATAGTCATACTTATTGAAGAAGTTCAGATGAAATAACCTCCCCTGTAAATCTTCCACTCTGGAATCAGCTTAACAGTAGGCATATCTTGAGAGGGAACTTCTATAGACATTCGGACATGAGTACTTCTGAAAATTTTGGAATAGGATTTTGTAGAGGGGCAGAGCTTCGAGACACAAATGCTTTGAAAACCAATGTGGAACAACCATTAGGGGTCCCCTTTATATAGGCGATGAAGTGATGGTTGAAATTTTCATTTGAATCCAATGGTTGATAATTTTTTAGATCTGATCTGACGGTTGAAATGATATTCTAAAGGAAAATTTTTGTTGAATCTGACATTTTGAGGTTTTAAAAAGAAAACATTCGGATTTAAGGAAACTAGAATCCAAGAAATATAAAAAAAACTAACAAAAACTAAAAGGTAACTATGGAAATATCAAGAAAGAATCATACCTTTAGGATTGCTAAGAAGATTATTCGTACTGAGGAATATTCTTCTTGAAGAACTTTGGATTAAAAAAAATATAAAAATGTAAAAAAAAACATTCACTAGGAAAATTTTCAAATCCGAGAGTTTCTATTACGAAAATTTTAGGTCCGAATATTTTCATTACAAAAACTTCATGTTTGAAGATTTCCATTATGAAAAATACAGGTCCAGAGATTTTCATTACAAAAACATCAGGTCCAAAAATTTCCATTAAGAAAACTTCAATTTGAAGATTTTCATTATGAAAAATTCAGGTCCAAAGACTTTCATTATGAAAACATCAAAGACTGATTACAAAAAATTTATTACGATTTATTTTTTAAATAACTTTGAAAATTTTAATCACGAAAATTTTGAAAGACCAACTATAAATTTTTTTGGAAACTTCATTATGAAAATTTTTTAAGACATCATTACAATTTTTTTTCGAAAACTTCATTACAAATTTTTTTGAAAACCATTAAATAATAAATATACCCCCTATAAAAAGGAGTTTATTACTGTATAGAGATTGATTCAACAAGAAGTTAATTAAGAATGATTAACTTATGATTATCATTCCTAACATATGTTTAATGTATTAAAATATATCAGAAGGTTATGATTTTGTGAAAATGTCAGCAAGATGATATTGCGTTCTGATAAAATGAAGAATGATATCTCTTTTTTGTGTGTAATCCCTAAGAAATTGATGCCTAATATCTAAGTGATTTTAACGTGAGTGTTGTGCAAGGTTTTTACTAATGGAAATGGCACTTTTATTATCACTCAAAATTTGTGTTTTGGTAAAACTCAAGTCATAGTCTGTGAGTGTGTTTTTTATCCACAACACTTGAGCACAGCAACTTCCAGCTACTATATATCCAGCTTTAGCAGAGGAATGTTCAACTGAGTGTTGCTTCTTGCAAGACCTGGAAACTAATGAATCACCTAAGAAATTACACGTTCCGGATGTACTATTTATATCCATTCTACATCCACCAAAGTCATCATCTGAAAATATTCTAAAAAAAATTATTTCCAGAAGTATAAAATAGTCCTGAATCCATGGTTCCCTTTAAGTAGTGAAAAATTCTCTTCACTGCCTTTAAATGAGATTCCTTAGGATTGAATTGTTATCTTGAACTTAAGTATACATAAAACATTAAGTCTAGACGACTAGCATTCATGTAAGGTTGATTTCCTATAATACCTCTGAAAGTTGTTTGATCTACTGGTTTCCCAGCTTTATCAAGATCAAGTGTGTTTGAGGTACCTATGGTAGTACTTATACTTTTAGTGTTTTTATATCCATACTTTTTAATAATATCATTAATATACATATGTTGGGATATATATATTCCTTCTGGTTTTTGAGAAATTTTAAAACCAAGGAAATTGTTAACTCACCCATCATACTCATTTCAAACTCATATTTCATTAGATCCCAAAAGGAATCGTTTAAAGATTTCTGTGTTAAACCAAATATAATTTCATCAACATAAATTTTAATAATCAAAACATTTTTCTTATTTTTCTTTATAAAAATGGTTAGATCTTCATTTCCCTTAACATAGTTATTTTGAAGTAAATATCCTGAAATTCTATCATACCAGGATTGAGGGGCTTGTTTAAGGACATAAAATTCATTGGTAATTCTAAAAACATGATCAGGATGTTTTGTATCTTCAAATCTAGGAGGTTTTTCAACAAAAACATCTTCTTGAACATAACCATTAAGGAAAGCACATTTTACATCCATTTGAAAAAGTTTAAATTGAATAATGCTGCAAAGGAAACTAAAATTCCAATAGATTCATGTCTAGCTACAGGAGCATAGGTTTCTTCATAGTCTATTCCATCTTGTTGATTATAGCCTTTAGCAACTAATATAGCTTTATTTATAACAATGATTCCATTTTCATCACACTTATTCCTAAAGTCCCATTTTACATCAATAACAGATGTTTTCTTAGGTATTTCAACCAAGGTCCATACTTTATTCCTTTTGAATTCATTTAGTTCATCTTGCATGGATTTTATCCAATCATCATCACTTAAAGATTAGTCAGTGATTTTTGGTTATAATTGAGAAAGGAATGTTAGATGTTCTACTTCATTTATTAAGGAACTTCTAGTCATTATAGGTTGATTCACATCCCCAATGATACTATTACTAGGATGATTTTTTAGAAACAACTGATTTCGGTTTTGTAAAACATGTTCATCACAATAGGGTAGGAAATCTTCTAGGGTAAATGTTTCAGAGGTATCTTCTTGGAAATTTTCCTTATTAGAAGGATCTTCTATCATAGGATGATAATTAGTTTTTGAAAACACATATGAGGATGTATGTTGGGGTTGTTTAAAAACAAAATAATCAGTTTTATGAAATTTATAATGTACTGTCTCTTCAGCAATACATGTGTTTTTATTAGAAACTATATATGCCTTAGATGTTGTGGAGTAGGCTAGGAAAATTTCATCATCAGATTTTGGTGTGAATTTTTGAAGACAATCCTTATTATTCAAAATTAATACCTTGAAACCAAATACCTTAAAGTAGGAAAGTCTAGGTTTCTTATCATTCCATAACTCATAAGGAGTTTTGTTAAGAAAAGTTCTAATTAAAACACGATTTATATTATAACAAGCATTACTTATAGCTTTAGCCCATAAATGTTTGGCTATAGAATATTCACTCAACATGGTTCTAGTTATCTCTTGAATAATTATATTTATTCATTCAACAGAAACATTCTGTTGAGGTGTTCTTGGTTCTGAGAAGTTGTGAGTGATGCCTTTTCTACTACAAAAAGTATCAAAATTAGAATTTGGAAATTCTCCTCTAGGATCTCTATGAATAGTTTTCAATGGATGGGTTTTCTCATTTTTAACTTGGGATATGAAACTTTTGAAATAAGAAAAATCTTCAGACTACTTTTCTCGAAAATAGACCCACGTAAATCTAGTGTAATCATCAACCAAGACAAATACATAATATTTTTACCCAATGATTCCAGTTTGTGTAGGACCAAAAAGGTACCTATGCACTAACTATAATGCATCAGTTGTTGAGACTTCACCGACTTACTTAAAACATGATTTGTGTTTCTTTCCATATTGACAAGGGTCACAAACTCATTAAGAATCAAATATAAGCTCCAGTAGATCCTTAACTAGTCCTTTATTAGAAAGTTTTCATAAGTTCCCAAGGTTACTGTGACCTAACATTCTATGCCATAACCAAGAATGATCTTCCATTGCACTAAGGCATGGTAGATCTTGGCTCCTAAGATCTTTTATGTTTAGTGTGTAAATATTCTCTTGCCTATTGGTAGAAAGAATAAATTCTTCCTTGGAATTGTGTTCTAAGAACTTATCATTCCGAAAATTCACAAGGTAGCCTTCATCACATAACTAACTTATACTAATGAGGTTGTGCTTAAGACCATTAATAAATAAAACATTTTAAATCAATGTTTTTTCAAGAAGAACGATGTTACCTATACGATTAATTTCTCCCTGAGTATTATCCAGATAGTTACTTTTCCTCCTTTCGTCCTAATAATATTTTCAAAATAGTTATTTTACCAGTCATATTCCTAGAACATCCACTATCTGTGTAACACATATTATTGTTGATACCTTCTCTATTTTCCTGAAAACAAAAGAGTTAGACTTTAAGAATCCAAACTTCCTTGGATCCGGAATTTTTAGACAACAAAATTTTGGAGATCCACATTTGTTTATAAAAATAATCTTTATGAACCCCAATAGATTGAATTTTATTCAAAGATCAATTTTTTCTTCCAATGCCCACCACTTTGACATTTAGTGCAAAAAGGGGATCTATAAGGAAAAAAATAGTTGTTTTTGAAAACCGGTTTTTGGTGAGTATAACCTACTCCAATAGTGTTTACATGAGGTTTAATTTGAGAATACATCTTGTCAAAAATTTTCCTTCCCAGAGGTAATGTTTCCAAGAAGCTTCTTAAGAGAAAATATTTCAGATTTTAGTCTGATGACTAAATTCTTATCCTTAGGAATCGTTTCCTTAGAGTTAGAGTTTTCCTCAAAAACATTTACCTCAAAAATAAAATTCTTAAGATCATTAGAATTTTCTTATTTTACATAATTTTCTTTCTTAAGGTCTTTAAATTTTTTTTCTAAAATCTCATCCATATCTCTAAGATCTCTAGAAAGATCTGAAATCTCCTTTGTAAGAATTTCTTCCATGGTATTTGCCTTCTCTAATTTCTTAAAAATTTTACAATTTATTACTTCAAGTAACTTGAAAAATCTAGAAAATTCTTCATATAAAGGCATTTCTTCATCTTCCAAGGATAATGTATCTTCATTAGAAGTACTATTTTCAAAATAGTAATTCTTATCGAGAGATAAATTTGTTAAAGCCTCGGCAGAGTGTACCTTGGCCATACGACATGTATTAGGGAAATAAGTAGTAGCAATGAATCCCATATTTGTCTGTGCTGATGAATCATATTTAGAAGATTCACTTTCTGAATAGTATCCATAGCTATCACTCCAAGTATCATTATATTTAAGGCTTTTCTTGTGCTTCGATCAACAGAATTTCTTCTTATTCCTTTCTGAATTTCTTTCCTTTTTTCCCTTCTTTTTTAATAAGGGACAATCAGATCTAATATGACCTGATATTCTACATTAATAACATGTAACTTCTCCATCTTTCTTATCTATTTAGTCTTTCTTCGTGTGATTATTCTGATGGTTCTTTTGAGCTACAATATTGTTCATTCTCCAAGACAGATAAGCTAATTCATTCATAGACTTTTCTGTGTCACTAGATTCTGACTGAATAATGACTTTATTTTTCTTTGATCTGGTTACTCTTTCTGGGGTATTGGATTTTATATGTTTATAAGTGGTTTTAAAAGTAAAACCTCTATTCCCAATCTACTTCTTAATATTTTTAGCATCTCTCTTAATTTTGGTTTCATGCTGAAGAAGAGTTCCAAACAACTCATCTAATGAAATCTGAGTGACTTTACTATTATCATCAATAGTTATCCTCTTGGACTCCCATTAACATGGCACGATATCTATGATCTTTTCAACAATAGATTCACATCAAAACATTTTTCTCCCATATATTGTAAGGAATTCAAGATAGTCATAAACCTTTGTTGTACTTTGCTTATAGGTTCTCTATAAAGACAGTTAAAGCCATGGTATTCGGCTCTCAACATAGCTCTATTTGTTTCGATGACTTTAGATGTACCAAAATATGTAAATTAGAGTTTCTTCTACATACTATTTTCAGCTTCACATGATGATAATTTACTATGGATATTCCTAGTCATGAAACATTACACAATGTTTCTGACTCTAAAGTTTTCTTGATATTTTAATTTTTCCTGATTCGTAAAAGTTATCAATTACTTATCCAGAATTTTATAATCTCCAGTAAGCATTAGATAGTTATCACCTCTAGTATTGATAACTAAAGTATTCATCCTATCTATCCAGTACTCATAATCATTACCATCAAAAACGGGAGGTCTGGTAGGATTAGGATTATCAATAGAACCATCATTTAAACCTGCCATCCTTATGAAAATCTTTGGCACACAAACTTGTTAGTAGTAAGAGTTTGTAAACAAGTGAAAATATCCTAAGCAAGGAACTAGATATTATAGCTCTAACCAAAAACAAATTCGAACTATATGATTCCGAAAAATAGATTCTGAAAAAGTACGAATTCGGAAAATCAATTCTGAGAATTCTCTTCTGAATTTAATCGTGAGATTGATTCAGATGTAACCCATGATCTAATACCAATTTTTAGATGGAATTTCTGAGTATGATATACTCTACAATACCAAATGTTGGATCTAATATGTAATGATATGCTCAAATACATGATCGGGGGGGGGGGGGGGGTGAATTGTAATCTTTAAAAATTATTTTGGAACTTTTGGATAACCAAAATTCACAACACCTCTAAGTTCTATTATCTTTCTTGATTCCTGAAAAGTGATACCGTAAATGAAACTTAAAAAAAGTTTACACCAATTAAGAGTCTACCTTAAACCATATAGAATCCTATAAAACTAAATTAAAAGTTTAAGGAAGTATATGAAAGTTAAACATGGCTCAACAACTAAAATACACAGCGGAAAACAAATTAGTAACACTGCAAGTAACAAGTAAAAACTCTTTTAACCCAAAGAGGAGGGTATCCAACAACCATAGTTAAAAGGTCCCTTGATTTATACTTTCAAGAAAGTCTATCTTACCCAAACCCAAGTAAGCCCCCAATCTGAAGATCGGTATCTATCTTACTATTCTCGCAATCCCTTGATTTGTAAGGAAATCGACACCTTTGACTTCACAACACGAAGTCTTTGATTTCAAGGAAATCAAACCTCTGCACTATGAAAATCTTCACAAAGCAAAGTTTGAACAAGCATTTCATAACTTTCTACATGAACCCTGTGAGTTTATAAGAGTCTCTCTCTCTAGAAATCATTTCTGAAAGTTCTGAGCTTCAAAATTTCAAAAGTCTCGAGCACATTCAATTGAGCTCATATTTATAGGCACAACACCAATGGTCGGTTCCCTCCTCCAATGGTAAAATTCCTCCTTGAATTTCAGAGGGACCTATACATGTGTCACTCAAACAATGGTTAGTGAGTAACTGAAAGCACGACATCATTCTATAACTATATTAGTGTAAGTATAGCTAAAATCCAATTTTTGAATGTAAGGAAATGAAAGTTTGGAGTCTATCCAAAATTGAATTCGGAGTCTACAATACAAAGATATTCGGATTCTGTTTTGTATGAATTTGAAACCTGAATTCTATAGAAATCTAGAGTCTGAATTTCAAGGAAATTTGGAATCTGGATTCATAAGAATTCAGAACCTAAACTTATAATGTTTTGATTCAGAGTTCATGAGAATTCGGGGTCAGAACTCATAGGAGTTCAGAGTTTGAATTCAGAGAACTCAGAGTCAAAACATAGAGAACTTCGTAATTGGAATTTGTAATCAGAATTCGGAGTCAGAACATAGAAATGTTCGTATCTAGAATTCTAATTTAGAAGCCAGAGTCAGAACTCTGAAATTTTGTAACCAGAATTCTAATTCAGAATTCATAGTTGAAATTTACATAAGATCGTAATCAGAATTCGGAATTGAACTTCATGAGGGTTCTTATCCAGAATTCAGAGTTGACCTTCATAACATTCGAATCCAAAATTCAGATTTGAACATCATGAGAGTTCTTATCCAGAATTCGGAGTTGAACATCCTGAGAGTTCTTAACCGGAATTCAAAGTTTTAAACATAATTCTTCATATCTAAGTATTATATGATTCCAAGGTTTTGGTCTCAATACGAATTTTATACTTATAGAAAAAAATAATATGAACAATGAAACCAAGGTATGTTATATTTCCATGGGGAAGGGAATTTTTACTTATATAAGTAAAACAAGGTAAAACAAGATTTTCCTTGAGATAAGGTGTTTGTGATTTTCAAAACAAGAAGGTATCATGTAGTTATAAATAATGATTAATCACTCAATAATATCCCCCTTGCAAGAAGGGATGGAAAAGTCATAAAGAAATCCTTATTGACTCAACACTGTGTTGGATAGATCTTTTTCTTAGACGCCTTCTTACTGACTTTGGAAACAACTTTTTGATGAGATTTTCTATTATGGGAAGGTTTATGTTCATGATTAGGAGAAATGGTCAGGTTAGGCTGATTTTCTCCATTCAAATCGGGTGTGTGGGCCCAACTTGATTGTCCGTATGACATGGGGGAGTATGCCCCACAGCCATTTTGGACTGGGAAAGAGGTGTGTATCTACCCTGGATTGATATGTTGATGAGTCACTCCAATGATAGGGATAGATTTATGATTCTTTCCCTGTGATGCTGGTGAAGTTTTTATAATATTCTGACAGGTATCCAGAATATGTTCATGGATTTGTTTCTGCACTTTCACCATATTCAGAATGTTCTTGGTGACATCAGCTTCCGGAATGGGAAAATACTTCCATTATTTGTCAGGAGTAGGTGTATATGACTGATCCTATCCTCCTTTTCCTGTCAATGAATTCTGAAAATACTCATATGTGGGGGAAGAAAATTGTGTCTGCCTCCTACTTGTCATTGGAGCATTCCAATTGACATCTCCAAGTGTTACCAATTGAGATTGTTGGTTATCCTGATGAATTATAGGTGTATGTGCCTACTGATTGTTCTTCACAATATTTAATTGGTGAGTTTCTTTGTTTTTAGTCAGACGATCCTGCTGAATAGGTGATGAATTATAAATAGGTTTATCTTCTTGCCTATAATACTCTGCCGGAATTACCTGGAGGGATTGACATGTTACTGCCAAATGAGTCTGCTGGGCAGTCAAATCAGGACGGACAGGTGTATATGCCCGCTTATGGTTTCCCATCAAGTTAGCTTGATGGAATTCTCTGTAGGGGGCAGAAGTAAAGAACTGCTCCATGTTGTTTGAATTTCACCTTTGGCGGTTCGTCTTGCATGCCTGGGTTTGAGAAACCTGAGCCGAACCCCTAAAGGAGATACCCTCATCATGTTGAGGGGGCACTACCAAATGAGGCTGGCGGCGATTGTTATTACGAGCCCTCAGAAAGGTCTCATGTCTTCTTGAATTGAGGCCTTGGGTGACCTCTTCAATAACCTCACAAAAATATGGGAGAGAATGGTGATTGCGTTCTAGGGACCATGACCTGAAACAGTTAGAGACGGTGGTTTGCACCACTGGCTTCTTGACCACTGGTCATCGCTGTCCGGACAACCATGGTGAGTTATTAACTTGGAGTTCTTGTCGAGCAGCCTCTATAGTCGGGATGGTACCGTGTTGACGGTATTCATGTACCAATGCATTTGAGACCCATAGTTGAAGACACTGAGTCGGTGATGTCGCCCTAAGAGCGGACAAGGATCTAGCATGAGTAACAGTTGTGGCATTCACAGGTGTGAACTTTCAAGAAGCCATTTTATTATTGTAGCAAGATCTTGGAGAAGAGTTCTTGTTTGATATAACAAACATAATCAAGATAATCTTGGCTAGAATACATCTTTTGGATGAACACATATGTGATTGATTGCTTTGTTGGCCCTTATATTGAGTTAATTAGGGCCTAACAAATAAGTAAAACACCATTTAACATGGTTAAGGATTCACATTGGGTTCACATTTTTTTGTTCCTTCTAGAAATTAGGATGAATTTTTTTTAATGTTCAAACTTTCTAATCGGTTTCTAATGGGTTTATTCGTAGAACCAGAAATGTCTAATGATGTTATATCCATTTAGACCTTCTTTATGAAGGTAGGTTCCATTTAGTTGTTGGACTGATGAGGCTTAAGAATTTTTATTGGTCGAGAGGATGGGATTTCAAACTCATCACACCTTTTTGGGGGGAATTATTGTCTGCTCTAGGAATCTCTTATAGATTTAAGTTATGTTCATAAATCCTTATTAATTTTACAAGAATTAAAATGAGTTTTTTTCTTTAGATCTTGCAATCAATGATTGATAGGTATGGAATTTAGAGAGTGTTTTATATGTATTTTAGGTTCTTCATCAATATAGAATCATCCATGTGAATTAGTTATTTTTAGTCTATGGTATACATCAATACATTATATAGAATTATTTTGGTCATTATGATGACCATACTAGATTTAAAGCCACTCAGTGGGGCACTTGAAGATTGTTTTCATTCAGAAAGACAGGATTATTTCAGAGTTGGGATCGTACCTGCATATGAGCTATCTATATATCGTTATTAAAAATAAAGGAATCAGAACCCACATAGTTCTAAAATAAGTATATAGTTTAATGTCATATGGGACGAAAAATAAATAATTAAAGATGGGATAGAACCATAGAAAGGCTTTCTACGTACTCTAATTTTTAGGCAGAGATCAAAGTCCACGTAGTTCCGGTGAAGAAGTTTGATGATTATTCATGATTAATGACCCAAAGAGAGATGTCGTAATTACTTTTACACTCTAAGCTCACGTGAGTCATGCTCGGTGTGAGAAACAAGATGTATCAGTAAAACTGAAGATTTTTCCATGAAAGATGCAATCATAAGAAATGATGTGGGTCTTACATATGTATGACTGCCCAAGAGTAGGGTCCATAAAGGTATTTTTACTTTATGGAGATTTGGGATTTAACCTAGGACTTACTCTTGAAAAGGAATCCCTAATTCAAAGAAATTAAGGCTGGGGCTTACATCTAAGAAGGAGGCCCAATTAATGGAAAATAGGAATGGGACTTACTCCTGAGAAGGAGACCCAAT
Organism: Viscum album; assembly: GCA_963277665.1. Lineage (NCBI taxonomy): Eukaryota > Viridiplantae > Streptophyta > Magnoliopsida > Santalales > Viscaceae > Viscum > Viscum album. Next base: position 1,077,535,453 of record OY728135.1, on the reverse strand, counting down.
TAAGAGAAATTATGATTGGGACTTACTCTTGAGAAGGAGGCCTAATTAAGCTAAATTATGATTGGGACTTACTCTTAATAAGGAGGCCCATATGAATTCATCTCAAATAATGAATTCAACGAAGGAACCATGCCAAAAATGGTTTTGAATAGGGTTTTAAAGGTCATATCTTGAAGAATAGAGGTGGATTTGAGGAATGGAGATGACTAGGAAGGAGGCACGCAAGTATCGTTCTAGCATGCAAGTCCTGGTCGCTCAAGTATACTTGTGCGACATGAGTCACCTTGGGCGATGAAAAATCCATAAAGTAATACTAGGGATACTTTGCAATCAAGCCCTTCATATCATCCCGAGATGCTTCTAGAATAGTGGCATGCCAGTTCCCATTAGAGGGAAAGGCGGCGCTCAAGTGTCTTCATTTCCCTTAAGGACAGGACAATTAGGCGAGTAAGTATTGATGAGTTCTAATACTTAGGCCTTATTATTTTTATTTAGATCTTCCATTCTAGGTAAAGAATTACCTTATATGTTTTCAAAAGATGTCAGAAAAAGATTTGGGCGACAGAAGCTTGAATCCGAGTTATGGAAAATCCATCCCTAGAATGGGGGGCCCATAGGGGCTATTTATAGGCTACAGGGATCTTTGTGAGCAAAAAGGAATAGGGCATGCAAGTGACTTGTGCGACCCATATGTGGCGTGCGAGTGACTTGTGCGACCCGAAAGAAGCTTGAGTGACCTATTCATAAAGGGTTCCTTGTTCACGACTTTGTCAATTTTTGATGTTTTCAAAGGATGACTCTTCTTGTGCTTAATGTATTCCCCTTTTCCATTCGTTAGACTCTGTGACGAAAAGGAGCCTCAACACAAATTAATCTAAGGATCAACATATTCTGTAATGGGAGAGGGAGACTAGGAATGGATATCCAAATCATACAAGATAGAGGCTCCACATTCAAATGAAAATAAAAATACCAAAGTAAAAGAGTGAAATGATAACCTAAACTATCCCATAGAGCATACATCCAAAAAGAGATAAGGTTATATTCTGAAAAAAAAAAATCAAACCAAAAAATTTCACAGGTCCAAAAGTCTACTTATTAAATGATCATAAAACCCCATGATATTGATACAAATTAGTTGAATAAATTTACCATAGGTTTATTCTTAACAAAACAATCCACCATGGTAAAATCAAACAGTGTGGAATCCTGTGTAGAATCCAGAGAGGAAATAAGGATCAAAGTAATGTCATCGATTCATGATTGAATATTAGGGAAAACATAAAATTCTATTAAAATTGGGAGAATTAAATGATATCCTAAAATGTAAAATAATATGAATATAAGAGACTCAAGGATATGTGGATACACCTTCCCCTAGACACTAAGGGAGGTGGGGTAAGAAGGAGTGTCTAACTATAAGTGAAATACCTTGAAAATGTCATTATATAGATAAAATATTTTTCTATTAATGATCATATAATAATGATTATTATTATTATTTTGGTTTATATGGGAACAATGTATATTGTTTATTGAGAAAAAACATCTACCTATGAATATTATTGTACTAAGGGGGTAAATGGGTTTAGAAAATAGACTTTCATTATAAATTTTAATGAATATATAAAAGACAAATCATTGATTTATGAAATTTTTCAAATCAAAATTGATTTGATTTCCTGGAGGATTTTTCTATAATATGTGACCAACCAGATCACTATGTTAAAGAATGTAAGAAAACACATCACATAGAAGAATCTAAGGATATAAAAAACATATAACTAGGAAGAATGAAATTCCCTAAAGATATTTACTTGTTTAAATAACTATAAAATCTAAGAAAAAATCATTCATTGGGTTAATTTTAGTGGTTTTTCCATACATATTATAGGTTATACCATAGTCATTACATATATTTATGAAATTAATGATGTATCAATTAAATTTGGAAGTGACAATTCTTTAAAAATCGATAAAATAGAATCTTATGAACAAATTATCTTATAAATTGAAATTTATGGATTTTATTTTCATTGATGGACTTATTCACAATAAAATTATTATTATCCAATGATGTGATAATTATTTGAATGTTATGTCAGAAAATATTTTTGTATCATTTGGATTCTAAATGAATGAAAATTTATTACTAATTGGGAAATAACTGGTGGATAAATTTTCTGGATTAGGGTTATTTATAAACCTTGTTACAAATATTTTGAGGATAAAAAAAATTATATCATTGAATACATGGGAATAATCTCTATAAAAGTATTGGAAAACATTCTATGGAATCTTTTATTTGAAACAACCACATATAAAAAGGAAAGATGATGTTGTTAGTGAAAATTTCAGAAAAGGAAGGATGGTTAGTAACTAATATAATAATGTTCAACTCTAATCCACCAAACCACTTGAAATATTTTATTCTAATCATTATGTATTAATGAGACATCAAACGAAAAAGATGATTTTTTAATTATTCTATCAATAAATTATTTCACTTGCATAAACATACTAATGTTTATGAAACATAAATTAGAGGATATAGAGATGTTCTATTTTTTTGAATGTGATGTGGAAAATGAGATGAGTGTTTACATATTATATCTAAGAACATGAAATGGAATAGAATATAGTAGAAATTATTTTGATTCCTATATAATGAAACCTAGAATGAAAGACCAATAAGGTTTTCCCCACACTCCACAACATAATGGACTAATAAAAAATAAAATACTAAATATTAGTTGAAATGGATTCAATTATGCTTTTTGAATACAAACATTCATAATAATTGATATAGAATTCAAATATACCACCAGTCATGTAAAAAATAGATGTTCTTTTATAGGTATAAAGAATAAAATCCTATGATATTCTTAATAATACAACATAAATGGTGAAATACATCAATTATTTTAGAATTCCTTAAGTATTAAGATAATAAATATAGATATTTGAATTATTGATGGAAAATATGAAGATAGAATTTATATCTAAAATTCAACAAATGGATAATGTTTTAGGTGTTGGAAAAAATATCAAAAAAATGGGTTTATTCTTACAATATGACAGTTACTTGAAATCCAGTGTCCTTATCAAATGTTTTTTAATGTATTATATTATATTGATTTATGATCTAATGAAGATAATATAAAGGAAGATAAATTATATTGAAAACTTTTAAAACATAATTTAGATTAATATTGTGATGAAACATTTTATTCTTATATTAAATCTCATAAATATCATACATTACAATAAAAAGATGAATATGAAAATATCATTAGAAATAAATAAATTCTAGTTCAACTATGATTCATAATGCGATTATAGAACCGTACATCACTTATCATACATGTATAACCATATTCAGTTTCATAGGTTGATCATCATAACGTTTTTTAAATACTATGAAATTTTTAGATTAAATTGAGATAAAATACATATTGTAATTTATTTCAAGACCATCAAGAAATAATATTATATAAAATAGTTGGTTTTTAAAGAATACATAAAGGAAAAATGATGAATTTTGACAAACAAATATCGACTTCTCTAAATTGGATATATATAGGTGGAAGGTTATGACATTGAAGAAATCATTTCCTCTTTGGAATTAATTGACTCTATAATAATGTTCCTTGAATTTGTTGGGCATCCTAGTTACAATATCTATCAGATGGACTTTATGTGATATTTCGTAAATTGAGACATTTATGATGATGTTTATATTAAGTAACATAGTAGGTTATTATTTGATAATTATGAATTCATGGTTTGTAAGTTATGGAATAATTCAAATTGGTTGAAAAATTATCCTCATGAATGATACAATGAAAATGATATTTTCTAAATGTAGTTGAACTTTTATAAATGAATATATAATTGAAACTAATATGTTAATGATATAATCATAGGTAACCTAGTTTCCATTTTTTGTTGATGATTAAAAAATTAGTCGATGAGGATATGATTTGTAGTGAAGATGATGAGAAAAATAATAACGTTAAAATATATATTTATGGATATTAAAAATCCTTTGAAAGATTAAAAGTTCAAAAAATCGAGCAAGATATATATTTCTACCTCCATAAAATTAATCCATAGTGTTATTACAATATAATGGCATAGAAAATTTCTTGGAGGATTCCAATCATATCATTATTTTTATGAAGATGAGTAAAGATTAATATTTAAAAGTTTGAACAATATATATTTCTATATGTTGATATGTAACCTACTCTATCTTAATACTTGATGTCCATTTACTGTATGTACTATTACCTAATTTTCAATAATTCAGAGTGATCAAATAGTGTCACACATGTGGATGCTAAATTTATTCATAGGCATGTTAAAGGAAAGTCAAAATATGGGATGATTTATAAAATAAGTAATGTTATAAGTATTCCTAGAATCATTAATTTTTATTTGTAATGATATTTTAATGATATAGAGTTAACATTTGGAGGAATTTATTTTTATGGTATAATATTTTGTGAGATAGCCAAGAAAGAATAAAAATTTAGTTTTAGTGATCATACCAGAATTAGAATAAAATGATACCACCCATGTTTGTAAAAAAATGTTCTGGATAAAAGTTTATCTATAATAGTTGAGTTTGAATGTTTATAAAATGTGAATGATTCATTCTGATAATCAAATTTATTCTCATATTTCCAAAACCCATGTTAATAATAGTTGATCAATAAAAATTTATATTAAGTATCACCTCATGAAATAAAACGTTTGTTTTGGATATGTTATTCCTATGTATATTTCAGCAATTTATTAAAATGATTATTATTCAAACATTGTTTTTTATAGGAATTTTTTTTGAAATTGAGGTAGGAAGTACATGTCCAGCCTCTAATAATGGATTTATATCATTTGTAGCAAAATGAATCCCACTATTCATTCAATAATGTTGTTAAATGGGGTGTAAAGTTACAAATTTCAATTACATTGAACAAAAAAATTGTTTTCTAAACTAAAGCTATTTTTGACATAATAAGTTTGATAGACAAATATTTATTCAGTGCATATCTTATTATGTCTATAAAATTTCTTATCACAAAGTGTTAAAATACACTATAAAAACATTTCATTAATATCTAGTGGGGTGTCTTGAAATTATCTATGACAATTATTGGGGGTTTTAAAAATTTTCTGAAATAAATTGTTTAAAAAATGGCAAATTTTATTTTGACTATTTCCTTTAAATAAAAATAGGGATACTAAATATCCTTTTGGTTGTTTTTGTTACAATTTTTTAATAAGTTTTAATATAAATTTTTCTGAATGTTTTTATATCTCATGTAAGATTGATTTGGGTGAGTTTTCAATAATATTTTTGTTTTAATGGGATGGAGGAAAGAGTTAAAGATTTTATAACCACATTACGAAAAATTTCTTAATTCATATGAAATGGTTGAATCATCATATTCCAAAACATTATAAGGACAATCATTAACCTTTCTTAGTGTGTACCCAAGATGAGTTTTTACAATGTTTCCAAATGAACCAATGATGATGAGATTGATCATAAAATTGAAGAAAATCCATTTCATAGAGTTTGTAAAAATACTAAGGTATTTGGATTATTGTTCAATCCCCGATATGATGAAGATTCATTAGTAATTGAAAAGAAATTTTTTATTCACAACACCTTAATTTTACTAGAAATATACTACTTATGTTATATACATATATTTTGTTTGAAGTATCTACAGTGATAAATATTTTTTTTGAAATTTATATGATATATGATGTTATGATTTCAAGGTGGTTTCTACCCAATGAAGGACATCATATTGGGGTCATCAGAATATTGTTAAATTTTTGGATATTTTTTTTATAGAGGAATCATGAATATATGAGTGGAAGATTTTTTGCAAAAGTTAATGAAGACTACTTGACATACATATTCTCAGTTTTATGGGATAGTTATTTAATATAACCAATTGATGGAATCAAATCATATATATGTAGAATAAGTGAAGGTTATATGTTTAATTACATGTTGTACAAGTTCAATAAAATATATTCCTGAAAAACTATATATTATTTATTGTATCGTATCTACTCTATCAGTTTGAGTACTATAGATCAAAAAAGTTTATTATTCTGACTCTATTGAAGGATTTATCAGATGGATGAAAATTAGAAAGGTGAAGATGATGTCATTTTATGGAAGATACATGAAATTTATATTTGTATAAGAATTGTGAATTTTTTATATAGTTTGAAATAAATTATGTTCAGCAAATAAATACATAATAATTACTCATTTATAGGATTGATATGAAATACTAGGATATAGAGAGATTGAATTTACTAAACTGAAAGAATCAGCGAAAGTGGATTGTGAGGAGGTGAGCCATCAGCTAGACAAATCATATGAAGAGATTTGGAAAATCAATAACTGAATCCAATAAAACAATTTTATTAGTGGATTGGGATTAGATAAGAATGATTCAAATATAGTAGATATAGATAAAATAGTTCATAATAAATTCAATAGATATTATTTTCTCTGATAGAGTGTTGTAAAGAATTAAAAATATTAATAAATCCTTTAATAATGATGATACTATTATGGTTATTCAATGTTTTATTATTTATAAGGTTAGTATGTTTTAAATAATATCCTAAAACAAATGTTTAGGGATGATTAAAGAGATAGAAATTGTAAATCGTTTTTAAGAAGGTTCAATATTATTCTAGAATATTTCAGTGGCATCCGACAGAGGTAAATATTTAGGATGTTTTGAAATCCATTTTTGGGTTGAGAATGAGGTTTAAAATTTCTATTTTGGTTTTGTTGGAAAATATATTTGATTTCTTTTTTTTCTAGCAGAGTTCCTATATAATTATGATAATGTAAAATCATACTAAAAATTTTTATATGGGAAAAAGATGATGTGATTTACTATTTATAAAAGGATATGTTTCTAATAAATAGAACACCTTGGTGATGAATAATTATATTAGACAGAGGAGTTGTGAGAAGTGGTACTGGATAATGGTTCTAATCAAAGGAACTGGTTAGAGGAATCGACCAAAGACACTAGTAAGAGTATTATGAATGAGGCACCAAACAAAGTCTTGTTGGTCATAGGATCAATGGATATATTTTATTGATCAAAGGAACTGGTTATAAGTAGTTTGAGTTATAGTGAAATAATTAAAGCGTCAATGTTTATATGAACACCTGGAAAAGGAATACTTGATCAAGATTTAGGTGCACCAGGTTGAAATTTATTTGTATCTGATAGATCCATACCGATCAAATAGAAATACCACCAGATTGATTTTTATTTTCAAAAGGAAACATCAGATAATGATATCTCAATGTGAATATCTTGTTATCTATGTAGATATTTTATCATATGTTGGAACAGTTACATATGAAAATTCCTAATTGATAGGAGTCAGTGTAATTTCCTACCATGATATAGGACCTTAATAGGATTTATTTATCAAGTTTCATCTTTTTACAATACCATATTTTTATATAATGATGGGAGACTCCCTATGTCATGACACATACCAAAGGGGATATGGGGGAATATTACACAAATGGGAGGAATTTTCCTATGTACTTGTACACACGTACACATATCCAAGCCCAAAAAAGTTGAAATGTAAAAATACTATGTAAACAATAATTCATTCTACTATTATACACACAAAAGAGTATTGCATTATAGTACTAGAAAGTAAACCGTGAAAGAACACAAGACCACAAAAAGTAAGAGTCTGTGAATGTGAAATCACATGTTCTTGAAACTCATTTGTAGAAACCCCTACCTGAAGGGTAGATGTAGGAATGTTGTCTAAATACATAGAGGCACACCCCATATGCATAATCACTATACAACCCACATGGTCTTGGTCCACCTTGAACTCCATCAAGGTATCCCACGTCTGCACAAGACACTACATGTGCAAGAAAAGACCGTGCAGGGGTGTGTAAAATAATACTCAGTAGGACACCCTGAAACCACAACGAAATATGATTAAGAAATAAATAATGAACACCACAAAGAAACAACATGAAGGGACGCCACTAAGGAACACTATGAAGGAACAACACAAAGGAACACCACTACGAAACACCATGAAGTAACACCACGAAGGAACACCACTAAGGAACACCAGGAAGGAACACCACAAAGGAACAACACTAAAGAACCCAACGAAGGAAAATTGTGAAGGAACACCACTAAGGATCAATAGGAAGAAAATCACAATGTGACACCATGAAGGAACACCTTGAATGAACACCACTAAAGAAAACTATAGAGGAACACCATGAAGTAACAACACGGAGGAACAATATGAAGAAACACCTCAAAGGAACACCACTAAAGAACACCATGAAGGAACCCCATGAAAGAACACTACCAAGGATCACCAAAAAGTATCACCACTAAGGAACACAATGAAGAAATACCCTGAAGTAACTCCACTAAGGAACACCAATAAGAAACACCACATAAAAGTACATAAAGTATACCACATATAAATACATGAAGTATACCTCATATAAACACATGAAGTATACCATATAGAAATACATGAAGTATACCACATAGAAATACATGAATTATTCCACATAGAAATTCATGATGTATATTAAAATCACACAAGTATAAATCTAAAGTACGAAGAGAAGGATTTATAGTTGTACTCCATAGTTATCCCAGTTTCCATGACTCATGAAGTGTCGATGGAACACAGAGTTTCGATGGTTCACAATGCATTGACAGCGCATATAGTGTTGAAGTAACACAAAGTGATGATCATGCATTGAGAGTTAATAGCACCCAGAGCATCAAGGGAACATGAAGTGTCGAGTACTCTTGGAGTGTTGATTTTTCATGGAGCATCGACGATGCACAAAATGTTGATGGATCATAAAGCCTTGATGGCACACAAAGTGTCGATATCACTTGGATAATCAATAGAACATGGAGGTTCAATGGTTCATAGAGCATCGATGGTGCACAGAGAATTGATGGGTCATGCAGGCCTTATGTCACATAGTCACAGTGTAATATAGTCAATAAGATCACATATTCACAGTGAGAAATAGGATTCTTCTCGCATCATGCTTATTCCAGGAGAACCTACTCATCAAGCCATTAGGTCATATTCCAACATTCATAAATACTGTCTTATTGTATCTCAAAATGAATACATCATATCAATGCTCCCAACACCAAAAACATCTTGTTAAAAAGGAACATAGTTTTAATGATACAACTATTTTTCTAAAAAGGTTTGACCCTGGTCTGATCCGACCCGTTGGACCCAACCCGACTGGTCAGTTGACTAAAATTGGTCCAAATGACATGACCCAAAACATATAAGTCAAATTAATTAATTTAATAATTAATTCCCGATGTCATGACAAATAGCGTGTTTTTGTGAAACAATAAGTATCAAAAGATTGACACTAGTTTATGTCCGATTTCAAAGTGAAATTAATTCCAACGACAACTATTGGATTTAATGGTAAAAATATTTTCTAATTTCACTTTAAAACCAATTAAAAATATAATCTAATCATATTAAAAATTATATTAAAAAGAGGTTTTGAATTAAAATACAACAATTTTCACTATTCATTTAAAAAAATGAACTTTATCGGAACGATACCAAATATTTACAGAAAGTAAATTTTGATGTCCCGATTCTAAAGAAGAGTTATATTTGTTCCAAAATAAAGTATAAGGGTGATCAAAACTATATTTAATGACTGTTTTCCATCAAAAGGTGATAAATGAACCTTTAGTGAAAATTAGAGTATATATGCCTAAAATTGAATTCTTTTCGTATTTTAAGCCTTTATCCATTATTGGATAAATGGAAAAACATTTAAAAAAATATAATCATATTTTAGTTATTTCTATCCATTCCCGCCAGTACAACGGCTACGTGTAAACTAACATTTAAAAATAACATTATTTTATTACTAGTGTGCAACATAAGTTTTCAAAGAAACTCATCGTTGCATATCGATTACGCTATCGAAAGTAGAAACCCCTTTTAATTAAAATTAATATTTAATTCATAAATATTAATTATTATGAAAATTCTTTATTCTTTATTTACATGGGATGTTACAACATTACTTTTGAGGAATATCTAATACATAACAAAAACATACACCAAAGGACCATAATAGTTTAGTGTCTTTGGAAACACAGAATATAATCTTCTAATTGTGGTGAACGATATTCAACATCTCTCATAAAGTTCTTACGTTCTTTTTTTATTACCTAAAACATTTCTTTATATCATGTGGAAAATAAAACATATAAAGGGTGATCTCAAATGCTCTGTGAGGGTAAGCATGGAGAAAATAAAACAAACCATATACATTCGAACTTCAAAACAAGAACATAATATTTAAACATCAAAATCATGACAAATGACATAAAACAAGGCAGTACATAAGGAATATATCTTAATGAAACATTAATGATGATAAAATAGCCTTGGAATAAAACATGAAATTGTGGCCACCATTAAACACATGTTATGATTTCCATAGTAGAAAAAGAATTGCTGCCAAGACCATCTTAGTGGACAATGTCCCTTTATGAAATCGATTTCACTCCTCATTCCAGTCCTGTATCACTAAACTAGATTAAATTACCATTCTAGCCATGTTTATCTCATGAGATATAAATATTTACCCAATGCATTGGAGGGAGATATAGGTCCCACACATCTCATAATTAAATCATTCTTACTTGTGCCACAACATGAACATAAATCATTCATCATTACCCAAAGTATAAAATGGGTTTCATAATCATCATCCCATAAAAAAATAATCCATACCAAAAAATGGATATCATTTCATCATAAGAAAAGTGAATCCCTGTAAATCATATATAAATTATACTTGAAACATACACATATGAAATAATGCCATCTTATATGGAACATGGTTTTGATAAAACACATGAAACGATTTCTTGAAGAAAATATCCTTTCTTCTTCAAAATTATTTTCTTTTAACAAAACTCCATTAAATTTTAAAGGAAAAGGATTTTGTTGAAAATAGTCATGAAGTCTTGTACAGTAAGAATCATGAAAATAAGGCCTTATAAAACCGTAAAAATCTCTTCATGCCGTATAATTTAAAGAAAACCTTCTCCTAGTACTTTTTCCAGAAAAGTCAAAAATTACCTCATATGGTAAACAAAAGAATGATTCCTTACATACCATGTAGTAAAAGACAAAATGGGTAAAAAGGAATTTAAACATACATAAAAACAATTTTAGAAAACATGTACATGGATGATAACAATAACCCCAGCAAATACTTACGAATAAACTATCTCAGATAAGAATGAGATTGGAAAAATAATTCCTTACCTTAGGTCTGATATGCTTCGTACGTATCCGAACCTATTGTATAATGATTTAAATAATGTAATTTACTTATTACATAGTCATATTCATTGTTATTATATCATATATGGTTCACTTATGACATTATATTTCCCGTTCTTTTGTAAATTCCATGTTAAAGTAGCGTTTTGGGTAAAATCATTTTATTTATCATACTTGTGTAGACTAGTTTTTCTTGGTAATATTATTAATTATATCATGATTTACTTACTTACAGAATGTAAATCATGATTTATATATCATATATATTCATTATATAAATATATGAAATGAAATACACCGTTTATGGAGACTGTAGGCCGTATGTACGCATGATCAATGTTTTCCTTTCAATATTGACTTGAATGGAAGTAAGTAGATGACATATATTTATATATACATAAATTCATTAGCTTAATTATTTCATATATTTCATTATTATTCATTATATATACTTTATATTCATTCTTGAATGGTTAACATGGAGAATGAATCTTATCGCGTCGTGGAGACGGTAATCTGTAAGTACGCACGAGCGATGATATCGTTCCCATATTTATTGAATGGAATTATAGTGGATGATATAATATCTTAGAATAATTATGATTTTATAATAATAATATATATTTATTCTTTACACCATTATACCCATCCATGTATGTTGGTGGTGGAAAAACAGATTACACCACGACGTAGAGACGGTATTCGGTAAGTACGCACGCGCGGTGATTTCGTTTTCCTAAAGCTGGATAGAATGTGAAATGGGGTTGTTTCATATTTATAATAACATATTAGTATATTATTGATAATTATGTTATTACTTTATAATGAAATTACTAAACAAGAAGAAGTTTAAGAAGAAAGAAAACATGAAAGAATTGATAGAGGAGATTACCTCTTCCTCGCCGCACCTCCTTTAAACATCATATTAGGGCACTAGAGTTGGTCATTTGTGAAGAAAAAAATCAAATATGATATAAATATATAGGTTTAAAAGAGTAATTTTCAAGGTTTTTCTGAGCTTCAAGGCTCAAAAAGGTGTGAAGAGAAGAGGGAAGGGGTTCCCTTTTTATAAGGGAGGAGAGGCGCACCTTAGGAAAACTAAAAATATTATTTTATAATAAGGACACATTTGGATTTAAATAGCTCAAAATTGATTTATTTAAAAGCTAAGGTTTGTATTGGTAGAAATCCTCTCATCCAATTTATTTTAGAAAAGTTTAGTTTATTTTTTTATACATATCATTTAGATTTAACTCTAAGTTAAATAATTTAACTTTTACAGTGTCTTTTTGTTTTCGTACACTATGTGGTTAATACAATTACTATAAAAAAACAAAGGAACCCCAAGTGGTCCATTATTAATATATATATCCTTATATAAGTCATTTTTACGATCCTTAGATTTTTAGGAATAAAATAACAATTAATAATAAAATATTTGTTTTAAAAACTACTTTATGTCAATTTTGACACTATTTGGTACTTGATTTTTTTTGAAAATAATAACAGAATGACTAGTTAGAATAAAGTTATTTAAATCAATAATAACATGTAATATTAACCTATAAAGTTTTCTAAATTCAAAAAAAGCCTAAAATTAAATTTATTTGGGTATTTATAACATTAATTATGTTAATATTTTATTAATAAGGTAATTATTTCATTATGATTGTGTCATAAATAAATAAACTTATTTAATGTCTAAAAATTATAAATTAAATACCATTATGTAGGAAATATTTTTTTATTTATAATTAATATTTATATATTAATTTTTCTTATGTTTAACCCTTTATTATAATTTTTTTTGTTATTAAACAATGATTTTAACTATTTTAATTCTTCTTTAATTAAAATAATAATAAATGTACTAATCTAATCCAAGTGGACCTAAATGGTCATATTTTATTCCTAAGGTTGTTTTTGGTCTAATTAAACTTATCCAATAGAATTAGGACGTGTGTTAAGGTAATAATAATATCATTTTTACCCTTAATTACCCTATTTACTTTTAATGGTGGAAAAAAATTAAAAAGGTACTATTAGCCAAAAATTATTTTTATCTTCTTGAACCACATTTTACTCCTTGATATTAACTGTGTCTCTTGGATTTTATAAATTTCACTCACAGAAGCGGTAAAATTATGTTTTATGTAAATTTTCAAATTTTCCTAGGAGGTGGGTAAAAGACGGTGAAAAGTTCAATAAAATTTTCATATATATAAAATTATCATAAAATGACTCCAATGAATTACATTGAAATTATATAGGTATTATGTATCAATTTTGACCTAAAATAAAATTAAATAAAATAAATAATTATTTATATAAAAAGTCGGTTTTTAAATATTAACCTTGTATTTTCACTATTCATCAAAAATTGAAAGTTTTCTGAAAAATACCAAAAATTCACCCAGGAAAATTTCGATATTCCAAATCCAAAAATGAAGTCCATTTTGAACGATAAGATTAATAAAATTTCAAATAGTGGGTATTAATATTCATAATTACTAGTTCATAATAATATTATAATAATATTTTGTTTAGTGAAACTCGGTGTTGCGTACTACACACGCTATTGAGGAACGTCTTGATTGCATGTAACGCAAACCAAGTCAAGGCTTCATGTAGTGAAAGCTCTGTTTGGTGTTGCGTATAACATAATTAAAACTTATTTCATTTATAAATTAAACAAAATCTATACTTAATGTTGCGTAGAATAATTTCCACAAAATGAACTTGAAAATGTGTGGAACATGAGCCAATAATAGTGTTGTGTATACGGTGTTCCTTATAGAACATGCTCATTTTGTTGTCGCGTACAACACAAGACATCAATGAAATTAAAAAGAATAATTATCATAAAATCTAGGTTTGTTACATTCTACCCCCCTTAAAAGGAATTTCGCCCTCGAAATTCGTTGGGGTAATAAATGGTTTACTACTTGAAAGTTTCATTCAAAGAAACCCACATCATAGAAAAGAATACTAAAACTTCATTTTAAAAAAGGGAAGTTAGAATCATAATATTCACTGAAAGTAACTCAGCACCGGGTTTCCACATAAGAAAACATAGGTGAAAATATGGATATGGAAGAGAAATATAACCATCAACTTCTGATGAAGAGTGGTAGAGGACATGGCTATAAAAAAGCCAACAATCACAAAGCCATACATTTATGATGATCTAAGGTACCATCTAATTCATCAAATATAAGGGCACTAGGACAACATTTCATTTGGTTTTGAAGATAATTTCCCTAAATTTGAAGAATAATTAAAAGAAATACTTACTTGATTTTGGTACAATCTCACTGTTGTTTTTTCCATGAACAATTTACACATCATCTCAGAAAGAAATAAAGTTGAATTTGCATTCCGTGAAGTGTTCACAGATCATGCGATAGAATGATGGGTTATTCCATATGTCTCAAGAAAAAGGTTAGAAAAAGTTATCAAATATACATAAGTCCATCTATGGTGATGTTAATCATATATGATTCCAAAAATGGACGTATAATTCATCTGTCATACCAATAAATATAATAAAACTAGTTTCTACTAACCAGGGACTTCCTGTAGGATAATGGTGGGTGATAAAGGCATGTCGCACATTAGTTGTGGGTTCAATTCCCACATCCTTGTCCGACGCAATGGGTTGTCACCCATCCTGCAGGTTGTCCTTTTTCTAAAACTACATTGTTATAAAATTCCATAAATAACATCAAAAAAATTTCTAGCATTAAACAATAATAACTTATGTCCAACATAATCAATTCCAATATTCAGGCTTATCCAAAATACTACTTTCCAATCTCATACTATAGTAAAAAATATTACCAAAGAGGTCTTATAACAAGCATGTGAATACCATCATTTATACCCATATATCATAAGATATGTTTTTTGGTCACTTTCCAAACATTCAAAGGACTTAATCATGTATTCTCTTGAAAAATGAATACCCATTATACCTTAGTGAAAACATGAATGTAGTTAAAAGTTAACACCTTCCACATACCAAAATCCCAAAAATTCTATATACTCAAACCATGATACCCCTTAGTCCTTATCTCAATCATGAGCTCATGAATACTATCAAACATATTATTTTCTTCTTATCCATTCATTATGCTCATATAATCTTCTTTCAAAAATATTGGAATCACTTTTCATGGTTACCAGTACCATAAAATTATTGAAACCCACAATAGTCTAATAAAAAAATATTTGAATATACCATAAAATTACCTAAACATCATTATTATTGGATACCAATAAATAAACACTTCAATCCATACTCTTCAATGATTGTCATGGAATAAGTCCTTCCTTGATTTAGAAGTAACCTCTTAGGTCAGGGCATTGATTTGGGTAATACCCATGTTATCCAAAAATAAGAAATTGAACTCCATAATATTCTATCACTATATGACCCTTTTCTTCACACAAATAACATCTTCCCATCCATTTGAGGTATTCCACATGGTTCTTCTTCCCTTCTTTAGAAATCTCAATCTTCCTTTCTCTATGCTTCTCACCATGCGAACATGCATAAAATTAAATCTTCCTCTTATTTGATGACTTAGGAATACCACCAATGTTTACCTTATTAATCATATATCATGAGGAATGATTCAGCATAATCACGCTATCTTTATATCTAGTTATTACACAATTTTGTTGATCACAGTCACTAATTTTTCCATCGGAATCAACATTAACTGAATTCCTTCTCATTCCCTCCATTGACTAAAACCAAAAACCATAGTGTAAGAAATATTTAAAATAACAAGGAACCACATAATCATTAAAAGTAACTTAAGAGATGTCTAACTTATCACACATTCTTTAATCCATGACACCATCTGTTCACCCTAGGTTATTCATGATCGTCAACATAACTCCAGGACTATAGCCTATAGTTATACTAAACCATAAGGACATCCCTAGACATACCATAGAAATATCCTTAGGGATCTCACTAAAGTTTTCCCATCCTAGTTTCCAAAGGTTGACTAAACCATTCCTCTCATACCAACTGTAGAGACCCAAATCTTGATGTACATAGACATTAACTTACTTTTGTGGAATATGAAATACATAACAAAAACATACACCAAAGGACCGTAATAGTTTAGTGTCTTTGGAAACACGGAATGTAATCTTCTAATCATGGTGAAAGATCTTCAACCTCTCTCATAAAGATCTTCCATTAATTTTTTCTTACCTAAAACCTTTCTTTATATCCTAGGGAAAAGAAACCATCTAAAGGGTGAGCTCAAATGCTCAGTAAGGGTAAGCATGGAGAAAATAAAACAAACCATATACATTTGAACTTCAAAAAATGAACATAATATTTAAACATCAAAATCTTGAGCAATGACATAAAACAAGGCAATACATAAGGCAAAAAAAATAAAGAAACATTAATCATTATAAAATAGCATGGGAATAAAACATGTAATTTTCGAAACAATTAAGCACATGTTATGATTTCCATAGTATCCAAGGCATTGCTTCCAAGACCATCTTAGTGGACAAAGTCCCTTTCTGAAATAAAGTTCACTCCTCGTTCCAGTCCTGTATCACTGAACCAGATTAACTTACCATTCCAGCCATGTCTATCTCATGAGATATAAATCTTTACCCAATGCATTGGAGGGAGATATAGGTCCCACCCATATCATAATGAAATCATTCTTACTTGTACCACAAGATAAACATAAATCATTCATCATTATCCAAAGTATAAAATGGGTTTCATAAACATCATCCCATCCTAACATAATCCATACAAAATAAATGGATATCATTTCATCATAAGAAAAGTTAATCCATGTAACTAATAGAGAAATTAAACTTGAAACATACACATATGAAATAATTCCATCTTATATGGAACATGGTTTTGATAAAACACTTGAAATGAATTCTTGATGAAAATATCCTTTCTTCTTCAAAATCATTTTCTTTTCACAAAATTCCATGAAATTTTAAAGGGAAATTATTTTGTTGAAAATAGTCATGAAATCTTGTAGAGTAAGCTTCATGAAAATAAAACCTTATAAAACTATAAAAATATGTTCATTCTATATAAGATAAAGAAAACATTCTCCACGTACTTTTGCTGGGAAAGTCAAAAAGTACCTCCTATGGTAAAAACAGATACATTACATACCATGTAGTAAAAGTAAAAAATGGGTAAAAATTTCTTTAAACATACATAAAAAAACTTTTAGAAAACATGGAAATGGATTATAACAATTACCCCAGTAAATACTTACGAATAAACAATCTCAGATAAGAATGAGATTGGAATAAATATCCATTACCTTAGGTCTGATATGCTTCATACGTATCCAAACCTCATGTATAATGATTTAAATAATTTCATTTACTTATTACAGAATCATATTCATTGTTATTATATAATATATGGTTCACTTATGACTTTATATTACCCGTTCCATTGTAAATTCCATTTTAAAGAAACATTTTGGGTAAAGTCATTTTATTTATTGTACTTGTTTGTACTTGTTGTTCCTGATATTATTATTACTTATATCATGATTTACATACATAAAGAATTTAAATCATGATTTATATATCATATATATTCAGTATATATGTATATGAAATGAAATACAACGTTCATGGAGACGGTAGGCCGTATGTATGCATTAACTCTATTTTTCATTCCATATTGACTTGAATAGAAATAAGTAGATGAAATATATATATATATAAATTATGTAGCTTAATTATGTCATATATTTCATTATTATTCATTATATATACATTATAATCATTCTTGAATGGTTAACACGGAGAATGAATCTCATCGCGTCATGGAGACGGTAATCCGTACATACGCACGAGCGATGATATAATTCCCATATTTATTGAATAGAAGTATAGTGGATGATATAATATTTTAGAATCAGTATGATTTTATAATTATCATATATAGTTATTCTTTACACCATTATACCCATCCATGTAAGGTGGTGGTGGAAAAAAATATTACACCACGGCGTGAAGACGGTATTCAGTACGTACGCACGTGATGTGATTTCATTTTCTGTTGGATGGATTGAAGGTGAAATGGGGTTGTTTCATGTTTATAATAACATATCATTATATTATTGATACTTATTTTATTACTTTATAATGAAACAACTAAATCAGATGAAGTTGAAGAAGAAAGAAAACTTGAAAGAATCGGTAGAAGAGATTACCTCTTCCTCGACGCACCTCATTTAAACTTCTTATAAGGGCACTAGATTTGGTATTTTTAGAAGACCATAACCTCTATTATATATATATAGAGGTTGGGAAGATGGATTCGAAGGGTTTGACAGAGCTTCAAGGCACAAAAGGGTGTGAAGAGAAGAGGGAAGGGGTGCCCTTTTTATAAGGGAGGAGAGGGGAACCTTAAGAAAAATTAAAACATTATTTTATAATAAAGTCATATTAGGTTTTTATTAGCACCAAATTGATTTATTTTGAATCTAAGGTGGGGATGGGTCGCAATCCTCTCAACCAATATATTTTAGACAAGTTTAGGTTACTATTTTATCCTTATCATTTAGATTTAACTCTAAGTTAAATAATTTATCTTTTACCGTGTCTTTTTGTTTTCTTACACTATATGGTTAATAAACATAATATAACAAACCAAAAGAACTCTAGGTGGTTCATTATTAATATATACATCCTTATCTAAGTCATTTGGCCGAACCTTAGATTTTTAGAAATAAAATAACAATTAATAATATAATATTTGTTTTAAAACTTATTTTATGTCAATTTCGACACTATTTGGTACTTGATTTTTTTGAAAATCATAACAGCATTATTAGTTTGAAAACATTAATTAAATAAATAATTACATTTCATATTAACCTATAAAATTAGTGGAATTCTTAAAAATTCTAAAATTATATTTATTTGTGTATTTATAACATCAATTATGTAAATATTTCATTAATAAGGTAATTATTGCATCATCACTGTGTCCTAAATAAATTAAATTATTTATTGTCTAAAATTTAAAAATAAAATACCATTAAGTATGAAATCATTTTATATTTCTAATAAATATTTATAGTAGAATTAATATTAGGTTTAACCGTATATTAAAAATGTTTTAGTTATTAAACATTTATTTTAACTATTATAATTCTTCTTTAAATAAAATAATAATAAATGTCCTAATCAATCCAAGTGGACCTAAATGGTCGTATTTTATTCTTAATGTTGTTTTTGATCGAATTAAACTTATCCAATAGAATTAGGACATGTTTTAGGGTAATAATAATTTCATTTTTACCCTTAATTACCCTATTTACTTTTAACAGTGATAAAAAAAGTAAAAAGATACTATTCAAAAAAATTTATTTATATCTTATTGAACCCCATTTTACTCCTTGATATTAACCATGTATCTTGGAATTTTGAAATTCTACTCACAGAAGTGGTAAAATTATGTTTTATGTAAATTTTTAAATTCTCCTAGGAGGTGGGTAAAAGACGGTGAAAAGTTCAATAAATTTTTTATATCTCTAAAATTATCATAAAATGACTCCAATAAATTACATTTAATTTATGTAGGTATTATGTATCATCTTTGAACAAAATTAAATTAAAATAAAACAAATAAATATTTAAATAAAAATTCGGTTTTTAAATAGTAACCCAGTGTTTTCACTATTCATCAAAAATTGAATGTTTTTAGAAAAATACCAAAAATTCACCCTAGGATAATTTCGATATTCCAAATCTAAAAATGAAGTCCATTTTGAAAGATAAAATTTATAAAATTTCAAAAATTGGGTATTAATATACATAACGACTAGTTTATAATAATATTATAATAATATCTCGTTTAGTGAAACTCGGTATTGCATACTACACATGCTATCGAGGAAGGTCTTGATTGCGTGTAATGTTAGGCAAGTAAAGGTTACGTGTAGTGAATGCTTATTTTGGTGTTGTGTATAACATAATTAAATCTTATTTCATTTATACATTAAACATAATCAATACTTAATGGTGCGTAGAATAATTTCCACAAAACGAACTTGAAATTGTGTGTAACACAAGCCAAGAATAGTGTTCCGTATATGGTATTGCGTATAGAACAAGCTAATTTTGGTGTTGCGTACAACACAAGACATCAATGAAATTAAAAAGAATAATTCTCATAAAATCGCAGGTTGTTACATCACCCCTAATGGCATGTATTATTTTTGTCTCTCAAATAACATCATCCGACCATAGAACATATATTCAAGAACAATGTTATGGCACTTCCGGGTTTTCCTCATAGCAGGTATCCGCTATGACCCTTTAATACAACAGTTGTCCTTAGGAAATTATCACATGCATTGTCACACATAAGAACAATCAAGATGTGATACATTATTTATTAAAAAATAAAGTACAAAGTAGTTGGTTCTAGGCCACCACTCCAAAAGACTCCCACTTGGACTAGAGCCAACTTCTATCAACTTTTAACCCACTATCTCTCACAAGATATTCATTCTTCTGCTGAGATAGGCCTTTATTCATGGGGTCTACCACGTTTTCTTCCATAGACACTCTGCTCACTGCAACTTCACCCCTCTGATAGAAATCCCTCAGGAGGCTATAGTTCTGGAGTACATGCGTTGTCTGTTGATGTGACCTTGGTTCTTTTGAAAGATCCACCGCTGTAGTATTATCACAATACAATGTGATAGGGTCTTTACTAATAGGCACCACATCAATCTCCTGGAAAAAGTTTTGAATCCAACGGCTTCCTTGGATGAATCAGAAGCCGCTATATATTCAGACTCCGCTGTAGAATCAGCAACAACTAGCATCTTTGACATCTTCTAGCTCACAACTCCTCCATTGAGACATAAAACATATCCAAATTGTGACTTCATATCGTTCTAATCTGTCTGAAAACCAGCATCAACATACCCTCTGATGACATGCTCCTCGTCTCCTCCATACAGGAGGAACATATCCTTAGTTCTTCTTAGATACTTGAGGATAGTCTTAATAGTAGTCGAATGTTGTTCTCCTGGATTTGCTTGATATCTTCTTACCATGCTCAGTGCATATGCAACATCAAGCCTGGTACATAACATGGCATACATGATGGATCCTATAACAAAATCATATGGGCTCTTACTCATTCTATCTTTCTCCTGTTGTTTCTGTGGACACATTTTCTTAAGAATGATGTAGGACATGTGACACTGGAACTAATACCCACTTAGATTGCTCTATACTAAATCTCTTTAGTAACTGGTCAATGTATATACCCAGACATAGTCCAAGCAGCCTCTTGGATCTATCATGAATGATCCTGATCCCTAGAATGTAGGATTCTTTACCCAAGTCCTTCATAGAGAAACACTTGTTCAACCAATCCTTAACTGACTGTAAGACTGGTACATCGTTTCCAATAAGCAATATGTCATAAACATATACTACTAAAATAACGATCGCATTCCCATTAAACCGCTTATAAACACGTGGATCACATTCATTCTTAATGAAACCAAATTCCTTTATGGCTTCATCAAATTGATTGATCCATGACCTGGATGATTTCTTTAATCCATAAATGGATTTTTGCAACTTTCAAACCCATTTGTCTTTACCTGATGTCACAAAACCTTCTGGTTGTGTCATATATACATCTTCCCAATGGTTCCCATTAAGGAATGTTGTTTTGATATCCATTTTCCAAGTCTCATAGTTATGGTAAGCTGCTCTGGTAAGTATGATTATTATGTATTTAAACATGGAAACTGGTGAGAAGGTTTCATCATAGTCAATTTCTTGATGTTGTCTAAATATGTTATCCACTAGCCTTGTTTTATAGGTGCTAACTTGACCTTCCATTTCCAGTTTTCTCTTGAATACCCATTTTCATCCAAAAGGATTTACATCAATTGGCTCATCGACTAGAACCCAAAAATGGTTCTACTTCATGGAATCCAGCTCATAATTCATAGCTTCTAGCCATCTTGCAGCTTCTGATCATTCTACTACTTCCTTGTAGGAGAGAGGTTCATCATTTTCCAAAAAAAATGATTCACCATCCTCAGTTACTAGGAATCCAAATATTTATAGTTCTCTTACCTCTCTTGAGATCCTATGCAGTACTTGTGTTTCTGGAACCTCTTCCACGGGGACTTATTATACTTTTTCCTGTTCCAACTCATGTCCATCATGAGCATCAACTTCTTCGGAGTCAATATTGCACCCACTATACATTTTGAGGATGTGATCCCTCTTGAGAAAGACATCTTGTCTGGCGACAATCACTTTAATGTCTTAAGGGTTATATAGGTAATATCCTTTCGTTTCCTTGGGATATCTTATAAAGATACACTTCATTCCCCGGGGTTCTAGTTTGTTTCCTGAGATGTCCTTAAAAAATGCCCCGCACCCCTATACACATGTGCATGAAAAAATCGATTTCTTTCCATTCCATAACTTAGAGGGAATTCCATTTTCCACATTATTTGGTACTCGGTTTAATGTGTATGCTGCAATTTGTAATGTATATCCTCAAAATGATAATGGAAGATCTGCGTGACTCATCATCGACCTCACCATGTTCAACAAGGTGCGGTTCCTCCTTTCACTAACACCATTCCACTATGGTTTATAAGGTGGAGTGAGCTGAGATAGAATCCCAGACTCCCGTAGAAGATCGATGAACTCTTGGTTCAGATATTCTCCACCTTGATCCGATTGAAGTTTATTTATCTTCTTACCGAGCTGATTCTCTACTTTATTATTGAATTCCTTAAATTTCTTTAAGGACTCTGACTTATACATCATTAATTAGACAAATCTATATCTACTTAAATCATTAGTAAAAGTAATGAAGTATGAATATCCACCTCAAGCTTCTACTATAAATGGTCCACATACGTCTGTGTATACAAATCCAAGAAGATTTGTGGCCTTTTCACCATGTCCACTAAAAGGCGGCTGGATCATTTTACAATGTAAACAAGAGTGACATCAATCAAGTGGTTATAGATCAATAGAGTCTAAATAACCATCTTGGTAGATCTTTGTCAAGCGCTTCTCATTTACATGAATGAGACGGTGATTCCATAATTGGGTGATGTATGAGTCATGTGAGTTTGTTTCGTTATCGATTTCCAACACCTGGTTTTTGTAATTCAATACATACAAACCATTATTTAAATGCATCATACTATAACATATGTTGTTCTTATAAAATTGAGAACCCTTATTTCCATACTGGAAAATAAATCCACTTATACCCAAACAAGATACAGAAATTATGTTCTTGGAAACACTAGGAACATAATTACAGTTATGTAAAACCAAAATCACCCCAGTTGGCAGTGAGAGGTGGTAATCGCCAATAGCCAATGCAGCCCGCCTTGCACCATTGGTTGCTCTAAGATCCACCTCTCTTATGGTAATATTTCTATATCTACTTGGTTCCTACATTTGAATATATATGTGAGCCCCAAAAGCTGTATCTAATACCCAATGAGTAGAAATAGAAAGATTACACTCGATAATGAACACACCTTAAGCATCCCCACACTTCTGGGTGCAGTTCCTCTTCCAGTGGCCTTGATTGACACATCAAAAACACACCACCTCCCATTCCTTGCCCTGCATCTGGATCTTCCCCTTCTTAGAAAGATGACGCTTGGGGGCTTCAGACCGTTTATAAGCCTTTTCCCCTATTCCTAGTCCTTCCTTTTCTTATTCACCATAAGGACTGCGGGTTTGTCATGCGCCATGTCCTTATCTACCTGGATAATTATGATCTGAAGTTCTGATAGACTCTTCTCATTATTGTTCATGTTTTAGTTGACAATAAAGCTTGAGAAGGCCTTGGACAGTGATGATAGGATGAGATCTATATGAAACTCATCAAGGAACATAATCTCAAAGATGTCCATGTGTTCAATGTAGCCAATGAGATTTACTACATGAGGCCTAGATGGTGCAAACTCTCCAAGCTTAGTTGTAAAAAAAGCGTTGGAGATCTCATATCTCTCTTGTCTATCCTTATCTTTGTAGTGATCCTTATGGTGAGACATCATGCTATATGCGTCCATGTTTTCATGTTTATTCAAGGGATCATTAGACATAGATGATAGCATAGGAAACTAGAAATCTTTGGAATCATCCATGTGTATCATGTAGATAGATAGTTCCTCATCATTGGCCTCCTTTCTAGGCGCGATTGGAATAGGATATTCCAGCACATACAATTTCATTTCATGGTGAAGGATGACGTGTAAACGCCTCTACCACTCTTGGAAATTGGTGCCGGTGAGAATGTTTTCCATCTCGAGTATGGTCCCCAATGATATATTTGAAGTAATATTTCCTTTCCGTTTATACAAACTAAGATGAGAAAATGTTTATTACTTTTTTAAAAATGAGGCAAATAAATAAATTAATACTTATCAGTCTCCCACTATTTTATCAAAATCCAATAGCTGTCACCATTGACTTCAGAATATTCTGCTGCCTGAATATTCTAGTGTCAAGGATCCATACTGACGTTCAAATTACCCCAACTAGGGTTGGTCAAGAAACATGAAGGGTTTAAGGTAGTCATTCCAAATGTTAACTTCAATAACTCGTAGCTCCTTGATCCACTGAGTGGACTCCCCAATCCTGAAATGCTTTTTATTTTGGATTTCCATAACCTTTGCCTCTTGTTCACACCTAGTCCTGCTATGGAAGTCAACCCCTGATGCGAACCAAGTCAAGTAAACCCAAAACCTTGAATTAGAATTCCCCGATAATTGAAAGCACCCCAACTAGGGTTGGTCAAGCACTTTGAAATATAGTTCGATTCTAACAATGATTTTGGAATGCTATACTGACTTAATATTTCTATGAGGGATTTTATCCATATATGTAAATTTACAATTTATTATCTTTTATTACATGATTGTTAATATTATGTGGGATATACTTAAGTTATTAACCAAGTTTAAGATAATATTTACGCATTAGCCGGTTTTATTGTAGTTCTATCTTGCTTGATCATTTAATTCATTAATTGTGTGATCGTGAAAACACACCCACAATAAATAAACCATGAAACTAACATAAATAAAATGAATGGTATGATCATGAGAATTTTCTATTGGTTATTTTATCTAGTAGTTGATAAACTAACCCAAGACCTAGGGGAGAAACACCTTGAACCTTTCGGGTTCGTGTTTATAGCTTTCCACCTGTCCACCTTTGTATCTCCTTGGATTGGTTTCTCCTTGGCTCCTTACTTGAGCCGCCTCCACTAGCTTGGGAGCTCCTTCCATTACATATGCATTTATCTCACACGCAGGTGAGGGGTAAAAAAGGATTTTTACATAAAAGAATTCTTGGGTGCGCAGGCCCTACATATTAATGTGAAAAAGGCTCACAGGCCAACAAATTTAATTTAAATAAATAAATTAAAGAAACCATTCACGTAAAAAAGTATTGGTCTTGCTCATTATCATCCATAAATTCAATGAAATTTACGAATAAATATAACTAACATTCAATTCTTTAATCTTTCTTGATTAAGATAAATGATGCGTGAATCAATTAATTATCTATAATTAATCAATCCTTTTATCTTAACCCCTTTTCTGAATTTCCTTGGGATTCTAATAAATCATAATTTTAAACAAATTATCCATTTACGTAACTTGTACCTTGGAGGAAACCTGGTGATTTCATGTTCATTACTCAGATGTTAAATTAAACACATATATATAAAACACCTATGCCATGTTGTTCCTCAGCATTACCCCTGTAGCATGGTTCATGTCTGAAGGGTTTGTATAATATAATAATAAATTTTAATAAATCTTCATAATTTGGGTGAGTACACAACATGTAGTTCCGACTACACAGCGTGTACATTTCATCACCATCCATCTGAAGTACATTCCTAGGGACATGGCGTGATAATGTACTTCAGAAATTTTCGGAGTACAAAATGTGTTCAGTGGGACACATGCCGTGTAGTTTCTACGTTACAGGGTTTCCAACCAAGAAAGACGTGTACGGGGTAAACGGTCCAACCCTAACCCGAAGGGACTACATGCTGTGTTCTGTTGGACAACACAGCGTGTAATCCGGAAAATGCGTGCCACCTCTTCCTTGTCAGCACACAGTTTCATGAATGACTTAGATAGGATCAATACACGGCCTAATTTGGGAGACCAGTCCAATGCATAAACCTAGACTAAACGGAGTGTACTTCCAAATACACATCTTGTATTCTCGTTTTGTATGGACAAGAATGTTTGGATCCTCTAGATGAGATCCTCTATTTTATATTAATAAAAAATTAAAAGAAAAATTAGTTTCTATATGGTGAACAAGAAATGATAGAGGAGGAATAGATCTCAAGATTCAGATTTAATGAACGATTAACTTGATTTGAAACAACTATTTTATTAAATGCGTAAATCCCCAACGAAAAACTAAATAATTATAATCAATGATATAACCTCACTATGATACCACTTGTAGGTTTTGGGCGCAATGGAAGTGAGTTGGTGGGAGTTCCCAACTATAATTTTAGCGTCAACAACGATCAATCGGAGATCTGCCATGATGTAAAATGTTGGATCTTCGGAATAGAACAAAGAACAGAAAAAAGAGGGATTCCCAGAACCATAGAGATAAGATCATCATATGTTGTTTATAATTAATGTAATTAATTGATAAGAATTACCTTGATGGACTTATTTCTTCATTGATGTCTCTGGTCACAATTCGGTATGATCCGTCATTATGTCGTAGAATCCAAGTGTAGGATTCCTCTAGCAGTGATCCACACATGCTCCACGTATCTATGGACGTCATCGAAGGGATCTTAGGGTGATAGCGCAGAAGAACCTTTCCTTGCGAATTCCTCCTTCGATCAGCTTGATCCGGTGGTGGTGGATCCCTCTCGGTCTATAGAGCATTCTTGGTGGAAAGAATTCTTTCGGCCTTGAGAGAACTCTCCAGAATTGTTGTGCACAATGATTTCGGAAAAGTGTTGGGGTTGTGATGATATTTATAATCATGTTTGAGTTTATAGAGTTATGACAATAAAAAAATGTGTTAAGTGATTTATTTATTTCATTATCTCTTATTGAAAACCCCCATGACGAATGATTAATTCCTTGACATTCGCCTATACTGATTATAATAAATATCATTTAATAAAATGATATTATTTCCAAAAAATCCCGACTGAAAAAACTACACGCCATGTAATCATTAATACATAGAATTTTCTTGTTTTCCATAAAACAAGAAGGCATTTATATTCAATATACACAGCGTCTAATTTTATTTTCCTTTTTTCTTTATTTCCTCCACCACTTTCATTAGCCCTTGAGTGATGGCTATTTATTTATTAAATAAATTTAACTGCATTACTTGCTAATAAATATTTATTATTTTGTCCAAAATATATTCATTTGAATAACTAGTGTCAAAATAAATGTGATCAGGGATCCTTAAATAATTATTAAACCACAGTCGGTAATAATCTTTATTTAACTTGTTAAATTAATATTTAACTAAGATACATGGAAACACTAAGTGTCTGACCCTCTAGGCCTCTTTCTCAGTGTCATTAGGCAGACCCTACCTAAAGTCCAAGGTTAGCATCTAGTAACATGACAAGGTACCCAGACAGAAAGATGTTAATGATGCAATGACGTGTCACCTCATACGAATGCTTACCGTGTAATATAATCCCTTTGTCATGATATCTCGAACCAAGTGGGTTGCATGCAAGCCCTATCAACACATGTTCTCGATTATTCTTTCTTTGACTTTCTGGAGATGAACTCCCGCATAACTTACCATGGCCATGGATTTATTTAGGATTTATCAATTTCATCAAAGGGCCTGAGATATCTACTTCTGTTATGAAACAGAAGCGACAAATCCTTTCTCACATTATCTATTAATGCAGTATTACTCGTGACGCACTCAACTTATCCTACCTCACTGCGAACAGTGTGTCATCACAGTTTTCAAGAATACATCTAAGTGTGTGAGTTATAATACCCATTAATAATAATCTTAAAGTCTAAGGACCAATACAGACTTATGTAGATAGGAACATCCAATGACACTATGAAATGTGGATTTCCTACAGGCGGGTCTTGTTCTCATAATATCCTCCAGGATATTACCAAGGGTGCACACCATGAGAAGGTTACTCAAAGTTTTATAAGTCCTCACCCCTAATGTCATGTATTATTTGTGTCCCTAAAATAACATCATCCGACCATAGAACATATATTCAAGAATAG
This sequence comes from Viscum album, assembly GCA_963277665.1. Classification (NCBI taxonomy): domain Eukaryota; kingdom Viridiplantae; phylum Streptophyta; class Magnoliopsida; order Santalales; family Viscaceae; genus Viscum; species Viscum album. Next base: position 1,077,506,690 of record OY728135.1, on the reverse strand, counting down.
TGTAATGGCACTTTCGGGTTCTCATCATAGTAGGGATCCTTTATAACCCTTTAATGCAACAACTGTCCTTAGGACATTATCATATGCATTTTCATACATAAGAACAATAAAGATGTGATAAGGTATTTATTACTGAATAAAGTACAAAGTAGTTGGTTATAGGCCACCAACTCCAACAGTAATGAGTCGGTATTTATAGTAAATGAGAGGGAGCCTTTTATTAATTTTAAATGACACCTCATTAGTGGGTTTTGAAAAACCATGGGCTTTACCAGGGTATTTTCTAGAATTATTATACAAATGGGAAACCACATGACATATGTTACTATGAAAAATTCAAAAAAATTCATATTAATTATTATATATTTATGATGTCATTAAACATTCTGAAAACTCAAAACTCTATTTTTATAATTCAAGAAAAATTCAAGTATTTTAGAAAAATCCAAAAAAATAACCCTAACCAATTTCTAATATGTATAATTTAAAAATGAACACCATTTTTAAAAATATTTTTCATATATTAAAAAATTAAATTTTAAATTAAATCATCATTTATTCAGAAATAACAATTTTAAATCTATAACTAAATTTTTTATACCGAAAAATAAACCAACATCCCATTCCCTTATAAAAATAAGAAAATAAATTAATTATATGATTTGTTATTAATTATGGTCATATAACAATTAATATCACTATTCATAAGTCTATGTTACTAGTTATTAGAAATACACTTGGTTATATCAGACCCTAGATAACATTCTAATCACAATCATAGATGACTGTTTTTTTATATTCAAAACATAGATGTGGAAAATTTATGTTTAGTCAATGGTCATGACTTTGTCCTATAAATTACCAACTAGTTTTTCAAGAGTCTTAGTGCGTCATGAAATATAGTCTATCTATTTAATTTAACGAATTGAAGAGAAATATACCATAAAAACATTACTGTGTTATATTATTCCGACCCTCGGAAATTTCACCCTTTAATTTTTGATGTATAAATACCATAAAAAATAAGTGGGTGGTTTTTCTTGATAATATCATAAGTTTCCCACATTATTTACTCTATTTTATGGTTCCTCTAAATAACATTTACTAGATGAGTATTCCAATTTCTCAATGACTTCTACCTTGTGTCAAGAATCTCGATAGGCTCTTTACAGAATGAATATTCATGTTTTAGATCTATTTCATCATAGGTGAGTACACACGTTGGGTATGACATGTATTTCGTTAACAATTAAATGTGGAACAGATTATGAACTTTGGAGAGACTTTGTGGGTTTGCTAAATAGTATGATATAGCTCTGATCTATTCCAAAATTTCAAACGGTCCGATATACCTAGGGCTTAGTTTCCCTTTTCTTACCGAACCTTAAGACCCCCTTCCAGAGAGATACATTTAGAAACACATGATCACCAATGTGAAATTCCAAATTCTTTATCCGGTTATTAGAATAACTCTTTTTTCTACATTGGGATTCTTTAATATGGCTATGGATTTTTTTTACCTTTGAAATTGTCTCTTGGATATGTTCTGTGTCTATAAGTTTTCCCACGCCAACTCCATCCCAAGAAGTTAGAGTTCGACACGTCTTACCATATAATGCTTTATATGGCACCATCTGAATGCTAGAATAGAAACTATTATCATAAGAAAATTCTAGAAAAGGAAATTTTTGATCCCACATACCTTTAAAGTCTAGAGATCAAGATCTAAAAATGTTTTCCGATGATTGAATATTCTTTAGAGACTATCCATCTATTTGAGGGTTATAAGTAGTACTCATATGAAGCTCAGGGTCAAAATCCTTCTGAAGACTTTTTCATATTTTTTTTTGTAAATTGGGGATATCGATTAGAAAAAATTTATATAGGTGCACCATGAATTCTTACGACATCATTAATATAAATTCATTCTAGGTGCTGTAATGGTAAATCAACACTTAAAACTAAGAAATGTGCTAATTTTATGAGACGATCAAAAATTACACATATAGTATCATTCTTTCTAGGTTTCCATTGTAGTCCTATGAAAAAATCCATCATAATGTCACCATAAATCCATATATAATAAGGTAGAGTTCTAATGACCCCTCTATGCTATTTTCTTTTAGCATTCACTAGTTTAAAAACTAGACACCTTGACCCATTGTTAGTAATTTATCGCTTCATGTTGTTCCAAAAATAAATGTTACTTTATATCTCTATACATCATAGTGATAAAATTGTGTATAGATAAATTTTATCTATGACCATCGTCTAATACTTCCATTCTTATTTAAGGTACAGATGGAACACATACCCTCTTGAAAAATTTTAGAACTCCATCCACATACATAAATTCTTCCAATCATCTATCCTTAATAGATTTAATTTTCTTTTGTAGATTCTTATCATCATATTGATAGAATTTTATCTTCTCTAGTAAATATTGTTTAGAAATAATTCGAAATAGGAATGATTTTCCCCTTTCATAACAATTCCCTTATCCATATATAGTAGATCAATGAATATAGGATCACTCTCAATCCCCAATTGGGTTAAAAGTCCATGGTCTTTCCTACACAATGCATCTTCCACCTTATTTTCCTTTATTGGGTGGAAGTGTATTGGAAAATAATAGTCATTGAGTAACTTGTTCCATCTCTTATTCCCCATGCCGAGTTCCTTCTACGTAAAAATGTATTTTTAACTAATGTGATCCTTATATATCTCGCATCTTTCACTGTAGAGATAATGTCTCCATATTATCAAAGAAATTTTTACGGGTGCTAACTCAAGATAATGATTTTGGAAATTTTTCTCATGATTCTAAAATTTCCTTGATTCATAAGCAATAACTTCGTAATTGTTCATAAGGATTCCACCCAGTCCATTCTTTGATGAAACACTGTATATAGAAATTCCATCATTTTCATATGAAATATTCAAAATTTAATCATTGAGTAATATTCATTTCAATTAATCAAAGAATTATGTAAATTATTTCATCCATACAAACATAACCCCTTTACATGTGATCTTGGTTAGTATGTTATCCAATCGGTAGAAATTATGAACAAAATGATGATAGTAACATGCTCAGCCAATCAAACTACTTACCTTGGTTATGATCATTGGCGTGGGCCATTATTAGATTTCAATTCTCTTCATAGGATCAACTAAGATTTAATTTTTGGAGACAATATGTCCAATAAAATAAATTTATTGAATCCAAAATTCACACTTTCTAAAAGTACCATAGTATTCATTTCATCTAAGGGTTTTCAGAATAATTTTCAAGTGATTATCATGGTCTACATTGATTTTTCAGTATACCAGTATATAATCGCTAAATACAACAAAACAATCATCAATATATTCAATGAAAACTCTATTCATTAGATTAATGAAAACAAAGGGTGAATTAGTTTTTATAAAAATAATTACTGTAAACTCATAATGCCCATACCTTTTTCGAAATACTATCTTTGGAATATCTTCCATCATTACACACAGCTAATTATTCCATATGTAATCTCATTCTTTGAAAAATATCGGGCTCCATGTATATGATTAAATTAATTATATATTCATGGTATATGATACTTTTTCTTTATTAAAATAGAATTGGTTTCCCTATAATCAATGCATAGCCTCATAGATCCATCATCCATATAAAAAAAGAGGAATAAGGGCTCTCTATAGAGAAACACTTGGTTTAATAAATCCTTTGTCACAAAATTCCTCTTGTTTTTTATTTAGCTCCACTAAAACCACAATTTCCATTATATATGGAGTATTTTAAATAAACCTATCTCTAGGAATTAATTAAACAGAGAACATATATTCCAACTGTAGAAGATGTTTATGTAAATCCACTGGAAATACATCAATGTATTCATGCATAATTGGTAAGTCTTTAATTTGAATATTTCTTTCCTCTCCTATATATACTCTGTTCTCTTACTCTACTATAATTTCATTATGTAGAGCAATTGGGGTGGATCTAGATAATAATCAGATGGCAAGTTTTCTACTCTAATGATAAGGTATTCTACACCATTCTAAAAAATTGTAACTTCTTTATTCTTGCAATAGATCCTCACATCATAATTTTATAGACAATTCATAAAAATAATTATATCTATGTCATTCCTAGTTAGGATGATATGGTTAACAACTAAATCATGTTTATGTGGCATGATGAGGAATGATCGAGACATCATGGTTTAAATGATACATCATGTATGAGTTTTAACTGACAAATCCTTTATTAAAATCAAATTCGACATGTCTAATTTTCTTGGAAGAACGGGAAGATATAAATGAATTTTATGTTCCATAATCAAATATAGAATTTTCTAGTTTTTAGGAAAATATTAACATACCAACAACCATATCACTAGAAACATCAACCTCTACAATTGTAATCACATATGCCTTCCCCTGATCTTATGGCCTTCTTTGAGACATGGTTCCTTAGCATATAAGAAACTCATTTTCATAGTGTCCCATCCCTCTACAAATTTAGAATAGAAGATTAATGACTTGTCTTTTCCAAATGAATTTATTAGATCTATGACCCTTTTCTCCACACTTATAGAAAACTCCCATGCCTTTCAAACATTTCCAAGGATAGTTATTTCCACAATTCTCACATAATAAAAATCTCTTTATTCCAAACTTCTTGAATGGCACATCAGCTTTTCCATGGTTTGTAGAATTCCTTTTATTATCTTGATTAACTTTGATGGAACTTAATACAGTCTTGATGGAACTTAATATAGTTTAATTGTATGATGAAAGTGTTTGAGAAATCAGTGACCTTTGAAGACATGGATTAAGACCTTTAATTAAATGGTAAATCTTGTCTTCCAAATCACATACAAAATTTATAGAATACATAGATATTCTTGTGAAGGTATAGTCATACTCTATAACACACTTTTCTTCCCTTTTCATCGGGATAAATAATTTCCTCATCATTTTCGTTCATTATTCACGAAGGAAATATTTTTTGATGAATATTTATTTAAAATTACTACATTAAATATATTCTATTTTTTCTTCCTCTATGGTATTATGTATCAAGGACCACCATCGATATGTGTCACCCATGAGACAATATACATCAAACACTACCTTTTCATTTTCATTGCATCTTAATGCCATGAATATATTTTCAAGTAATATAATCCACTACTCAACTTCCAATGGATTATTAGTACCACAAAAATATGGGTGATTCTGCCCCATGAAATGATACATCACTGGTGTATCATGGTGATTCATTATAGTCTGAGTGTGTTTTCCCAATACGGTCATGATCTGACCTGCTCCAACAATAAATGTGTTGACTTACTCAATGGGGAAATACCAACATTTTCCAAAATTATTGATTCCCCTTAATTTATTTTATGACATTTATAAATAATGGGAGTTAATAGATTAGGTTATGAATCATAATTTATAATCCCAACTATAGAATTATATATCATTAATTGGAATTATATGCATAGCTAATTCATAATCATGGTTTCTTAGAGGAAAAATTTAGATTGGGATCTTTCATAAGGGCGTGTAAAGAAAATGTGAATTATCCTAAGAATATCCCCCCATACTGTTAAACCATGTGCGTAATAAGGCCCGTTTTCATGTAACAGAATACCCCTGCTCAAACTCGTAACACCTTATTGGAGGTATTACCCCTAGGTACATCTGTTCCAGAACCATGTTCACTTGTAGTATCCATACAATGATACATTTTCTATAAATATCCTCATCATATATTCCATACCAAAATACTAGGATATTATTGTATGTTTATCCTCATAGACTATAATAGTGGTTTGTTCCCTAATCTATGTTTTCTAAATCTAGTTTCCAATATTGTTACTGAACTTCCTATAATGCCAACTATAACATCGTGACACCAGAAGCCTGGAGCCAGTGCATTACATATTACATTTTCATGATTAGAAGGAATGAAATCCAAAATGAATTACTAGTTTAGCAGTCTTGAAGAAAATATATACATACACATAACTCACATTACATTGTTAAGGTAACAAAATTAAATACATAAAATAAACTAATAAACTGAATCCATGAGAACTCAGTAAATGGTCTCCTCTTCATAACCTATTTAAGGTAAAAAATAAAGGAGGCGGACTTAAATTATCATTAAGGGTTACAAATAACAAAATCATGATTCAATAATAATTGAATCATAAAATAATTTTTATAGTCAATATGTCATGGTGAATTAATGTAAAACACACGCCATTAAAAAATGATAATGAAACTACATCCATATATTGTTTCATAGAGAAATCCTCATGGATAGTAATAATTGAAAATCAATAAAAATATATTATTATTAATTGGATTTCATGCATCTGGCACATGATACCACTATACTGTCGAAACAGTTTTTGTCTGTGGGAAGAAATCTGTCTAATTTTTTGGAAACAAACTCAAAGGGTTTGTCGCCAACTAATTTGTCTTGTGAGACATGATGATGCATCTAGGTGATATAGTGGTCCCCTACCATTAATTTATGTCCAAATAATTATTTATAAATATATTTCATATAGTTACAATATTCCTTCTAAATATTCGTATATAGTGGAGGACATAGATTCATCAAAATTTCCATTGTTAAAATAATATTCCAAATAAACAGTGAATGTGAAATAGTATACAACTTAAGAGAATAATCATATCCATGAAACCATAATATGGATATATAATATAATTAAAATTTAAAATGAATAAATATATCGAATGGGAATTGGATACACCACATAATATATATTAGCTGCCCAATACCAAGTAACTCTCAATGAATTGGAAATTGAGACAATGTCACTTACCACGTTGAAATCAATTGAGGTGTATGAATAAAAAATAATAATCAAAAAATTAATCACAAAATAAAATGATTATATATAGAATAATTATAATTTATATCAAATAATATTAAAAAATAAACTACATTCAAAACATTAGTGGCAAACAAAAGAAATCTCACGGAATTAAAAGTGAGATAAGTAACCCCTTACCTTATGTCCGAAAGTGTAATTTGATTGATATGAATGACATGAATAATATAATTTATCTTAATTTATTGATAATAAATATCATATTATATGTGTAATTTATTTATTATAACCTTATTAGGTTCATTCATTTCCTTTTTTATGGGTTCAATAGGTTCAATTTTATTTTTTTGGAAGCATTTTCTTCCTTGGTTTCCATGATCGGTTTACTCCTATTCATGAATGGAAGTTTGTTTGGAATGTGGTTAAAAGTACATAATTGCAAATATATATTATTATTGACTTTAAAAACATATAACTGATCTTATAGTGATTTTTTTATATACCATGATGATTAACCATTAGATAAAAGTTAATGGTAAATGCTTGGATTAATATGGTGGTGTCGTACCAAATGAACTTGTTTTGTATTATTATCTTATATTTTGATTATTTAAGGAATATATGAGATTTAGTAATATAAAATACATATATTATGTCCTTTTTAAATCATTAAAATGTTTCATTAAATGTTTTTAATATAGTAATAGAAATTGGGAACTTTTCGTCCTTGAATGTGATAAATTAACATATCTCGGATGTTGTTTTCAATTGTAGTATAAGAGCAGGGGAAAAACAGAGATGTTAATGAAATATTACATTAACATAATAAAATTATATTTCTTGTTAGATATTGTAATTATCATATCATTTGGATGAGGGGAGATGAGGAAAGAAATAGAAAAGAAAGGAACTCAAAATTAAAGAAAAGTAACGAAATTCCTCATGAAAATTCAACAGCCTAACAACGTCGCATAAAATTTAATAAATTATTTTGATGAGAGAAAAATGGTAACTCATAATTAATAAATAATATAGATTTTAAGGGGTATATGGAATGAAATATCCCAGAATAATTTAATTTCAATCAATTAAGAGTCTTTGAAAGGATAGATATTCTAGGACGAAAATTCTGCATCATAACGACTATGCAACATGGTTTTAGACAAAATTTAAAAGAGAGGGGATATTGGTCACCCATTTATAAATGGATAATAAATTAATAATAGGACAAAATAATATATCAATAAGAACATTATCTGAAAACTTGAAATACATACCATATAAAAGAAAACTTGAATGGAAAAGAGATTTTGAGAGTTTTATTACCTTGTAGAGTATCTCATAAGACATGAAGGTTGGGACCTTAGGGGACTGAAGAAATCCTTGGAGCACTCATAGTGATGAAACAAACCATATATTCTAGTATAATGAGATTGTAATGAAATAAAATGATGTAATGAGTGGGTATTTATAGTAAATGAGAGGGAGTTTTTTATTAATTTCAAATGAAACCTCATTAGTGGTTTTTACAGAACCAATGTATTGACCATGGTATTTTCCCATTGTATTAGACACTTGGGACACCTAATGTAATATTTTACTACACACATGTAGAACCTCATTTTATATTAATTATTAAATCATTATAGTGTCATTAAACATACCGAAAACTCAAAATTGTGTTTTTACCATTCACAAAAAAGTCAAGTATTTTAGAAAAATCAAAAAAAATAAAACTGACCACTTTTCAATGTGTAGAATAATAAAATGAAATGGAATTTTTGAAAATAATTTTCTATATATTATTTATTTAATTTTTAAATAAGATAATAATTTATTCAAAAATAACAATTTTAAATCTATAACACATTTTTACTTCCTTGAAAAATTAATCAAGATCTGATTACCTTATAACCTTATGAAAATAAAATGATAATATAATTTACTATTAAAAGGGTCATATTACTATTCACATAATTATTCACAAGAGAATGTTTCTATTCATCAAAAAGTATTTTGGTTCAATCAGACTCTAGATAACATACTCAACACACTAGAAGATGACCATTTTTTGAAATTCAAATCACAGATGTGGAAAACTAATTTTTAATGGATATGTTATGACATTATCCTATAAATAACTATGTTATGTTTCTATGTGGCCTAATGAATTATTCAATATAGGATATATATTTAATGGAAAGTATTTAATATAAACATACCATAAAATGTGTTGGAGGTTTTTTTTCACACCCTTTATAATGTTTCATTTCTTCCTAGACATGAAGAGTCATATTATGATTGAATTACAAGGATAATGATAGAGTAGTGGATGTAACCATTGGAAATTACAAGTTATTTTTTCATTTTAGGTTTTAATGTCGAAGTTATGTATGTATCTAGATTACCAAATCTACTAAACTATGCATTGTTTATAGATAAGACATTCATGTAATAATGCTAAAGTAATTTAATAAGGCACCGACTCTAGGGAGTTAGGATCAGTCTTTATAGTTTTTATTAGAGAACTTTTGGTAGAAAAACCTGGAAACTACATTTAGAATAAGTAGACTTCAGATCAAAACCCTAAGATAGTCTTTGAGAGTTTAACATATAATAACATCCATTAATTTTGGTAGGGAATAGATTATGTGGATCTTTCTAGAAAATACACCCATGTGTGAATATTACAAGATGATGTGGTTCTAATATAGATGTACTTAGGAGAAACAACTCTGATAAGGATTTTCAGGACTGACCCAAGTTATTCTGGAACACGACAATGGGCCTTACTACGTACCTAGTTTGGCACTCCAAGGGGATATGCTTAGGATAATTCACATTTTCATTACAAGACATTATAGAGGATTTACATCTAAAATTTTCCTAACAGAAATCATGTATATTGTTGTTAGATTTGTTATGATAGGAATTTTTTTACATTGAGATAATACATTAGGATTCATAAACTAATCTAGTGTATCAAATTTTTTATAAATGGAGACTATTAGAATGAATGGAATCTGTGTGAACACAAATTTACCATGTAGAGATTTACCTCTGATGTAAGATAATGATTTTGGATCCTGTGATGCGACTAGTTTAAAAAAACATATAACTATACTGAGACAACTAACTTAGGTTAAGAAAAACAACCTTACCAGTATGGAGCATTTGGATCTACAATGTGGATGAGGTATGATAAAATGCTTTATGAAAAAACCACCTCCATCATTTAGTGGGGGAACCATCCCACTTGTAGTGGAGTAGTCTATAAGTTCATTAGAGAATATATTTCCCGCTTTGGGACGCAACGAAAGAAGGAATTTTTTCATTATGATTTATTATCTACCATGAGATGTTGATCAATGATGGTGTTTAATTCAAATCACAAAGGATGATGAAGAAATATAAGAAATTGAATGATGGGATTTTATGGAAATATTCTTAGAATAATACTTCCCCTATGAACAAAAATAAGATATGGAAATCCAATTTCATAATCCGAGGAAAAAGGAGGATGATAAAGTTGAAATGTATGAAGATAACATCTCAAGATTATAATGACATTTTTCAAACACCATACGTAATCCCAAGAGAAATATTTATATATTCTTTAAGGGTTTAAAATCATTCCTCTGAAATTCCCTAGTCTCCCAAGTATTCTTATCATACACAAATATAGTCTAATGCATTATCAATATAGAAAATGAATTATATGAGTCTGATGATTCAAAAGGAAAGAAATAGAAAAATAGGGCTACTGAAAACTCTGGAAAAGGATGAATAAAAATGTGGAAGAAGGGAAGAGTTTACATTATAGTGATCCCTTCCTTTGAAACATATAATTACTTGGTTTAAAGAATAATTAAACATCAGAGTACCGTCCTTGGATGGAGAAGTCTAGTCTCTTTGAAGTCTATGTACCTAACTCATAAACTATGGGACTAGAAAACACTTATTTATTTAATCTACATAAATATATCCTAACTTCCACTGAGACCTTCCATATGCACAGAATACACTGGGGATCACATGGAAAAAGGGACAAGCTAAAAGCCCATTAAGGGACTAAAAAAAACTACAACTTTATCACAAGGGTTACAGATCATGACATAATGACATAAAATAGAATATATAATCATAACATATAATCATGGGATCATATAAAAATAAATTTATTGTGTTGTGGTAGAAACATAAACTAGTACATTAGCACAAGTCAAGGCTCATTGCACATTGAGGATCATAAGTCAAGGTTAACCACCGAGACCGTTGCACATGGTAGCGCGAGTCAAGGGTAATCACAAAGATCTTTACAGATAATGTTTCATGAGACTAATGCTTACTCAACTCATTGGAGTTATATCTAGGCACACACATATTATCATGTTCATGAATATGCTTTCTACATAAATAATCATGCATAATCAATCATGAATGAACATAATGAAGCTTATGGAGATAAATTGGTATCACATTCATGTCATAATGCATAATGAATGAGAATAGAATAAATGTGTCCATGAGAGGAATTAATTAAAACATACATGGATATTAATTAGTTAAAATAGTAATTTATCATTTTATGTGATTTAAAACAGATGTGACAACATTTAAGAAGAGTATTTAATAAATTCTTAGTGTTATCACATTTTTTGTGACGTTTTAAGGAAAATACTAAAGATTATTTAAAATCAAAAAGGGAATAATATTTTATATAAAACTAGAAGTGAAGAAATAAGGTTTTAATAATAAAAATTCTTTTTTTAAAACTAAAAAGGTGGATTTAAACAAATAGTAGAGTGCACTTGGAATTGTGAAAAAAATTTAGAAGTTCCATTAAAATGAGTTTTCTTATTAGGAAGTATCGAGGTTAGAATCAATTAAAGGCATGTATATCATAGAAAGAAAATAAGGTATGGATATTGAAACATGAGTTTGGATAATATAAAAATGTATTTAGAATATGTACATAAAATTAAAGGACAACTTAATTTGGGAAAAATGAAAGATAGAGAAACCCAAAGGAATAAAGGCGATTCGAGTGGAATCCCTTACAAAATATCAACATTGTATCAGGTGTATTTTACAGGTAATAATGAGAGATATATGGATTTATCACCTTTTATATATCAGGATTTTATTATGGGGAAGGTGAAAAATAATACTCCATAATTAGGAATTAGATGTAAAATGGAAGAACATAAAGGAGATTGTTCAATAAATGTGAGAAAGACAGGGGCACTAACCTTAAGTCTCATGGTGTTATCCCCTTGATATTATTTACCTGAATAATAAAATTTAGTTCCATTAATTAATAATTCCAGAACATATTTTACATTGAAATTATTGATTATAACCATTTTGAGTTCATTTATAACATTTTCTATTGGTTCTGACGTTCAATTTTATTGTCTGAGTCCGTTAGTTTCATGCTCGGTTTGCTTATATACATGATCAGATAAACATGTATGGTGAGAGTGGTTGTCCATAATTGATGTTATATAAAATTAGTGAACATAAAGAAGAGTAAATGGTTGTAAATTTTATTTTATTTCTTTGAGTGAAGTTGAATCATTATATAAAACATTAATTATAAACTCTAGGATTAATGTGGCGATTTTTCTCTTAATTAACTTATTTATTATTAATATTTTACATCATGGAATTATATGGATTATAAAACAATAAATAAGACAAATACCTATATTATTATATAGTTAATCTATTAAAATGGTTTCATGACGAGCCTAGAAGATGGAAAAGCAAATTGAAGACTCATCTTCCTTGAATGTGATAGATCAACACATGTCGGAGGGTATTTTGATTTATAGAATTAAAGGTGGGGGAGATATTATGATAAAAATTACCATTATCATAATATTATTTCAATAAATTTAGGTTAATAGTGTTATCAAACCATTTTGATTAAGGGAGTTGTGGAAAAAAACAAGAAAATAAATGATCTTGAATGAAAATAAAAGAATCAAAAAGAAGAATTTACCAATTGATTTTATGTCCATTGAGAGCCTCTTGAGGGGAGTGGATTTGGTATTTTGAGGACAAAAAGAGATTTTTGATGTGGGGGATGATCTTGGGGAGTGATTTTGGATTATCTTTGGTAATTAAAAATTCTAGAGAGGAGTGAAGAGAAGAGGAGAGTGTGGGTTGTTTTTATAGTGGAGGAGAGGAATGAATTTTAAATATTTAATTTATTATTTAATTATTTTACTCCAGAAAAGTAGTAGTGATTTATTCTTGTGAAAAAAAAAGTATTAGGTTTATGTAAGTTCAAACTGATGGACATTTACATCCTCTTTGACTCAATAATGATGTAGAAATTCATGTTTTAGCATTTGTTGTGAATTATAGTATTTTACTATTCATTAAAAATTGTATATTTTAGAAAAATCCCAAAAAATTTTCCACAACCATTTTTTGATCATTAGAATCAAAAAATAAACTCTATATTTCAAAAATAATTTCTAGATATGAATAATTTAACTTTATATAATATCATAATTTATTCAAAAAAACATTAAAACTAAAACTTGTTTTATAAAACCATGAAAAATTATTCAAGGTCCCATAAAATTATCTTATATCCATAATAAAACAAAATAAAAATTTATGATTTAACTTATGAAAATAAATTTCCATTTTAAATTTTTAAATTTATCAAAAAATTGAAATTAATATATTTATGACATACAAAAAAACCAATAATTATACTATGATTGTTTTTCACTTATAGGATGTCTAAATTGTATTTGTATATTAATGGGTGAAGTTTCTATTTTTTGGACAACTTAATACTAATTAGTATTATAAGGGTATGTTACTATTCACAAGGGTATGTTACTATTTCTTCTAATGGGGGCATGAAACTCTTGTTAGCTTAGGTCGGGTACATGGTTTTTGACGAGATAAGTTCCTTCGACAGTCTTGGCAATGTGGTGGATCTAGAGTGGGGTAGTCACAGTGACGTCCTTGGCGATAGGTGGTGGGACTTCACTATGTGTCTTGATATATCTGCGACACAGTAGATCTTGGTCACTAAATTGGGCGGCATGACAGTCGGTGCAGACTCTGTGGCCAATAATTCTTGGCGACGGTGCCAGCATCTATGAAGGAGGGATGACGAACCAGGCCTCTCGTTCATCTGGTCCAGATTTTCTATGTCCAGATCTACTATGTCTACATCCACTCAGGTTCATGGAGGTGCTAGCATTGTGAGGTGGTTTGATGGGGATGATGCGATGATGAAACATGGGAAGGAGTCTGGATTTTTCTGGCAGCAACATAGCTCTTCAGGGATTGAAGCATGGTATTGGTCAAGGATTTTTAGGGTATTCTACCTTGGTTTCTCCTATATTGTGAACTCTATATTAGGTGCTTTGTGTTCATCAGTTGGGCATTGATCTTGTATTGGTTTTGTATATCTAGGCTTTTAGGTCATTGGATCCTTAGGTTATGTGCTTTTGGGCATATTGCTAGTAACTAGTTCTCTCTTACCCGATTCCAAAAGAGTATCTTTTGACCTTTTAATTTTTTTTATAATGGGGTGTGACCCAAAATTTCTAGATAAAACATTAGGACATTAAATTATCCCTCCTTATAAAATTTTACCCTCGAAATTACTTTTTTTACATTCTATGTTATAAACTGGTGCATGTACATTTCTATTATTGCCTTGTTTTGTTACCATGTTGCCTCTTCATACTTATGGTTACGCCATAGTACATTGACAGGGTGATTATTCTTGTTTAATAGAACATTATCTCTATGATCCAAGATCTTCACTATATTCTCCTCGTATGAAAGAAAATTCTCACACTTTACCACTTCAGAATAGAGTACATGTAAAGGGTCTAGTACTTCCTTAAGAGGGGTGCATGAAAGACATCATGTATATTGGACATAATAGGTGGAAGTACTAGCCAATAGGCCACATCCCCAACATGATAAATAATTTTGATGGGAAAATGTTCCCAGGACATAACTTTTATTACTTCCCAAACCTCACAACCTTCTTCCATAATGATATTTGTAGAAATACCATGTCACTAACATTAAACTCAAGGTCTCGTTGACAATTGTATGCATAACTCATTTGTCAACAATATGATGAATTTATTTTATTTTGAACAGGTTAAACCTTATCCACCATTTCTTTGACCATTTCAAGTCCAAGAAGCTTACACACACCAACATTATCCCAACACCCTGGTGTTTTACACCTTTTCCTATATAGGTCATTGTATGGTGCCATTTGGATGGTCAAGTGTAAACTGTTGTTGTATGATATTTAAACTAGTTTAAGATGTTTTTCTCAACCTCCATTGAGTCCATAGAATATGATCTCAACATATCATCTAGTGTATGAATAGTTTACTCAGATTGGCCATCAGTTTGAGGATGATAGGACACACTGATGTTTCGTTTAGTGCTTAGAGCATGTTGGAGAGTTTTCCAGAACGTTGAAATGAATCTTAGATCTCAATCAGATACAATAGATAGTTGAAACCTAAGAGGTCTTAACTCATCTTTGATATATATATATATATTAATTTTGATTTTATGAGAAGTCCTCTAAAATCATGGTAAAGTGTGTTGTCTTTATGAGACAATCTACAATGACCTATAAAGAATTGTTTCCTCTAGATATCCATGGAAGTCCAATGACAATGTCCATGGTGATGTTATCGGACATTCATGTTCACATGAGTAGTGGTTACATAATCCCCTAAGAATTTAAACTTTCAACCTTCAATTGTTGACATACTAGAATCATTGATGTGTACTCAAAAATCTCTTTCTTTATAGTATCCCCCATAGGGTTTCTTAGAGATCTCGATACATCATTTTTCTCCTCGAGTAGATAGAGAAGGTTGAGCTATGTGCGTCATTCAAAAGCTCTTTATTTATCTTTTGATCAGATGATACACATAATCATGATCAAAATCTTAGAAATCTTTACTCATCAACCATAAACTCTAATGATTACCCATTGTAGATAGCTTCCACCCTTTTCAAAATTTCCATAACTTTTTATTGAGCCTCCTATATTTTCTCCATTAGGGATAGTTGAGAAATCATTCGAAAAAGTATCAATGATGTTCCTCCCTTAATTATTCCCATGTTCGCCCACTGAAAATCTATGAAGATCAGATACTTTTCAATTATCATCATTGATGAAGATGCATGATACTATCTACTTAGATCATCTGCCACTATATTTTCCTTACCAAGAAGGTAGTGGAATGATCAGTCATAATCCGTGATGATCTCTTTCCATATTCACTGGCATATATTATGATCTTTTTATGTGAATATATATTTTAGACTCTTGTGATCAATATATATATCACTTCTCCCCATACAGATAATTCCACCAATTTATAACGCAATTATTATAGCCTCCAACTCCAGATCAAGCATTGGATATATTTTCTCATGGATATTCTGCTACATTGAGGCATATGCTATATCTTTATATATGTGCATCTGCACATAGGCTAAGCCCTTATTTGAATCATCACTATAAACCATATTGAGTTCTCAACTTGTTGGGAGTGCGAGTACCAGCACAGTGATTATCCTCTTTTTCAACTCAAAAAAATAGTCTTCACATTTTTGAGTCCATAAACACCTTACCCCCATGTAGTTCATCATGGTCATTGGGTTTTTCAATCATTAAAATTTCATAAAAAATCGATAATAATACCCATCTAGACACTGAAATTTTTAGATCTCTGTTATAGATGTTGGCCTAGGCCACTCTTCAATCACCTTAGTCTTAGAAGGGTCAACAAATTACCCTTTATTGTTGATAGCATGACCAAAGAATGATACTTCCTCCATCCAAAACTCAAATTTACTATACATTGTATACAATGTTTCCCTTCAACAATTATTTAACTATGTACTCAAATCCTCCCCATGTTACAAGTTGGTCGTAGAGTATATCAAAATATCGTCGATAAAGTCTACAAACATTTGTCAAGGTAATCTCAAAAGACACAATCATTAAATCCATGAAAATTGATGGAGCATTAGTGAGTACGAAGGGAATCACTATGTAATCATAGTTTCCATACCTCATTCAAATGGAAATCTTCAGAACACTTTACTTCCTCGCCTTTAATTGGTGAAATCCAAACCGAAGGTCCACTTTAGAGAAATAACTAGTCCCACAAAGATGATCTAATAAGTCATCTATCAGTGGCAGGGGATACATGTTATTTATTGTGATTTTATTGAGAACATGATAATCAATGTAGAAGCACATCTACCGATCCTTATTCTTGACGAATAAGACTTGATCACCCCACAGTGAACCACTCGGGCATATAAAACTCTTCTTCAGATTTTCCTATAACTACATCATCAGCTCTTCCAGCTGTATGGTGTTCATTCTATAATATTTCATTAATATAGGTAGAGATCCAAGAATATTTTCGATTGTGAACACAAAATCTCAGTCATGAGGTTGACTAGGAGACACTTCAGGGAATACATTAGTGTAATCTCTCGTGATGGGAATGTCTTAAAATATGATTTTATCCTTTGTCTCAATAATTTGAGAAAGTAATTATTTCTCATAATGAATTAATATCCACACATTATACCCAAATTCTAATAGATATTCATCTTCCTCCTTACACTTGTATAGAATTGGAGGATGCTTTGGGATGTGAAGAGTGATATACCTTTCCTAATTGTAAATGTTTGATTTTTTTAAAGATATCCCATTCATGAAAAATAAAGCATTGAACTACACTAAGGGAAGTATGATGATATCTTCTTTGAGGTTTAGTCCACAAATTGTTTCCATGGAGGACTTCTAAACTATGGATGGGAGAATTGTTCTATTAATTGTTCTCTCAGATAACTTTTCCTTCACATTTTGAGGTGGGTTTTGAGTAGTTCTACTAAACTTTAAGGATATGAATGAATGTGTAAAACCCGAATAAAATAGTAAATTCAATATTTATGAATGAATAACTATCCTACCTATCACCACATCATTTTTTGACACCACCTTAGTAGTAGTGATTTCATAATCTCTTAATTGTTTCCTTGTAGGTTATTGTTGATGTCCTCCTGCAACCATTGACTTAGAGAAATTGTTCACATAAAGCCCTTTCTCTTTGTAGTAGTAACACTGCACTATAGGGTGTATTGATATGAACCTTCTTTTATTCTTCCACATTAGTGAGATTCTTCATAACCCATTGGTAGTTTTTTTCTAGACATCCAACTTTCCACATTTGAATCAATGTCTGGTTCCCTTTAAATAGTTCCCATGATTCTTCTTCCCATAATTCATACATGTGGGATGATTGAGCTTCTTCCCATCATGGAATATATTTGCGAGACCACCCACTTAAGATTCCATTTTCTTATTATTGTCTATGGGTGATGATATGATTTAAATTCTTTGATCTCTATTTAAACCTTGAGAGCACAACATACTATTACCTCACAACTGTCAAAATCTCGAATCACCAACACTTTTCATAGAATCAAACTTAGTCCATTAAATAAGAGATCCACCATGCATTAGGTGTTTATGAAAAATCCAGTGGTGTTACATGAAAGACTTGTAACGTTTTCTTCATACACCCCGATTGACTCATCATCCTTCTACTTGAGTATGAAAAACTCTATTTCAATCAAGTGATTGATTTTTTATTGAAAATATTTATTGAAAAACATTCTCTTGAAATTCCTCACATTCCATGGAATCAATTTCCTACTGAGGATTCATATTCTTCATCAATGTACACCACTGATCAACTTCCCCATCAAAATGTTAGACCATTATTACTACTTTATCTTATTATATGTACTAGAGGATAGAGAATATTTTTTCAATGGAGGAAATCCACTATTCCTCCAGGAGAGGATCGAGTAATCCAGTTAATATGGGATGCCTTTTCCGCATGAAGGATTCAATGGAACCTTTCTATTTCCATGGAGGATGAGTGTGTTCCCTTTGATTCTAGTGATTGTTCATAACTTGAGCCAGATAACAAAGTATTGTCGTGATGTTTTGAGGACCTCTTCCCTTCATATCAGACATATCATTAGTGAAATCTTCAAATTCCCTATCACATTGATTTTTGGAAAGTGTTATCCAATATCCCTCCATAAATCCATAAAAATATCTTACAATTAAAGGGATTGAATACTTATCTATTATGAATAAAAAATGATATTTTGAACTCAATGGAAAAAATTGTAAAGGAGAAGTATATTATAACTTGTGATTCCCTATGTTTTAATCTAGGTTAAACATGATCTATTTTTTTAGCTTGTATTCTTATGAGATCTTTCTTTTATTCCATTAATAATGGTTTGTACTAGGCTCATGAATTTACCATAGCATATCCACAGGGATTGTCACACCAAGAGTGCAACAAGGACCATTTTCGTGAACCTATTCCCATTCAATTCTAGCTCAATGTGGTGTTTTCATGTTCTAATACTAGATAAATTCATGTTATATCCACCTATACGTATTTGTATCTAGACGGGGATGTATTATCTCGATAAACCACTTCCTCTATTCTAAAAACTTTATGTGTGTTTTCTTTTACTTAGTTTCATCCATAAGGTTCTTAATAAAGTGATATATTCCTAATCTCCAAAAATAACTAGACCATCATCTAATACCAATTATTGAGACCCTGGACTTTTACACATAGCATAACATGATTTATAGAATAATTAAACATTAGAGTAAAATCCATTGATTGAGAATTATAGGGTCTTTGGACACTAGGTACATAAAAATTATAAAATGGGATTAAAAAGACATCTTTATTTAATCTTCATAAATTTATCATAACATATATTGATCCATTACATTATCATAGGGTACACTAGGGATCACCTTAATAAAGGGATGAGCTAAACTCCCAGTAAAGGATTCAACATAATAATAAGGCTTTAGAATAAGGGTTAGAGATAAAAACGTAATGATATAAAATGGAATATAGAATAATAACATATACACATGGGATTATTTGAACATGAATTCATAGTGTTGTGGTCAAAACATAAATCATGAATTTAGCATGATCTAATGCTCATTGCCCATATAAAAGAAAAATTCCAGGTTAACCACCTAGACCGTTGAACATGGTAGTACGAGTCAAGGATAATTGCCATGACCGTTGCACATAACATATCATGAGACATAACATTTCCCAATGTATTAGAGAACAATCTAGGTGCACCCATGTTAACTTGTTCATGAATATCCTTTCTACATAAGTAATCATACAAAATATATCATACATAAACATAATGGAACCCATGGAGAGAAATGTGTATCATATTCATGTCAAAAAGCATAATGAAAGGGTTTATCATAAACGATTACATGGTATAAAGGAATTAAAAAACAATTGGAAATTAATGAGTTAAAATAGGGACATATAATGGTAAGTGATGTAAAACCACAGTGAAAACATGTAAGAAGCATATTTATGAAATTCATAGCATTAAAACTTTTTAGTGTAGTTTTAAGGAAAATAAAAAAGTGCATTTTAAATTGAAAATGGGATAATGTTTTATATAAAAATAGCATTTAAATAAGGTTTTAATAATAAAATTACAGATTTAATTTCTAAAATGGTTAATTTAAACAAATTCTATAGTTCACTAGAAATTGGGTAAAAAAATTTGGGATGTTCCCTTAAATTGATTTTTAATATAGGGAAGTATCGAGGAGGGAATATTTTAAAAGAATTTATATCGCCAGAAGATAATGAGAGATGGATATTAAAACATGTTTATTTATAATATAAACTGTTTGTAGAAGTTTTACATAAAAATAAAATACAACATAATTTGGATAAAAATATTGATAAAGAAGCCTGAATGAATAAATACAGTTCAGGTGGAATCCCTTACAAAATATCGGCATAGTATCATGTGTACCAAGGATATATTAATGAGAGAAAAATGGATATATAATATTTTATAAAACAATAGGAAAGTATGGGGAAGGCGAAAAATCATACCCTCTCATTCTGAATTATACGTAATAGGTAATAAAATAGAGGATATTATTGAATAAATGTGAGAAAGAGAGGATCGCTTACCTTTGGTCCGATAGTGTATTCATCATGATATTAATGACCTGAAAAATAATTTTATGCTCATTAATTAATAATTACTGAACCTATTTTACATTTAAATGATTTATTATAATCTTTTTTAGTTCATTCATAATCTTTTCTATTGGTTATGAGGTTCAATTTCATTGTACATGTCTGTTTGTTTCATGTTCAGTTTAATTATATGCATGAATAGATACCAATGTATGGTGAGAGTGGTATTAAAAAATTAAATTTATATGAAATTAGTGAACATATATAAGATTACATGATTGTGAATTTAAATTTCATACCTTGAGTGAAGGTGATTCATTATATAAAGCATTAATGATAAATTGTTGCATTAATGTGGCGATTTTTCTCACAATTAACATGTTTTGTATTATTATTTTACATCATAAATTTATATGGATTCCTGAACATTAAATGAGATAAAATACATTTTATATGATCTAGTTCAAACATTAAAATGGTTTCATGGCTAGTCTTGAAGATGGTAAAGCAAATTGAAAAACCATAGTTCTTGAATGTGATGGATCAACACATCTCAGACAACATATTCATTTATAGAATAAAAGGAGGGGGATGTAGAGATTATATTAAACTATACCATTATCATAATATAATTCTAGTACATATATTTTTATTGAGTTATCATAGCATTTGGGTGATAGTGTGTGAGGAAATAAACAAGAAAATAAAATAACTTGATTGAAAATAAAAGAACTGAAAAGAAGAATTTACCTCCAGAGTTTATCTACATTGAAAGCCTCTTAAATGGAGAGTATCTGGTATTTTCTAGAGACCAAGGGCTTCTAGATTTGTGGTAGGATCTTGAGAAGTGATCTTGGATGAACGTTGACAAGGCACAAGGATTTAGAGGAGTGAAGAAAAGAGGGGGTGTGGGTATTTTTTATAATGGAGGAGAGGAGTGAATTATGAATATTTAATTCAGTATTTAATTATTTTTCTCAAGACAAGAAATTGTGTTTCTGATTGTGTCCAAAAATAGTAATAAGTCCATGTTATTTCAAAACAATGTCAATTTACATCATCCATGACTAAAACATGTTGCATAAAATCAGGTCTTGTCATTTATTGTGAATTGTAGTATTTTATTATTCATAAAATATTCATGTATTTTAGAAATATACCTAAAATTGACACTAACCATTTTTTGAAATGTATAATCCAAAAATGAAAACCATGTTTAAATAATAATTAGCTCCATATTATAAATTTAATTTTTTAAATCATAATTTATTCAAAAAACGACATTAAAATTATACCTCATTTTATAACACCTTGAAAATTTAATCATGGTCTCATAAAACAATATTACAACCATAATATAATAAAAAAATTTATTATTACATTTTATGAAAATATATTTCCATTTTAAATTATTAAATTATTCATAAAATTGTAATTAAAATATTTTTGACAAACAAAAATACCATTACTTATACTATGATCATTTTTTCACTTGTAAGATGTTTGAATTGTGTTTTAACATTCATGGGTGATTTATATATATTTTTTAGCCTAAAAAACATTCATTAGTATTTATTAATATTAATAAGGTTATGTTATTATTCACAAGGGTGTTCAACAATTCATAAAAATCTACGTTGATTACGTCAGACTCTAAATATCTTATTGAACGCAACTATGTATGTCAAATTTTTGAATTTCAAAACATAGAAGTGAAAATATTATGTTTAAAGGTAAATTAGTTTTTATTTGTTCATTTTTTGTGATTTCATGTGATTATATGACATAATTATAAGATGGTATTTGTCATTGATAAAACATTGGGTTGTTACAGACTATCAACCCTATGATAATTGTGGAAGAAAACACCCTTGTGCCTACTTAAAAGGAAAAGGGGGTGCTAGATGTGTGGATAGAAAGGACATAAAGATAGTTATTTAAATGGGATGAAATAATCTATTAATTTTCAATGCTATAATTTTAGGGAAATAGGACACAATGATAATGACTATCCCAAGTGTCAAGAAAACAAGCCTAAAAAATGGCCAAGGGAGTAGTGGCATGTTTATGTGATCATGACCCTTAATATTGAACATCATAATAATGTGTTTGACAGTGCTTCAATCATTTCCTAAAACCTATCCAATGCTTTATTTGATTCTGTATCATCACATTATTTTATATTTTCTATGTATTCTATGAAAATTATAAATTTTCAGTTTGATTTAATAAAAGAGTTGTCAGTCAAAACTCCTAAGGGAAGTAACATTTCTATAAAGGTGTGCCGATCAGTCCCCCTCATGACACATAAACATGATTTATTTTTTAACTATATCATCAAAATAGTGATTTAATTTTATATAATATTTGTAATGAGTTGGATTTCATGTTACAATTTGAAGATCTATTGCAAGAAGATGGATGTTATGATTTCTAAGAATGGTGTTGAATCCCTCATCTTTAGAGTAGAAACTCAGGAAGCTAATTATTATCTATATCCACCCCTATTAGCTCTACTGAATTCAATTATTGGGGAGGAATGAAATGGAATATCTATGGGTTTGGAAAGTAATGTTGAAATATATTATATACATATTGTTTAAGAATATGTTGATGTGTTTCTATAGGATTTACATAGACATACTCTAGAGCATGAAATTGAGTATTCTATTGATTTAATTCATTGTTCAAGGACTAAATAAAATAATCCTTATCTAATGGAAACTATGGAATTAATATAATTGATGGAAAAACTAGAGTAACTGTGTGATAAATGATTTATTCTCCCTAATTTCTCTCCCTAGGGAGCTGATGTTCATTTCATTAAGAAGAATGATAGATCTAGAAGGTTTTTCGTTGACTACAGGGATAACAATGCTATACAAATAATGAATAAGTATTCCCTACCTCACATTGATGATTTATTTGATAATCTTCATAGAGCCTAATATTTTTTGAGGATTGGCCTTCTATCTAGATATCATCTGTTGCTTGTAAATAAGGAATATATTACAAAGGCTGCGTTTTGAACTAGGTATGGGAATTTTGAGTTTAAAGTAATCCCTTTTGGACTGACTAATGGACCCTATGTTTTCATGGATCAAATAAATAGGGTTCGAAAGAAATATATTAATGACTTTGTGGTGGTATTAATTGATGATATCTTGGTATACATTAAAATCTATGAAGATCATTAAAATCACTTGCGCACAATTATGAAGGATTTTAGAGGAATTTAATTATATGGGAATTTTAGAAAACGTGAATTTTTTATTCAATCAGTTTCCTTTTTTATAAAAATTGTCTCTATGGATGGAATATATGTTGATCCAATAATGAAAAAGTCTATTCATGAATGGATTTCTCCAAAGTACATAACTAAGGTATGTAGTTTTAATGGTTTAATATATTATTATCAGCATTTATTTAAGAACATAACCCATTTATCCAACCCAATGAGAAATAATACATGTAAATTGGTTATTATCATATGGAAACAATAATGGGATGACTTTATTGAAGAACTCAAGATGAGATGATTGAATAATCCGGTCCTAAATCTACAATCAGGGAATGATTGGTTTCTGATCTATAGGGATGCATCAAATAAATGACATGGTTTTGTAGTTATGCAGAATGATTGATTTTTTTCCTATTTATAAAGGCAGATAAAAATTAATGAACAAAAATATGTTACTCATTATCTTGAGTTAGCTGTTATAATCATTGCTCCAAAAATATGGAGATACTATCTCTATAGGGAAAGGTGTCAAATCTATACAGATCATAAGAGTTTGAAGAATACCATGTCACAAAAAGAACACAAAATGTGGAAAAGGAAATATCTAAAACTACTCAAGGATTATGATTTTTCCCTACAATACCACCCAGGAAAGAAAAATAATGTAGTTGATGCATTGAAAATGAAGGATCTTGGAGTTGTTATCAAAATGAGGATGGAAATGGATCACGTATTCATTGATCTAATAAGTATGGACTTGGGAATTATCAAATAAGGTGAAACATTATTACTTTCTAAATTGGATTCCCAACCATATTTATTAGATATGATTAAAATCTATCAGCCTAATGATGAGAACCATCAAAAAAATTAATGCTTTGAATGATTGGAAGTTGGATGACTTTGTTTGTGATGATGGAATTATGAAATTTGGGAAGATGCTATGTGTTTCCCTCTATAAATGAGTTGAAAAGGGTGTTATTAGAGGATTCTCATATCTCAAACTTCTCAATACACCCTAGTTGTACTAAAATGTATATAGATTTCAAAGATTTTTTTTGGTGAGACAATATGAAGCAGGAAATTGTTGATTATGTATCAAGATGTATAGTGTGTGAAAATGTAAAGGCCGGAAGATAACATTTTAGAGGATCTAGACAACAAATACCTATTCTTACATGGAAATGGGCTCTATAACCATGGATTTTATCACTTGAATACCCAATACTCGATGAATGAATTATGAAATATGGATAATTGTGGATCGACTTACCAAATCATCACATTTCATCACTATAAGGGATGATTTTACCCTAGAGTAGCTTACACAACTCAATATAAATGATGTTGTACGACTTCATAAAGAATCTCATTAAATAGTCTCCAATAACGATCCTTTATTTACATCGAAATTCAGGAGATGTATTTAGAATGAATTGGACAGTGAGCTACGTTTTTGAAATATTTATCATCCTGAAAATGATGGTAAATCATACAGGACTATCCGAACTTTAGAATACTCGTTGAGATCATTCCCAGTTCATTTTTATGGTAGGTGGAATCATTATTAACATTTTGTGGCATTTTAATACAATAATGTTTTACATTAAATCAATAAAATGGCACCAGATGAAGCATTTTATGGAAAGAGATGTTGTAAACAATCATGTTGGGATGAAGTTGGTGAAAGGAATCTTGTGGATTCAAATATTGTAGAGGAAACAATAGCGAATATAAAATTTTTTTAAGGACATATCCAAGCATCTCAATGCTGAAATACAATATGCAGATAATCAAATGAATTATTTTGAATTTCAAGTGGGAGATTATGTTTTCTTAAAAGTATCTCCATAGAAGGGTGTCACATGATTTAGGAAGAAAGGGAAACTGAGCGCGAGGTATAGGTCCTTTTAAAATATGGAGATAATTGGAACTATTTATTATCATTTGGCTATTCCACCTTGCTTGTATAAAGTTCAAAATTTGTTCTATATATAATTTCTAAGAAAGTAAATTCCAAACCCTACACATGTCCTCACTTATGATGTTATTGAATTAGAACCTAACATGTATTACTGTGATGATACTATCCAGATTATGGACACTAAAGAACAAGTGTTGAGGAATTAGATAACTCGAATGGTAAACATAAATTATAAAATTCTTCAAATAAAAGAGGAAATGTGGGAGCCCTAAGATCTTATGATAAACAACTCCCAAAATCTCTTTGTGAGGTAAAATTTTGGTAATTTATAGGATGAATTTTTTTAAGGAGGGAATAATGTAACTTCCCAAGATTCATCACATAAAATTAATGTTAAATTCATGAAACACTAAGTCTCTACAAAAAAGAACATTGTGATAACCTAGATAGTAAAGATAATTTTACCAGCTTTGTGATATGAATTTCGAGAAACTGACCTATACAGGTGCTTTCAGTAGGATATTTAGAGTCGGATAAGAAAAAAATAATTTTAGATGAATAGTAACATGCCCTTAGGAATAGTAAAATTCCCTTATGAATTGAAATATTACTATTATGAATAGTTATGAATAGTAAATCTATCAAAAAAATAGATACTTCACCCATGAATATATAAATACAATTTAGATATTTTATAAGTGAAAAAATGAACATAGTATATGTATTGGTATTTTTATATGTCATAAAAATTTTAATTAAAATTTTCTGATTAATTTAATAATTTAAAATGGAAATTTATTTTCATAAAATGTAATCATAAATTTTTACTTAATCGTCTTATGTTTATATTATAATTTTATGGGACCCTGATTAATTTCTCAAGGAGTTATTAAATGATTTATAGTTTTAAAGTTGTTTGTTTGGAATAAATTACGATTTTATATAAAAATTAAATTGAAAATATTTTTAAAAATACTTTCAAAAAATAGAGATAATTTTTTTATTATACACTTTGGAAAATTGTTGGGGATAATTTTTGGGATATTTTTAAAATACATGAATTTTTTGTGAATAGTAAAAATAGAACTTTGAGTTTTCTGTATGTTTAATGCAATCATAATGATGTAATAATTAATATAGAATGATGGTAGAATTGTATACAATTAAAATATGATATGAGGTGTCCTATGTGGCTAGGTCAATGAGAAAATACTATGGTCAAGCCCATGGTTTTTCAAAAACCATGAATGAGGTGCCCATAGAAATTGATAAAAAAACTACCTCAAATTTACTATAAATTCCCACTCATTCCTTCATTTTCATTCATTCCAAACCCATAATCCTAAAATATCTGTAATTTTTACCTTCCTAAGAGTCTTAATAGGGTCTTCTAAATCCTCCATGGCCCAAAGCATCATGTTTTAGGAGTTACTCTATGATGTAAGGGAATCTACCGCACTTCCCTTTTTCAATCATTCAATTTATGTTATTCTATTTAAATTCAATTGGATTATTTTGAGATATTCCATTATATGTCCCAATTATTATACATATTTTTTTATAATTATTATAAACCCCATTTTATATCATCAAAATATTTTATGAAATTTTAGGAAATGCTGTTAGGGTGCTGAATTTTCGTATGGGATCTCTCAATTGTTCTTTTATTTTCATGTTCCTCTATTTTTTATTTCCTCACCTCATTTCATCAAAATGTTTTTATGACTACAGTACCTTACATGTGCTGGAATAATTTCATGATAATGTAATAATTAATAATCATCTCTCTTTTCGCATTTTTTAAACTAGAAATGATAACATGATTGGAGATGTGTTAATTTATCACATTCAAGGACGATAACTTTTCAATTACTATTATTGTATTCAATTCTGGTCATGAAACAATTGTGATGGTTGAACCAGACTACAATGTATTGTTTATAACTTATGTATGGTTCTAGAATGAATTTATATACATGATATTAATTAAAAAATACAAATTAATTCATTTTGATCAAAAACTCCCAATTAACCCAAAAAATTGTCATTAGTGTTTTATATAATGATTCATATTCACCACTACTAAACAAATGATGTTTATAAAAATTAGATCTTATTTTTTCACTAATATCATAAAACTTCTATTATAGGAAACCATTATCTTTCTTTTTGTTTATCTTCACATGAATATATGTAAGACAATAATGAAAACGAAGGAATAAAACCATCACAAACAATTAAATTGAATCACTAATCCAATAAAAAGGCTATAAATGAATCTAATAAATTTATAATAATATAATTAAATGAAGTATAGGTTATTTAATCATTAATTTATGAACATAAATTTATTATTCATGTCATTAAGACCCAGTGGGGAACCCCTTCTCACTTAATGTAGTAGTTTTCCACCTAAACCTTAATTTTCATTCGGGTCACATTTATTATCTACTGACCGTAATTAATTTTTTGTGTGAATGTTCTATATATGTTCACCAATCAGAATACAACCTATATTGAAGGGAACTATATAATATTTTTTAGCAACCATTATCCTTCCCAATATCACTCATTTTATTTTTAAAATAATCTATTACTTCATTAATGGTTTCATACAAAGACTTTTCTAAAAGAACTCTTCTTTTCAAAATAAAAGTGTATTTTATCTCAGGATTTAATCAATATTTTTATAAAACTATCTTAATCTATTTTGACAATCTTGATGATTATTATGTAATGTTGAGATTAATATTTTAAGATATCATCTACCTTCATTATTTTAATATTTTTTATTAGTTTTACTATATATGTGCTATCTTAAAAGCATTCACCAATTTAATCTAAATGGTTAGTGTTTATGCTTAATGTTTGGGGAATTTTATTTACATTTCATATGTTAGTTTCAATATGAAAATATATGATGTTTATGTTTTTTTCATATTCATATGTATAATGTGTTGGACATATTATGTGATGGGTGGGGCACACTATATCCCGTTGATGAATTGGTAGGTCAGATGAGACAAATAAATATAGACTCAGCTGATGCCTTTCCCATTTTTATATACGGTTTTGGTTGAGGACTTAATCATTTGTAGATTTCTAGGACGAGTCCTTGACAATATGATTCAAAATGTATGAAATATAAATTACCCTAATTATGAAGCCATAAATTCAAAGTTCATGAGTTTATGATACTTCTAGAATACCCATGGTTATGTTTTATTACAGAAATGATTACTTAGCTCACATCTTACCATATAATGTTAACTTTTATTTTTTAAGGAATGTGTTATTGAATAATTCACTATGCCTATTGTTAATGTAATCTTACGTTGTAGTTTTTACCCTTAATAAGCATCTAATCTTACCCATTATAATGTTCTGTTTTTCCCCAGACATAAAGATGTATATTATGATTGTATTCCAAGGATAATCTTAGAGTGGTTGATAAAACCAATGGAACATATTTGTTGTTTTCCTTTTCATGTTGTAATGTTAAATATACGTATTTATCTATCCTTCCAAATCTAATAAACTATTCCTTCCTTCAAGATAATACTTTCTTATTATCATGCTAATATAATGTAATAAGGAACCTTTTCCAGGAAACTAGGGTCAGGTCCTTGCATGTAGTCCCATAGTAATATCAAATAGTACATTACGAAAAGAAGAACTGCTAGTTGGAAATACAAATTTATATATCTAATTGGATGTTCCTGTCAACAAATGTGTGTATTGGTCTATATAAAATATTATTATTATTAATCGGTATTAAAAGTCGCATTCTTTTATATAATAATTAAAACCATGATTAGAGATATTTGCGGTGAGGTAGGATATATTGGGCGCATCACGGGTAATATTAAACTAATTAATAAATCAAGAAAGTATTTATCCCTTATATTCTTTAGAGGAAGTTAATATCCTAGGCCCATTGATATAAATGATATAGCCTAAATAAATAAATGACCTTTTTTTCTATTGGAATGTTATATTTTCATAATGTCAAATAAAGAGCATCAAGCACATAGGCTGATGGCATAGGATTGCAACCCGCATGATTTTTGATATTTTATAAGGGGATTATATTAAAAAATAATCTCCCATAAGAGGTATCATGTTGTTGGAACATTATCAGGATTCTCAATGGGTTCCTTAGTGTTTTTATAGATCCTAACCTTGGGCTTTAGGCTGCTCCACCTAGTTCCACTAAGAAAGATGCCTAGAGGGTTACACACTAAATGTGTCCTGAATCCCAGTTAGATAATATATTATTATTTTTTATTTACCAAGTTGAAAAAATATTATTACCTTGTGTGGTTTAATAGTTTTTCTATTTATCTAGATCTCAAATATTTGGTCACCAGTTATTCTAGAGAATATAATGTGAAAAGAATATTTAATTAATATTATTTTTCTATTAAAGTAATTATAATATTTATTTATTTATTATAGAATAATGTAGTAATATTTATTTAATAAATAAGATAAGATTATTCAAGGTCTGATAAATTTTATGGGGGGATGGAAGATTGATATTTTTTGTCCAGTGAGAAATAATTAATATTGAATATTCATTGATTAAATAAAATTTAATTATATTGGAAAGTTATGAAAATGTCTAGAAAAAATGATGTTATTATAATTATTTGACATGGGGTTTCTCAAGTATTAAATAAAACATTAATGTCACTTCTGAATTTATTTTATTTTAACCCTATAAATACATAAACACAGTTAAGTTATTTTCATAATAATCCAATAATGTTTTCTTTTTTGTGTAAAATGGATTTATTGGATTATCTTAATTATTAGAGAGGCCAATTCATTTAGAAATCTCCCACTAATAGAGATAAATATTTATCCACTAGGTCTAGAAGAATGATTTGAAAGTGGTTCTTGAAAAAATCATAGGTGGATGATTCATGAAAAAGGATCTGTCATGCTAGCACCTGTATATTTCTTCCATGACATCCTAAGACTCATTAAATATGTGTGAATCACCACTAGAGGGAATCTGAACATTATTAATTCAATTCAATAAAGGTTCACCACATATCTATAATCAAATTCATAAAAAATAATGAATTCCAACAATGTCAATTCTTTTATTAATGACATTAATTATAACCAATATGTGATGATCCTCTCTTTAGTACTGACATAATTTCTATTATCTGATTCTTTGATTTTTTTATCATGACATTAAAAATTGTGTTAAATATTAAACTAATCATAGATCATGGAAAAAAGCAAACTTGGGAACCACCCATCACACACATTTCATGCTCTATGAGCCTAAAATATATACTGTGAAGACCATTCAAAATATGGTTTAAAACTATAGTTAAAAAACCAAATTTAGTATTGTATTACTAATTCTCATAAATAGGCTATAAATTAATTAATGGGGTTATAATATTCATATCCCCACCCATCACTATATGTCTAATTTATTCATCATACATAAAATGATAAATTTAATAGTGGAGAAATATGATTTATAAACAAATTTATATATTTAAAAAAGAAAAAAGATTGTCAATATTTCCCCAATCAATCATATAAATTTAAATTTAAGTCCCCACATTAGTATATGATATATATGTTTTGTAATAATCATATCCCTATTTTATAATACAAATAATTTGGTTATATTTAATTTATAATGATTATAACTAAGTGAATATTTCATGGAAAAGATAATGCCTACGAAAATTAATCAGGAAAGATAATGTCATCACTTTTTTAGGTAAAAATGATATTAAACTATGAGAAAAATGAATATTTATAGAATCATTGTAACATAACCCATTTGTATTATATGGAAAATAAAGGGATTTTTTTTTCAAGAAAATAAATTCCATAAAAATATATTTAAAAACCTTTTTATGGAATAAATATGTTTTCTTATGAAAACCCAATTTAAAAAAAAATTAAATATAATATTATGAAAAAAATACTTAAAAAATATCAATGTTTAGAAATGTAATGTATGATTCAATCAAATAAATGGATAGGATATTGGAAATGTTTGACTAATGTCATGTATGATAAAACACATATTCTCTTACAATTTTTGTAAGAGAATAAAAATGAAAATATTTTGGGAAATAAAAGAAAGAAGATATATATTTTACTGAAAAAATAAAATAATGTGTAATGTGACCTTAAAAAATAAATGTATATAACATTTAAATCATTTTTATAAACCTGGATGTGAAAAAAATGATTTCCAATCGAAGGGAGAAATAAAGTCAAATTTTATTAAAACATTTATCAATCATTTTAACAACCAATGAGAGGAAATTTGTAATATTGCATTGAAATATCATGAATAAACAAAGGATAATAATTTTTTTGAGACAGTTATCAAATAAATTCATTCAATGGAAATGAAAGAAAAAACAATCCTGATAAAAATGAGATAGAAACAAAAATACATTACCACTTCGGTAACATTTAAATCATATAAACCATGAAGTGAATAACATAAAATTAAATATTAAATACCTTCAATATAAATATATTCTTTATATAACATAAAATAGGGACATAATATACAACACATTAAATAATTTATTTTTATAACATGGAAAATGTCCCGAAGATAAAAATTCTAGATGAGTAATCCTTACAATGGTCATAACGTCAACATCATAATTAATAAATCAATAAATAATTTATATCTAAAGTAAATCCACATAAAATAAGCTTAAATGAGTCATTGTACAATCTAAATTATTTACACACATAATATAATATCATCAAATAAAACTAAGAAGTAATATAACCGGCTGAAATTAAATTGAGTTGTGAAAATTTTTACCACATTGCAATTTTTAATTCAAACCCCATTTGATGAAATAAATAAAATTTAAAAATATAATTCCACAACATATGAAATAATAATTATATTTCTTTTAATATTGATATTATATGGGTTCTATAAAAAATTGTGTCCATAATATTACAATATACCACAATGATAGAAAATTGAGAAAAAATATCTTACCTAATGCTTCCAATGTATTAAATACACATTAACATCATTTTTAATGGTCTTAGGAATGTTATTAACTTATAAAAAACCATATATATTTTTATAATATCGTATCATTTAATCTTATGACATCATAACACCAATTTGATAAAATTATATTATTAATATAATTTTTTCATGAGTTAATTATATTATTTTATCGTGCATATTTAATCATAAAAGATCATGTTATCTTGTATAGGATATAGTTAAAAACTACCCACACATATATAAATTTTATAAACATAGTATTTACATAATGGATTTATATCAAAAAGCACTATGAAATCTTGTATATGGGAAAGTAGTCACGTCAATTTATGGAGACGATAATTAAAACATATGCACATGATAAGATCTCATCCCCCTAGAGTGTGAATGAGTTAGGAAGAGGATATTATATTAACTATAAAGATTTAATTTCACATAATATGTATTTTTTAGGTTTATTATTTCCATCATTTTGACTACCCTTGTGAGTCAACATTGGAAAACAAATGACATCTATTTGTGAGGCGGAATTTCTATATACACACGAGTGATGAAATTATTTACATTTTGATAGAAGAAGATATTGAAATATATTAATCTAAAATCATTATAACATAATATTATATTTGATACAATTTTTATTACAATAATAATAATTTTAAAATTTGATTAAAAATGGAAAAATAAGATATAAATAAAATTATCATAGTGACGAAAGTTGCATATGCCCAGAAGAACGTTATTTGGATCACTGATAATGGAAACCAATGAAAGTATTTTGGGAATAAAAAAATATTGAACGATTAAAAATATTCAAGTATTTTTTAGTTGTATTTTTGTGAATCCAAATTACTTTATATGAGTGAATAAGTGAGCAGAGTGAGTTTTCTTTTTTTAATTAAGGACGGGAGGTATATTTGTAAATACACAAAACTAATCTACAATGTGAAGTCAAAATCACCCCACGTTCCTAAAAAAATTAAAAACAATGTAATTTATGGATTTTATGTTTGTAAAACACCATCACTAGAGAAAATGATTCATTTTTAAATTTGGTATTCCTGAAACCCTTATGTTTGTTTAATTTTTTTCATTTGGATTTCTGCAAGGTAAATAGTTTTTAACCTAGAAATTAATCCATTAATAATAAAATATTTTTTACTTATTATATAATTTTTACCAAGAAATTATTTATTTTTAATCCAAAAAATCACCTAAAAATTGAATATTCTTGGAAAAATAATTATAACACAACAACATGTAATGTTAAAACCCCTAGTTTAACCTTAACAATAGGAAATAAATATTAATATCTTTATTAATCATTGTGAAAAAAATTTGTTTGAAACTTTATAGAATATTAATTATACATAATCAATGTGTGGAATTTAATTTAATGAAATTCAATAAAATGAATTGGTAGAATTCAAATAAAAAATAAACCGATAAATCATGTCGAAAAATAGTTTTCTTGGATATTCATTTTTAAGAATATGGTGATCTTGTATAAACTATATGAAAATTAATAATCCTTATATGGATTAAATTTTGTATATTTACATATATAAAAATTATATATAACATGAATCCATCATTATTTTTGTAAATTTTAACTTATTGAAACTGGGGATCATTATGAACTAAAAATAGTCCTCAGATAATTTTGTTAACTCTAAAAATAATCTTATACCAAAATTAGCAATGAAGATTATTGAAATGTAAATAATAATTTTAAATCGAACTAAATAATATTGTTGTTACTTTTATATAAAATTCAGTGCATAATGGGTCATATAAATTACAAAAGTTATTGAAAACGAGAGCGATTTTTACAAAAAGAAGTATTTTTCACTATTAACTGAAAAATCAATCATTTTCTAAAAAACCACATATATTTTACACTATGATAACTTTTATATAATAAATTAAAAAAATATTATCATTTTACAATATAAAATTACTGAATAATTTTGGGAATATTTATATTATATTCTCACAAAATCTTTTAAAATATTTTTTTTTAAAAAATTATTTTATAAAAAATTAATTGATTTTTTTAAAATTTATTCAAAATTATTATTAAATTTGTATATTTTATTAGATATATATATTTAAAAATCTAGATACCCAACTTCATATATTCCAAATCGAAGTATATATTATAGATGTCATATTTAAATAATATATTTCATGGATCATTTATTCTCGGTGTTTCATGTCATATAATCTGTTAAACATAAAGTTATTCATTGAAATTTCTAGTGTTTTGTGTATTTTAATTTGTAAAACTGGTAATTTTTTTTGAAATAAATATACTTTAATAAATCAATTCATTATAGTAAACATGTTTGTTAACTTGTAGTTCAATATTTTAATTAATTTTTTTTTTCACTTTTGTTATTCCCTAAAAAAGATAATTTTAGATGTACATCAATATGACTAATGGATATTATTTTAAAAAAATATCATTTTCTATTTAAAATATATGTGGTTAATATTTGAATAATATTATGGTAATTATTTTTTTCTATCCCATTTTTTTTAATTTTTCTGTTTCCGAATTTTTTTTCATGTATTTGAAATTTACAATAAATATGGGAGTGTCTTATAAAATTATTTAGATTGAACCCTGGAATAAAATAAAAAGTATAATTTTATGTAAAAAATTGGTTTATAATAATCTCATTATGATCATTTATATCTTTTGTATATGTATAAACCATGGAGTCCTTCCAAAATTAAAATATTAGATACTATTAGGTATAATTTAATTTTTTATTTACCATGATAAAATATATTACCTAAGAAATATTAGGATTAATACATAATACTAACAAACATATGAGTTTATGGACGATTTAATATTTTTAATAGAATATTATGAATTTGAAATGTTAGCTAACATATGGTATAATCTTTCCCTACTAATATAATTGATTGATAATTGTGTTTATCCCATTGGATGTTCTTATAATATATGAATATTTGGATATTATTGTTACATGGTTATCTAAAATTTATCTTGATTGAAATTTGAAAGTAATTATTTACTTCATAATATATTTAAAATCATGACCTCAACTCCAATTTCATTTCATGGATAAAACTGTTGTAATGGAAGGAACCTTGATGTGTCATATGTCTTTTAATGGCCAAGGATAGAGTTACACACCACTGAGATTGGGTGTGGGTGAGTGTAATTTAAAAACAACAACACTATATCACTATTTTCCCTTTATATATTTGTATAATATATATCTTGATAGTGATGGTGTGGTAATGAGAGATCAAATGAGTATGAACACATAAGTATTTTTTATATGTTTCAGTCACACTTATTTTTCAGTTGATGATTTGTGGTGTGTAGTGATTAAAATACCACAACCCACATAATAATTAATAATCATATGAACAATGAAATGAGAAATATAATTATTATGAAATCAAAATTATTTTATAAAAAACGTGAGTAAATAAATTGTATACTCTTCTCTTCTGAAAGATCAGGTACCTCAAAAATTGGGAATTGATGTGAACCTCCATAATTGTATTTAATATCCTATGAATTACTCTTATATACACCTAATTCCTATCAAAATAGAACCATTATATCACAATAAAATTTCACTATTTGAGTCAGTACATATATATATATTCAACATACATTACCTTGTTATTCCCCACAAATTATTGAGATCAGTTGGTTTGGAAAATATGGATTAATAAATGACAAAGATGCCAACATATCTAACAATATCATTAAAAATATTTATGTTGTAATATGTAGTTATTTTAATAGAATAATAAATTCTAACAAAATAAAAATCCACTAATACTGAGAAATTATATTCCTTATTTCCTGAATCTTTTTTTGCATTATGGGGCACATTGTTTTATGAAACGACTATAAAAAATTACATATCATTAGTTATTATTCATGATTTCACATCCTTAAATTCATGAGGATATGTATGTTTCATATTTTAAAGGAATTAATCAATAAAGCTTACATAAAATCATCTTATATTATAATATTTACATGTCAACACAATATTGATTTTATCAAAAATATAATTTTTTTAGAAAGAAACACATTTTCATTTCATGAAAAATATTCTTGGATTTTAATTACACTTCTTATTTTTTTTCATACATATCCTTCAACTCTAAGAGAAGTATTATAAAACAAGATAAATGAAAATAATTCTTGTTATATGAAAAATAAAAATAGAAAATAAATATGATTGTCATTTTAAATCCATCATATCATAAAATAATATTTTCTTTTAACATAATAAACATTGATATCAATTAATCATTCAATTTCTCATGAATTCAGAATAAATAAATAGAATTTTTCAGAAATGTTTGTATAAAGAAACATCAATTAAACATCATAATCATGATGGTTTCATATAGAACAGTACAAGCCATTAAAATATTCTTTTTATAGTATACCTTTTTACCTTAAAAGTTTTGTATGAAATTATTTAATCCAAAATATATTTTTCTTTCCTTTGGAGATCATATGATTTCCATGAATTATATTAGAAATGAATAAAAAAGTCATATAGGTTACATGGGACATTATCTTCATAGAACCCTTAAAATCACCCTTATGATTTGAGTAACCATTATAGTCAAATTTGAACTTAATTCTCTTAATGACATAATATTTGCCTGATTCTTTGGATATCAATCTCAAGATCACCCTCCATCATGAGTTTTATCGAGACCAACTATTATTATAAAAAATTTATAGGGACTATATAATTAATAAAAAAATTAATCTTTCACTATTTCATCATAGAACCCTAGAAAGACTATTTTCATCCTTGGAAAATTGGAAGGAAGTTTTTTCAATGAATAAAAAAATAAATAATATAATTGAATAAAAACATTAAATAACAAGTGTGGCATCATAAAAATCCATTTCCATAGTATACGATAACATAGAAAATTCATTTTTCCTTTTGGAATGAAGGTTAACACATTATGCGCAAAATTAATAAAATGATTTCATTATAAAAACATTGAAAAAAATTTAAATGGAGAAAAAATTATACATTATAATCATTTTATTTCCACATAAATATGTTTATAATGTTATTTTAAATTTTTTTACAATGATGAAAAATATTTTAAAAATTAATCATTAAAATATTTAAAATGTGGTTTTAAAAGTAATATATCCTTTAAATTGCGTCTGGATAATTACATACATTCTTTATCTTAGTAATTAATAAAATTATGTTTATTATTTACAATATTAATTACCTTCTTAAATTTCATTATACAATTTACTTTTTTAATAGTAAGTACTATTAAATTAATTAATCAATATTTTTACTTCTGGATTTTGATGATATTCGAATTGTATGTTTAAAATGTTATCAATTGGATATAAACAACCAATGATGTTTTTATTTTATCATCTAAAAAATATTAATAATCATATAAATATACTTTTTTTTCAGGAATTATAATTTTAAAATAAACTATGAGTGATTCATAAGAAAAATCAACTTTTTTACAGTCAAGGAGAGGGTAGATCGTATATAAGCATGAATAAATTATCCATTTTTAATCAATCATGATTGAAATAATGATAATACTATTTAATATTAAAATAATTAAAATAATATAATAAATAAAATATTATTTCTATAAATACACATATCTATATGATCCATGGATCAATGTGATTAAAAATGGATCGTGTCACTTCATGGTGGTCGTAATCCAAAAGTATGCACGAATGACATTAACATTTTTTATGGAATGGAAAAAAATTAAATAAATTATATATTACAACTGAATAATGAGAAATATTTAATAAATATCATATATAATAATACATTAAACCCAACATTATAAAAATATATCATACGTGGTGAGGGAAAACTAAATACATCACTACATGGATTTTGTCGTCCACATGTATACAAGAATGATGCTTTCCATCCTTATTTTATGGAAGAGGATATGGTTATAAATATTTTCATTATCCTAATAACATATTAGTGTGTATATGATACTAATATTTTTATATCATCATTTTTGAAAAAGATTTTATGTATGTATAATATGTACTAAATTAAAAATACTTATTTTTTGAATTGTATCCCAAATTCTGAAATCCTCTTTACATTTAAACTGAGAAAATTTCATTTATTTATTTATAAAAAATATAGGGACCTTATGAAATTGTGATTTAGTAGGGTATAATGGTTTTAAGGGAACTCCCAAACTGAAATTCTTAAAATGTTTGTGGAAGAGAGGAGATGAGGTTCCTTTTTATAAGTAAGGGTTGAGACACTCTTGGAATTACATAAAATATTAAATTAATATGAATTAATTATCATACAATAACATATCCAAATTAAAATAATTAAAATATAAGATGACTATGTGTTTATAAGATCTAATAAATCAATATCTGTAAATTTTAAGGTGGTGTTTTCACCATTATCTATTTTTTAAAACTAATATTAACACTTTTGACATTTATCCTATAATCAATGCATTTTTCACTCTGAAGGATTCATTGGAATTAATATAAAATGGGATACAAAATATAAATGGACCATGGTTGATATTATAATACATATCTCATTACCTAGGCTAATGATATCTTTTTTAATAATTTTAATCATTTAAAAATCCTTATTTATTATAAAATTTAAATAATGTGATTTTTTAAAAATTTAATAAATTTAGACTATCAACTAAAAATTATAGAAATAAAATTTTATTATAATGATTTTATGCATCTCTAGTAGTTTATATTTATCAAAACTATTTGTGGATCACATTAATTAATTCAATTTTTTTAATATCATTAATTTTATTTCTCTATTAATTTAATTAGTAATGTTTTGATGTTGTGTAAGAATTTAAAATAATTATTACATCACTAATATGTACAAATAAATTACCATAAAAAATTATTTTTCAGATAATATTTTAAAACTAAATATTTGTTTTTTTAAACCTTGACACAAAATATTATCAAAATTAAAAGAAAGGGATAGATGTTTGAGTTATTATTTACATAAAAAAAACAAAATTGTTATAATCAAATGTTACTATCAATAAATTGACACATTTGAGAATATTTGGATGGTCAATATAGATAAAAACATATAAAATAAAATGAATTGAATTTTTATGAATTTTTTAGGCCTTACCACTATATTATTAATCTTAATTTCCCCATTTACCCATTCTTAGGTGGAAAATATTTACTATAGTTAGAATTCCGAATGAAAAAAATGAAAGGGAAATATTTAATAAATATAATAATATTTATTTTAAATATGGAATTCGTATTTAATGATTTGATTCATAGTAGTGGAGGAAGATAATTTAAAATTAAACCAGCGAAATGGTACAAAAAATGTTTTTCTAAAAAATGAAAATTTAGATATAAAAAATAGTTCATTCAAAATTAAAAAATTAATATTAAGGTAATAGACCACAATTTTATTATATTCAACCAAAATAAAAACATTTATTAATGAACGATATAAAAAAATTATTTAACTTTTCCAATTCATTAATGGAAAATATAATTTTCAAAAAGAATTATTATTTTTCCATAATCCTTAAAAAATAAATATTTTAATGAAAATACCAAAATTCCACCCTATAACAATTTATATATTTTAATATCTAAAATAATTCACATTTTGGGAAATTATTGTTTTATAATATTCAAATAAAACACTAAAATAAAACCTTAAAATTCCAGAAAAACATATTTGGTTAGAGATTAATCTTTTTCTATTTTGTTTTAAAAATTACGTAATATAATTAGAATAACTATAAATCCGTCCAATATTTTTATTGAATAAATTAAAATAATATGTCATAAAAATTTTGGGTTGTTAATTCTTCCACCTTTAGGAAATTTCTTCCAAACATGTTTTATTCATTACTTAAACATATTGGGATATATTTCATTCCTAGAATTATAACATTTTAATGATTCTTATTCAGAAATATATTATTTAATAAAACCAGAACTTGATTAATAAACCTGTTCAATAATAAATTCCATCTATATTAAGGAATCAATAATATTTTTTCATCTTTAGAAATTTTATCTTCAAACAAAAATATATTGGTGTGAAAAAACAAGATGAATATATAACATACTGTCATAATAATGAAACAAGAAATTAAAAATGTACCTAGGATAAAATTAAAGAAAAAAATCCAATTATTAGGAACATTTTCCAACATTATCCAAGAATTAATATTTCTTAATAAACAAGGAACATAAATTAAACTTCTTACCATATTTCATAACAAATTTCCATCGAATAACATTAAAAAAAGTAATCATATACATTGAATGAAATATATTCTCTCTGGTTTTCTTTAAAAAACATTAGCATTCTGTTAGGATTCCTTAAATGTTCCTAAAAAATATTATGCTTCTCAAATATTTCCTTTAACAATTACTTTCCATCGAATTCCATTTATCTATTTAATCTATAATTAATGATTAAAAAATTACTTTATATATAATTATTTCGAATATTTCATCTTTATATAGGAATCTCATTTTTTGTCATAAGAAAATTAAAATAATGGAAGATATTGATCGCAAAAAATATTAATCTATTAAACAAGAATGAATAATGTCCTCCATGGTCTTAATAATTTAATTAGAATATCTATCAGAATGAGGATAAAAAGAAATATTGAGGTACAATTCAGTGCCCAATATCTTCTCAAGGCAATTGAAAAAGTTATAAGTGAATCCGATATCATATTCAGATTCAATAGAGATAGAGAATCCATGTAACCTAATTATCTCTTTATGATAAAATCATGATATATTATCTTATTACATTTTATATTGAATGTAAAATAAATTTATAGATTTAACAAACTGATAAAAAATAACCCAAGTTACATTATTACCATGAGATGTATTTGTTAATCATACTATGAAATCGAGGGATATGTTTTCCCATTGACAGTATGTAACTAGAAAAAGTTGAAGAATCCCCTAATGGAGTTTTAATTATTCTTTATCCTATTTAAATGAAAAACATTTCATAGTAAATTCTGAAATATCCCTCTTAATTACATCATCTAAGTAGTAATCTAGATGTTATTTCATAATTATTGTGCATTGAGGCTATAGAAAAAAAATTAACTATGATATTTAGTAAAATATTATTTATTTAACTAGGAACTATATGGAGAACATAATCATTTAAAAAATAGGATAACACTATTTTCATTAATAATAAACATTGTAATCATTCCATTCATAAAAACATCATTTATTTTTGATAAAATTTGATCCAACACTATGCATGATTAATTCATTCTCATAGAGATGATTATATTAACTCC
Organism: Viscum album; assembly: GCA_963277665.1. NCBI lineage: Eukaryota > Viridiplantae > Streptophyta > Magnoliopsida > Santalales > Viscaceae > Viscum > Viscum album. Next base: position 1,077,464,107 of record OY728135.1, on the reverse strand, counting down.
TAAAACAAAATAAATGAATTTTACTCCATATAAATTCGTAGATTATTATATACTTCAAATTTTACTCCATATAAATTCTTCCACTAAATTTTTAACTAAAACCCATAGAAACTAATTAAAGATCATCTGTATGAAAAAATAACTCATCAGGTTTCAATTTTTTTAATCATAATAAATTACCCGATCATTTTATATAAGAAAAGAACCATGTCCCCTCAATAGATAAAAACTTTAGAAGGAAAATATATATTTAGAGGGGATGAACTAAACTATATAATTCATTAATCATATATTTAGTTCATGGAAATAATCATCACACTCATTTGTCCATATGAATTTTACTCTTTTTCATGTTAACCTAGTCAGTGATCTAGAAAAACCTAAAAAATCATTGAACAAACTAATAACAGTTTTAGTCACCCAAACATTGCTATCATGGAGACAATGTATTCTTTATTAATTTGGATTAATATGTAGGCAATAAAATCCATACCGACTTAGTAGATTAGTAGTCTAGGCAAAAAAACATGAACTTAATTCCCATATTACATTCGAAACAGAAAATTAAATTATTTTTTTGAAATTCGTTAGTCCCTATAGCATATTCTTTCATATCAGTTATAATACAATTAATGGTTTCTAGGGAAATTGAAAAAATAATGGTGGGGAAAAATTCACATTTAGTATAGTGTATAATAGATCATATCATGAATTAAAAAGTACAATATTTATGTAGAGGTTACTAACATAACACATATTCAATTTAAACAACATGATACTCATGATAAGATAAGGGGAAATCAATATGTCAAGGTAAATTACAATAGACACATGCCAAATAGTTAGTAGATAATAATTAAATGCATTCATAGATAATATAATTGGAAATTCACATATATAGTAATAAAACAATCTAAATGAAAGAAATTATTATTTTTTGGTGGCATGATGTTGGGCATCATGATACATCTACTATAAATATCCTTCCTCAATATAGTCTAAAACTGATTGGTTGGTATAATCCAAAAACCTATTTAACTAAGGCTAGCGAACTGATTCATCTCATGAAAGTACTGATTCATCAATGGAATATATATTATTGGGGCCCACTCATGTCTATATATAAAAAAAATTACTCATATATATAATAATCAATTTAATTCATGATCAATGTTCCTTATAATCAAATATACATATTAACTAAAAAATCTAGATTTATAAATATTTCAATATTTATACAAATAAAATTCAATTTAATACACAATATGATAAAGAGATATTATATTTATCCAAAAAATCATATCAATTTTAAATAATATAGATTTTTAAGGGAATTATAATTTTCAATTATCATTGGTAACTGAATATTTCATGGGAATGTTAATGACTATATAATTAATCAAGAAATGAAATTTCAGTATATTATAGGATCATGATGATCATAGAACATCCATAGAGTGAATTAAAATGGTATCAATGCATCATATACCAACGTGGGTAATAATAACAGTTTTTTTCATTGTTGAATATAAATTCCATAAAAAAATTTAAAAACATTCTTGAGGATAATATCCTTTTAAATTTTATAATAAAATTTTTAAATCAAATAGTTAAAAAAAATTTGAATTTTAAATATTTATAATTTGTTTTTGATTCATATTAAGTAAGATTTAAATCATGTTTTTTTTATGAAAATAAATTATTCTATATGTGTTGAGTATGTTAAAACAAAGATTCATTTCACCTTTTCAAGAAAATATAAATGAGAATTTTATTGAAAACAACATGATGAATACATTCTAGAAAATTTTTTATAACATAATGACCGGTAAAATGAATTTGATAAATAATTTGGAACATGATTAAAATATATTTTAAAACATTTTTTATTAATTTTTTTTGGAACGAACAGATATCCAAACAATGAGAGAGATGAAGTCAGATTTTAGTAAACAAAATTAAATAATTTTATGTAACAAATAATGGAAAGTGTTACTGTTACATGAAATTATTATTGAGTAACCATAAGAGAATAAAATTAATTTTATTATTTAAAAATTATCAAGTAATATCTCTAAATGGAAATTCTTGTATAAAACCTCCTTTTTAAAATGAGATTGTGAAATAAACCCTCAGAAAGATCATAATGTTGAAGTGAGAATTAAAAAATTAATTTGTTATGTGAATGGAATGTAAATAAAAATTATAAACATTTAAATAAAATGTATTATTAACCAAATTAATTACACTCATGATCTTATAATATCATAGAAAACAATGAAATAATATAAACAAATGAAAATAAAATGAGTCCTGAAATTCGTTACAAGTTGTTATGTTTTATGTCAAATAACAATTGACAATATAATTCAAATAAAAAACAAAAAAAACCATTAATTATTAATTAATAATTTTATTACATATCAAAAAGTTATGTATATACACCATATAATAGAAATTAGGTGTATAACGTCAAAATATTCCACAATGTTGGGAAATTATGATGAAGTCCATTACATCTCACTTTATTTATGTTGAACATAGTTTAACATCATATATAATGATTTTAATCATGTTATTACCATGTAATATTAAAATATTAATGTTTAGAATATCATATATTTTCCTATTATAAAATCTTATCATCATTTTGTTAATATTATTTCATTATTTTTACTTTTTTGGGTGTCAATTTCTTTATTCTCCCATGCATGTTTTATCATGAATGATCTTGTTCTTGTGAATATTATTAAGATTTGTTATCTAAATAATAATCAATTAATTAATTATCATATTTAATCATATTTTTTACTTTCGTGACCAATCATCAATGATTGTTTGAGAAATTATGTAGGTTACGATCGTAGAGATGATTTTTTGTATATATTCATGGGTAAAATTTCCATTTTTGAGAAATATTTATAAAAAAGATGGTAAATAATATTTTTTCATTATAGTATGATAATAATATAATTAATATCATATTAATTAAATATATACATATATAATCAATGTATTGAAGTAATGATATAAGAGTCTTGTCGCTTTGTAAAGGCAGTAGTCCATAAGTACATAAATATTGTTATCATTTTTAAGTGAGTGAAAAGGTAAAAAACAATATATTATAAATATATAATTATAAATATTTTATTAATATTATAATTATTTAATTAATATATCAAATATTTATGAATTATATCCTTATTACCTTCCGTTAAATGCATTACTGAAAAACAAAATCACTTCACTTCACGATGTGGTAGTCAATCGTACACATGCGTGACATTATAGTATATCGTACAGAATAATAAAAAAAGGTTTATATTTTATATAATGACTCTAAAGGTATAATTATGTTATAAATATCACATATATACTTTATATCCAACATTTTAACTGAATTTCAGCATTGTTAATGGAAAACTGAATGCAATGAGTTTGTAAGTCAGTAGCCTAACGTATACATGAATGATTATTCCGTAACCCATTTCTCTATATTGGGATGGTTTTAATTTATTCCATTAAAATAAAAACATAAAATTACATGAGAAAAAAATTCTTATTTTAAAATTTTATTTTTCATGGAGGTGGATGAATAAATAAATAAAAATTCATATTAAATAATTTTATGACCCCTTAGAAAACCTCATCATGATTATACTTAATGTATTCATAGAATGGATTTCATTACAAAAAAATGGATTTGATGATGAGGGTATGGAATTTGGGAAGTTATTTTTGTTGGTATTTTCCAAACTAAAATGTTTTTTCAGTGTGAATATGAGAAAAGATGGGGTGTCAATTTTTAATTGTGATGTGTGTCAGACTTGTAATTTTTTAAAAGAAAAATGTGTAATAATTTTTTCACATTATCAAAGGGTCCAAAATGTCATTTTATATATAATTATAATTATAAGGTGGAAATATCACCATAAAATTTATGTTATTCAATTGATAAGGTAAATTTATCCCTTACCATCTTATTTTATGCCACTTGTAAACCCATTTTTTCCTTTACCATGATAACTAACTTTTTTATTTATACTATTCATTATGGTCAAAATTTAATATTCAATTTTTACAATTTACAAATTATTCTTATTACAATGATGGAATCTATTATCATAAATATTATTCAAATATTAATAAAATATTAATTTATAATTAATGTAGTTGATGCGATGAGAAAATGAGCATTTTAATATGAAAATATCCAAAATAATAAAAAATTTTAATATCAAACATTAATATGAAAATTATTAATGTGATATGAATTTTATTAATATATATATAATATAGATAATTATTATTTAAGACCAGTTAAAAATATAATTAAAATTTATAAGTAATTTAAATGAAAAGGCAGTGTTCCCTTAAATTTCATTATTTTTCACCAATCATCAAAAAATAAGTCATTTCAAAAAAATAAAAAAACATAGATAATTTAATATTATGATTTTATAAATCAAATTACAATTATCAAATATTTTTTACAAATTTATTAAAAATTAATTTTTTGTTATGTTTGCAAAGAATAAACAACCAATCTTTAAGAAAACAATTATGGGTTTTTTCAGAGAAAAGATATTTGTCATTAAAATGGTCATTATTTATCATGAATGAAAAATTATCTTATAAATTTTCATAATAAAAAAATTAATGATTATTTTATATTTATATACTATATTATAGTTCATTTTAACTCAACTTTATTTGTCGCAAAATCTATCGAAGAGATTAAATTTATAGAAATATATATATCATTAGTTGTTTATGATCAGTATCTTCCGTTGCATATTCAATCAAATAAAATGGAATTTTTTATTATTTTAGTGTGTTACAATATCCCAACATTAAAAAATTTCATTCTCACAATTTCAAATTGATCTCGGTAATCAATGGTTTCATTTTTTAAAATTATTTATTGAAATCCCATATCCTAAAGAGTTAATAAAAATCCTAATAATAATATATCTAAGGAAGAAAAAAGGTGACATGAATAGGATTATAATTTATAGAAAATTGGTGTAATTTTGTTTCATGGACATATAATAGAACATAAAATAATTATACACAATGAACGACGTCTTTTTTAAAATGAACGTGGATTCTAAATGAAATGTTAGAGACTGTAAAACAATAAATCGATAATGATTTAAAAAAACATATGATTCATTGGACATTAATTTAATTGTACATAATTTTTTTCGATCTCTTTTTACTATATTTGAGGAATTATTTTTCTCTCTATTAATATAATTATATGAACATATATAATATGCTTCTATTTCAAATGAACTATTTCATGCCTTGTTTTTTACTTTTATCATTTTCCAATTCATCTCTTATTACAACAAATAAAAAAAGAAAAACTTTTTATACCTAATGCACAATAATTAACATTTAATGGATCAGGATATCAATAATATAATAAGATGTATTTCCATCTATCTGAAACAATTTTACAAAAACTAGTATAGTTAATAGAAGTTATCCAGTATAATATATTAATCTCATAAACTTAATAGAAACCTCAACAGTTGAGAATTAATCATTATTATTCAAATAGTTTAGTAAAAAAATATAATTTTAACATGGATATCATGTAGGTAATTTGTAATAATTAAACCATTAGTATCCTTATGGAGTGGGTTCATCCACCACATCATTATCAGATGTGATAGGTTGTCACCCAGTATGTGGGTTCTCCTTTTTCAAAAACTATATTAATTATATTCTTATAATGTTCCAAAATTGAGATCACCAATAATTAATACAACATAAAATATTTGATATAAAAATAATGTTACCAATACAATTATTCATAATTAAAAAAACTAAAATCATTCTTCCCTAAAAAAATTCTTTCCTTTCTTAAACCAATATATTCTATTCCCTTTAATGTTTTCCAAAAATACCTTTCATCATGTTATATTCCTACCATCCAAAATTAAAAAAATTTGTTTATGAAGATGTAACTTTTATCAATATAAAAACTATAAACCAATGATGGTATATATAACTATTAAGTTAATGTTGAAAAAAATTCACCTAAAATTTAACATAAGCCTTCAATATTTCATGATTCTTGTAATTAATTCATTTTATAAAAATACTTCTACAATATAAATATAAAATACCAATAAAAACATCCACCATTTTATTTAATCCTAGGTACCTCCTTGGTCATTGAGTTAAACAAAATAATAGGGATTTTAATATGATAATTCAAAGGTTCCCTACATTTAATACATTGAATTGTAAATTGATCCTTAGGATGGTATTTATTTCCTTACATCTTACACATTATTATTCCCCAGTAATTATTTTATTTAAGATCATCCTTTACACAAAATTGACTTTCTCATTAATTTGATTCACAATCATAGGTGTCTCTTTCTAAATTTCTCACATGATGGAAATCAAGCCTTCATTACTCTAAATTATCCACTACTTGAGATCATAAAAAAAATACACTTATCTTATTTGGAGAGTATTATAGTTGATTAATAAATATATTATTTATAATATTTGTGATAAATGGTTATATAGAATCTTAATATCATTCAGTCCTCTCACCATCCCATTTACTTTCACAGAGTCACAATATTATCCTTTCTGTTTAATGTTGATATGATTATATTGGGTTCCAATCATTGACTAAAATCAAAATTCATAGTGTGAGAATTAATAATGAATATAGAAAAAATATATAACCATTTTAGGATGTTTAAATCTAGGCACATTATCTTTAATATAATACACCTTTGGTTTAATCAAGGTCATTCATTTTCAGAATATATTTAAATTATTAATAATGATTTTTAATGAAAATTTGAATTATTCTATGTGTATACCCCCATGTGTGTCAAAAAAGGTCTGTATTATGGCATATTTTTACACTAGGTGATGATTGGGTCAATCAAAATTTATCCTTTTCATTTTTATTACCCCGAGTTAAAACTATTTTAGAACGATGTCTAATTGTACTATCCATATATGGATGTATTTCTATGAGATATAATGAAATATCATCCTTATTATCAAATTATAATGATATTATATACATATAATCATTTTATATCATAAGGTTATTTTCACTAATAATCCTTTTCTCAAATATATTTCCTAAGGTTTCTACTAAACATTACTTAATACCATCTATAGTGGCCCCATCCCCAATAACCCATATCTAGTTCTTTCTGTATTACATTAGAATAAAATACAATGGAATGAATCACAATGGACTGAATAGTTTATTAGTTTGGTAATCATGATATATAAAAGATTACCATATTACATTAGAAATAAATAATTATGAATAAATTCTAATAATATTATAATTCCTTCTATTATACACTTGCATGTCATTCATGGTTGGCATCCTATACTATAGGGAACAGAAAAAATCAACGGTAATCTCAAATAGTCAGTATGGGTTTAGTACATGAGATGATATTCTAAATCAGTAATAATAAACAGTATGGAATGAAAAATAATTTAAAACACATGCCATTTAAAAACATTACTATCATAATAAGATAAGGGATAATATGTTTGGTATGTAAAATAAATGAAAAAATTTACTTATTAATCAATAAATTAGAATAAAATTCATCTAATAATTATATCTGTATGAAAATAACATGGACAATAATAACTTAATCCTTGATGATGAAAATTCTTAATTATTTGATGTCATGATCTCTAGAATCATGATATCTCTACCATCAAGATCATTCAACAAGATATATTAAAAAATTATGGGTCAGTGTAAACTAAATACCCATTTAACTAAGGAAATCCAACTGATTCATATCATGAGACTACCAATGCTTCAAGGATATTTCTATAAGCAGGCCTCAGTCATATCATTATGTCCAAATAACACTCTATATATTTAATAATCAGTTTACTTCATAAATGATGTTAGTTACCATACAATATATGTATTGAGTAAACAATATGAACATATCTAAATTGCCCAGGGTAAAAAATAAATTTAATTATAGAAAAATATATGGTTGATGTGATATATAGTCTAATAAATAAACATATACATGATAAATAATATGCATATTTTTTATAATTTTAATATCCACTGTTCACAGGAAAGTGAATATTTCATGGGAATGTTTATGAATACAAATATATATCCAGATAGTGAATGTTAATATATTCCATAGTCAAAATGATTGTAAAAATAAATATAAATAATTATTGTAGTAACAGTACAACATATAACAATTTGATAAATATTAAAGGGATGTTGTTTTTTATTAATATAAATACCATAAAATGAACTTGAAAATGTGCATGAAGAAATTATCCTTCTCTATTTCAAAAACAACATATTAAAACTAATTGCCCACAAAATATTTGGAAAATAATTTTCCATGAAAAAAAATTGAAACATATAATGGAATATTTGAAACATACAGTGGTCATGTAGGTAAGAAATTATGTATATATCAGGTGCATTAAAACTAATATTCCATTCACTTTTTCTGAGAAAATAAACCAAGCATGTTTTTAAAATTAATTAAATTTTACATTGAATAATAAATATAAAAAATTGTAATTCATAAAAACAACTAAATTAAATTAAAAAGAAAATTGATTAATTTTTTTTGAAATAGTCTTTTGATTACATGGTTTTTGAAGAAAATAGACTTCAGAACAAAGAGAAAAATGAAGATATATTTTTATAACACATTTACCCAATCAATATAAGTTCAAATATATAGAATATTAGTTATATAAGATGAAAAAATTCATGAATTACTGTAGAGGAGTAAAATAAATGTTTTAAATAAACATTTTCCAAATAATTTCCTTCAGTGGACATCCAAGTATAAACATTCATGATTAAAATGATATTCAGAAATTATCCATTTAAAATATAATAATATTAATGTGAGAGTTAACAACCGAATCAATTATCTATGAAATTTAAATTGACAGGAAAAAATTTCAAATAAACTATAATATCATTATCAATGATTACTCACATAATCGTATAAATTCAAAGGCAATGAAGAAGTAACATAACCCTAATGAAATGAAATTGAGTTATTCAGTTCCTTACCACCTAGTAAATTTTTAGTGAAATCCCCATTGATGAAATAATTAAAATTGAATAATAACATACCATTAATTTTTAATTAATCGGGCTAAAATATATATATGGGTCACTATATACATGATATAAATGAAACTAGTTCCATAACATCACAATATTCCTAAATGAATTTAAATTGAGGTGATGTCTGTTACATCACACTTAGTTTTTGTTGAATGTGATTTAATATTTTTTATAATGGTTTTATATATGGTATAATTTCATACCTAAAATATATTAAAATTTATAATATCATATATGATGAAATTATGACATGGTCTCCCATATTCATTAATAATCGTTCATTATTTTTGTTGTTTCAGGTGTTGATTTCTTTGTTTTCTAATCCGTGTTTTATCAGGAATGATCTAGTTCATGGGAATATTATATACTTTAATCATCTACATAATAATAATCATTAAATAATTATAATATTTATAAATTAATTATATATTTAGTATTAATAATTAAATATGCTTTTGAGAAATGGATTACTTTATGATTGTAGAGACGGTAGGCCATACATACACATGGATGTTGTTTCATAAATTTTGGTTTGGTGATGACAAGAGTGTCACATTAATTCCTAAATGTGGTAGTGTATAGACATATGAATGATGTTATCATGTTCTAGTGTGTGAAAATATAACAAATATGATGACATATTATAGTTTTATAATACTAATTATTTTCTCAATATAATATTTATTTCATGTAAATATCAAAATTTTTTTATGTTTATACTTCTACATAACATGTAATGAGTTAGTGAGAAATTTAATCACATCAATTCAAGGGGTTATACTCCTCCATACACATGAGTGAAGTTTCATATCCCTGATGAATAGAATTTGAAAATTTTTATATGTTATAATTACACTAGAGGTACAATTATTTTATTAATATCATATATATATATAATATCATTCATTATACCCCACCATTATTGGTGGTAATGAGAAACATAATTATATCGGTTTGTGAGGTAGTAGTACAGCATACAAATGAATAATGATTTTGTACCCATTTGATGGTAGTGTGGATAGTTTTATAAAACACTATTGACATAATAAATTATTAATAAAGGGACAATTATTAATTATATAATTATATATTAAGCATATTTTATGGACGTGAAATAAGAAATAAATAAAAATTGAAAGTTATGAATTTAAACTCTAGTCAAACCATATCTTTATTACTATACTTATAGTATTACTATAATTTATTTTTGAATAAACTATGGCAGCGTGGATGAGGATATGTAATCGTATTACTTTTTTGGAAATTTATTGTCCAAACTAATGGGATTTGATGGTTTTAATAAGGATAATGATTGGGATTTTATAAGCGAGTTGAGTGGAATACCTATAATTCATGAGAAGGAAAATGTGTGCCCGTGTTTTTCAAATGAAACAAGTAAAGAAATTTAGTATTCAAAATAAATAGACATTATAAATTTTTAATATGGTCTTAATTATAATTTATATATTCTTTTAGGTAATTTTAACCCTTATCTCTTAGTTTAATCCACTATTAACAAAATATTATATAAATCCTAGTAAATAAATTTTACTACTGTTAATATTAATTATTGAAATAAAATTATGAAAAAATAATTAGATAATATAAATTTTTATTCCAAATAAATAATCCATTCTTAAAAAGATCATTCATATATTTGGAAAAAATAATTTAAAATTAATCCATCTAATGAGACCAGAAAATAATTTATCAAAGATATAATTTTCATAAGAATATAAAGTTTTTATATAAAAAATTATAATGAAAAATATTCTAATGACACTAATTGGATTATTATATAGATAATTTAACTAATTATTTTTTAAAACCAACTAATAAGGTAATTTAATAATATGCCTAATTTAAATTAACGGGAATGTTTCCATTACCATTCCTTAATTTTCATTATTCGTAAATAAATAAAATATTTCATAAAAATCAAAACATTAAACCTTATGTATTGTTTTTATTATGATGAAAAAATTATTTTCATTTTATAAAAAACATTATTTTCAATTTTTTCACAAAGAACGACTAATACTTATTCTAGAAAAATTAATTTTTCAGAAAATAATTCTTTTTCATTTAAAATATTTTTTTATAATTGATAGATAACCATAACATTATTAACTTTTTATCACTATTCATCTGAAAAATTATATGGTTAGTTTTTATTGGTATACTATATTATGATAAATTTTTTCCTTGGGGTTTCATGTTCCATAGCTATCAATGTGATTAAATTTTCAAAAATATTTTTTTCTTGATTTTTTATGCTCAATTTTTCATGTTGCATATACTATAAAATAAAATAATTTTTCATTATATTCTCCAAAATTAAATTAATTTCATCCTCACATTTTAACCTTGATCTCTGTAATCAGGGGTTTAATATTTAGAAGATATTTTATTGAGAACCCACACTATAAAGATAGTTAATAAAACATCATCATAATAAAATATAAATGGAACAAAAAAGGACACATAATTTGGATTATATAGTTGAGAACAATCATGGAATTTGAATATATGAAAAAAGATGAAAATTATAAATAATTATAAATAATATATATTTCATTTATTATAGAAATTAAATGATCAATCAAATGTTAAAGACCTAACAACATAAATTTGTGGTTATTTAAAATGGCCATCTAATTAATCAGATATGTATATAATAAGAAATATTTTCCATGATCCTATTATAATAGAAGATATATTATTCTAATACCTTAGATTATAAGAAAATATACTTACTCGTATGTTTCTAATTCATTAACACGATTTTATCGTTTTGTTGTTCTTTGATCAAATTCCAATTCATCACCTACTCTATGAAATTAAAAATGAACAACTTAATATAGAAGAAATAATTTTTTTTAAGTGATCATGATATCCGTAATATATTTACTTTTTTTCATCTATCTGAAACTATTTTACAAAACAAATATAGTTTGCCTTACTAATCCAATATAATACATTTTTCTCAAAACATCACCATTATCACCACCGCTTCATCAATAGCATTTATTTATAAAATCATTTCACTAAAAAATTTATACGGTAACCAAGATATCATATAGGATAGTGGTAGGATTTAAAAACATTCAATACTTCGGTTGTGGGATTAAGAGCCGTGAATTTCTAGATTTGTCAATTTGTCACCCAGAATTCTGGTTTTCCTTTTACTAGGAAAATAGTAATATAATTCATATAATGTTATAAAATTTTGAAGGCCCATACCTAATAAAAAATAAATGATATTTATAATACTTAATGGTTATGAATATTATTATTCTTATGTGCAATAGGTAATATAAATAATCAAAATATAAGTCCTTCATATACTGAACCAATGGATTTGAATCCGATATATTTTTTCAAAAAAAATATTTAATCATGTTACATTCCTACAACACATATTTTAAAAAGTGGTTTTTAATAAAAATAATATTTTATAAACCTTAAAATAATAATCCCATGATGGTATCTATAAATATTATATTAATAAAGACGTATATTCTTCAGAACTATACAACAATCCTTAAATGTTTCTGATTTGTATACCAAAATACTATTGGAAAATATAATTATATAATGTAATTATAGAATAAAAATAAATAATTCAACCATTTTATTTCTACAAAAGTCTATCCTTGGAAGAAGATATAAAATTTAGAAGATGTAATTGACTAGGATAATTCCTAGGATCTCCTCATTTAAGAAAATGTACTATAAATGGATCCCGATTATGTGATGTATTTCCTTCCATCATAAAATTTTTTTCTCAGTAATTATTTTTTTATTCATTTCCATTACTATCATGAAACATTTTCAGGTTCTATTTAGACACTATTCTTATTTATTTCCCACATTTCTTATATGAGGTAAATTAAGGCTTCTTTATTACATGGTCACCACCAATCATGCTTTTAGAAAAATCCATCATTATTTTAATTGGAAAGTATAATATTTAGATAAGGTATATGTTGTTAATAATATTTTTTGATAAATGTTTAAGAATATTAATAATATAATTCACTTATGAAATCATCCAAATTGGATTCTCATATTCACTTAATTTTTGAACATTTTCACAATTAATACGATTCTATAAAGTTCCAATAATTTAATAAAACCTAAAAGCGTGGTGTGTGAAACATTAATCATAGTGGAAAAACATATGATCATTTATAATATGTTTCAATCATGGAACATTATTATTAATCTAAGACAACATATTTTTATCTAATTTTATTCATTTTTAATATCTATTAAAATCCATCTTAATGGTTTTTAAAGGGAATGTGTATTATCTTAAGTTTATACCCTATGAGATTCAAAAAAGGTTTGCACAAAGGAATGTTTTCATTCTCTATGTGATGATAGAGTAAATCCCTATGTTCCCATTTAAGAGTTTTTACACCTAGGAATAATGATTCCAATATCAAGTCCATATGATGTATCCAGACAAGTATATATTTTTAGAAAAAACTACATAATCTCTTCCATACCAAAAAATAAGGATGTTTTTTCTAGAAATATAATCAAGTAAGGTCATATGGGTTTGATCCCTAATATATTTTTTTCCTAATTCAAGATTTCATATTTTCAAATAAACATCATCTAATTCGAACTATATTGACCCAAACCTATGTATCATGTCACTTGTGTCCACTTTATTACATTGGCATAATATACAATGAATTTCATCCTGAAGAACCAAATAGTTTTGTACTCTTGGTAAACTAGATACATATATGATTCCCATAATATATTAAAAAACAATATGTATAAAATAATTTTTTGATTGAAATCTCCACTCTATATTTCATATCATTGTATAGTATTAATTGTACACTTCTTGGTTTCATGGGAAAGGAAACAAAATAATGGTTATCTCAAATGTTCAATAAGGGCTATTTACAAGAGAAGGTATAATTAATCAATAAGGATATTCAACGTCAAAATGTAAATAACTGGACACACATTCCATTTTAATAACATTACTATCATGATAAGATAAAGAATAAACAGTATGGTAATATAAACAACTAAAAACACATTTAATTTAATCAATAAATGATAATATAATGAATATAGATATAATAACATTACATACATATAATGGATGATAATAACTAAATTATTAGTAAAGAAAATTAATAATTATTCTAAGTCATGATCTGATGCATCATGATATCTCTTCCATCAATATAATCCCCCCATAGATATTAAAACTAATGGGTAGGAATACACCAGAAGCCCATTTAGTGACAATTTGATGTGTAGTGGTCACATGTAGGTAAATATTACAAGGTAAACTTAATTAGAATAGAAAATAAAATAATATATTGATTTTCAATACATTTTATTATGAAAATGATCATAAAGAATCTATAGAAAGAATAACAATAATAAAAATACATCATATATCTATTGGAATAATATTAATTTTTTATTCTCTTTATTGAATAAAAATAACATAACAAGATCATTAAAAACATTCGTGAGGAAAATATCCTTTTCATATTTTAAATTTTATTTTTCAAAAAAAACGTTCACAAAACATTTTAAAAGTATTATTATTTAAAAGGATAATTTGAAACTTATAATAGAATTATTAATTAAAGAAATTTTCTTTAAATTAAGAAAGATGGTACATCATGATTATATTAAAACTATGATTCATTAATCATTTCATAAAAATATAATTGTGATATTTTTGGAAAACATCATGAATATTTATTACATAAAAAATTAAATAGTCAAAATGTCTAATTTTTTTTTAATAATAATGTTTAAATGGGTTAAAAATATTTTTTTAAGCCTTTTTTAACATTTAATTTGATGAATAAGGTTTTCTGGATGAATAAAAAAATAATATAATATTTTATCAAGACATTTTCTTATTTATTTTAAATAAAAAAGGGTGTAAAAATGGTAGAATTACATATAATACTTAATAGATAACCAGAGGTGATGAAAGTGGAAGGACTTATTAAAAAAATTTCAAATAATTTCCTTTCATTCAAATTAATGTATAAACAGTCCCATTTAAAATGAGACTGTGAAATAAACCCTTGTACATTTCATAAAATTAAATTGATAATTAATAAATTAATTGATTATGAGTATTAAATTTAAATCCACATAAATTTTTTAGTGAATACTTAGATCACTCAGTTTCCTTTCAGATATATTCTTATAGTATCAATGTCAATTAAAATTTAAAATAAAAAAATTAAATAAAATTAAAAACAAATTGAGTTATGAAATTCCATACCTCTAGGTAAATTTTATATTAAATACACATGGATGAAATTATTCAAGTTTAAACATAAAATACACTTAATTATTAGGTAATCATGATATTACATGTCAATGGAATGATATATAAACAATACAGGAAATATTAGTTGAAAAATATCACAATATACCTTAATGAAGTGAAATTGATACGTAGTACCTTACCTATAGATTCTATTTAGTTGAACATCTGTTAAACTCATGTAATTTTTTTAATCATGTTATTATTATATTCCTGAAACATTTTCATGTTTGTGATACCATATATAGTCTTCTTATATCATATCATCACCCATTCATTAGAAATCATTTGTAATTTTCATTGTTTTGTGTGTTAATTACATTGTATGCTCATGTGTGTATTGTCAAGAATGATTTGATTATTTTTCATATTATATATTGTAATCATCTCCATAATAAAAATAATCAAATAATTATATTATTTATACGTCAATTATATATTTAATAACATTCATGATCAATGGTTTTGAGAAACGAATTATGTTATGATCATGGAGAAGGTAGATCTTACATTCGCATGGGTAATGTTTCCATTTTTTAGTGATCATTAGGGAATGAAGGTATGTTGTAATTTAAATTAACATATGTTAATAATTTCCTAAATACAATATTATTTATTTAAATTTATTTATATATATCATCCATGGTGTATGGTGATTAAAATAGAGTCACATTGCTTCGTGTAGGTAGTAGTCCACATATACATGAATGGTGTTATCATTATTACGTTGGTAATATGGTAATAATGAAAATTATATATTATCATTTAAAAGTTTTAAATATTTAGGTATTATCATAATTATGTCATATATATCAATTTTTTCTTAAATTCAATCTTCTTTCATTCCATGAAAATCATTACTAAAAAAACAAACCACATCTCTTCAAAAGACGGTTGTCTTTCTATACATTCAATTGACATTATCACATCCCCAATAGAATGGAAATAAAAATTGTACATATGATATAATGAATATATTTGTATAATTATTTTATGAATATCATGTATATACATTAGATAAATCATTAAACCTAATTGTGGGAGGTGTTAATGCAAAAATAAATTTTATTTGTTTGCAATGAGATAGTTCTCCGTAAAAACGAATGATGAATACATAACCCAATTGAAGGTAGTTGGTATAAGGATACGACATTAAACATTACATAATATTTTTATTTCAAATATATTTCACTTCTTTACATTCCCAAAGATCATTTTGGTTTATAGTATTATAATTTTATTATATAACTTGTAAATATCATCCTTAAACCCATAATCATGAAAAATTCCCAAGAACCTGAATGTTGTTATAAAACATGAATAATTTCAAAATTGATTTTTTGAATTTTGTAATAGAAACTTTTAAAAATGGATATTAACATAAAATTCCCTTAAAAATATCACATAATTGAAGTGATAATAATTAGTGTAGATTTAATATGTATAAAAACTATAAATAAACACAATTATACATTATATAAAAATTTATTACACAAATAATTTTAATACCAAACAATTAATGAAGTAGAAGGTTAACCCAACGGGTGGAATTTGGGTTATGAATTCACTTACCTCATCTTCGTATTACTTAAAACATGTTTAAAACTCCTGTATAATTGTTAAAATTGTGTTATTAATATTTCCCAGAAGCATAATAATTTATATAACACCATATTTGGTCATTTTATAATGTAATTTCACCCTTTTATTAAAAATATTTTGTTATTTCCATTATTTTTTGTACGTGATTTACATGATTTCAGTGGGAAGATCGTAAAGAATTTTCTTGTTGAATGAAAATGAATCTCCCAAAGTGGAAAAACCAATGTTAAAATGTTTGAATATCATTAAATTACTTCATAAATCATTTTTGTTATATAATATTAGGATGAATCATTAGATAAATCATTAGTGATATCTGTTTAGATCGTTTTGGTTATTACTCAATAATCAAGAACTTCTTTGATTATATAACTTATATTATCTTTAAATGTAAACATAAGAGCATAAAATATGTTATATAGTACACTTTAAAATTTTTTCAACTATTAAAATTGTATTATATTCAGTTTTGAAGGAAGTAAAGGAATTCGAAAACACATCGTCCATGTCGTTGGTAAATGACCTATCAAAGTTGATATATTTATAGCAGGGGGATGAGACAAACTAAATAGAGAAAATTTTCCATAAAAATTAATAAATTAATATTATATAACATTATAGAGCTTTCATGACACTTTTATAATTGGGAGTTTAAGAGAGTGTAAGAAAAAAACATTATTGAAAATAAAATGAGAAAACTAAAGAGGATATTTACATCTTTATCTCTTCTTCATGAGATCATCCTTAACGCCTTTTGTTTTGGTATTTTGGTGATACCAGTAGATCTTTTACATGTGGAAGGGTCTTGGAAAAGTTATTTTATAGAATTTATATATCTATCAATGCTTGATAAGAGTGAGAGGAAGAGGGGGTGAGGGTGATATTTATAGTGGAGAAGAGGAGGAGTTTTCTATTATTTTTGTCAGTAGTTTAATATTTTTGATCAAGGATATGGATAATCTTGATTAATATGACCCAAAATAGAAATAGGTTCATGTTAGTTTGAAATAAGTGTCATTGAAATCAAAAATGTCTCAAGAACGATGCCTAAATTTATTTATTAAGAATATTTTTTAAATTAATATATATCACTATTCAGAAAAATTTAATATTTCAGAAAAATCCAAAAAATTATCCTATCCATTTTTTGATGTGTAGGAATAAAAAAGGATATCCATTTCTTGAAAATAACTTTATGAGTATGATTAATTTTTGTTTTAAATAAAATTATAATTTATTCAAAAAATAACAATTCTAAAACTATAACAAATTTTATATTATGTTGAAAATCTAGTCAATATATAATTATCTTATAACAATAAGAAAATGGTATTAATAATAAGATAAAATATTCATAAGGGTAATATTACTATTCATATTACTCTTCATAAGGGAATGTTACTATTCACCCAAAAATCATGTTGGTTCTATCAGAATCGAAATAAATTAATGATCGCAGTCTTAGATGTCCGTTTTTTTGAAAATAAAATCATAAAAAAATAAAAATTATGTACAATGTATAGTCTATAACTATATCATTTAAAGAAGTTCCATTATTTAGTGACTCACTATTTCATGAATTTCATTAATTTTATTTGTTAAATCTTGGGGTGTTTATTTGCCTAGCTTTTGGAAATTGTGCCCTGTCATTTTTTTTATTTACTTATTAAACCATTTAGGGTACCTTTCCCTCACACCATTTTAGGATTCCCATGTTGCTACTCTAACCATGTGTTTTCCTCACAAAACCATTACGTAGTGGACTAACATAGTCCAAAATACATGTTCTCTTAAATCAAGAGTGAAACAATGTTTCTCTTTGTAACAAAGGGTCTCTTCCATTTGAACTTCCTCTACGTTCAGAACATGAGATGAATATTGACACATACATTCTCAACATCAGAATATGAAAAAAATTTCATACCTGAGTTAAAATCAGAGGAAATGATTCTTATTATTCAACCACTACAAATTTATCTGGGATTTAAAAGGTCAAATGAAATGATTAAATATTTTTCCTTTCTTCAGAAAAGACATTACACTTTTACATTATGAGATTCTAAGAAAATCATGATCACCTACCTCAAAATAAAATTTGTTACTTCTATTATCTGCATAAATTTTCTCCCTACACAGATCATTCCTCGTGTGTTCCTAAAATATCTTCACTTTCTTAACCACTTCCTCTACCAAATATAGTTTCATAAATTTTCTTTCCCTAGATTTAACTCAAATATATAGAGTTCGACATTGATTCCCATATAATTTCTCAAAAGGATCCAGTTATATAACGAAATGAAAGATGTTATTATAATAAAATTCAACTAAATACATATACTCATCCAAAAATCTTTGGTAATACATTGGAAAAGCTTGAAAAATATTATCCATCATATGATCCATCTGATCAAACAACTCATCTGATTGAGGATGAAAATTTGTACTAAATATTAACTCTATTCCCAATAACTTATTATGGTCTTTACAAAGATAGAAGTAAACCTAGGATCATGGTAAGATATTATAAGGCCCCAGCATTAAACCTTACTTAATCTTGAGTTATTACAAGATTACACATTGAGGATCTTTTTGGGTTTAGAGTTTTAGTGAATTAGAGCATAAAACATGTATTTCATTCCACATATAAACAAAGTGGTTACATAAAGATAGTATTATTCTTTCCCATAAATGGAAACATAATTCAAATAAAACATGGATTCTATCATGACACTTCATTGACACTATCATCATATAAAGTACCTTTCCCTTGACCTGTGAAAAACATTTCAAAAAAAAACTTGGGATGAGCATAAAAAGATCTGTATGGGATATAAAAATATGGAAAGGAAACAAGGGTACATATATACATAATAATGAGATCATAATTTACCCATAAAACACATGCACTTTAACAAACATCATCAAATCATGAATAAATCAATGAAATCATAAGACATAAAGGTATCTTGAGACATTCATAACATTCTTACATAGGGAGTAACCCTCTTGGTTACGTTTGGAATACCCATCACAGTATATTCCCTAAATCTATTCGGAGAGACCATAACGTTTCACTCCTTCACCTTACCCAATGCATTGGAGAGCTATATCGGACTCACCCACCATTAGTTTATCACGGAACCACGCATCTTCATAATAATTCCCAAGAACCTCAACATAAGCGTATCACATAAAACATGCATAAAGGAAACATAACATTTTCCCATATCAATCACTAGATATCAATACAACACATTTATGTAATAAAAGAATTATGGAAACGAATTTTCAATACCAAAATAAAATAAAAGTAAAACATGGTATTTATTTTTCTTTTAAAAAGAAGGTATGGCTTGTAGAGGAAGCCGAAACCCAAATAATGGTCACGGCGGTAGAGAAGTCGTTGTCACCGCATACGTACGACAAAACATTCCCTTTTGTCATTTAGTAAAATGATTCGTATAAAAAAATTCTTTTTGGATAAACGTAAAATTCAAAGGGTTTTATACACCGTATAAATGAAAGTTGTGTTTAAAATAAAATACGCCTCAATGAAAGGAGATTGAGACAAAGTCTCATACCTCAGGTCCGACTTGACTCGATCGTTCTTTAATGTCCTGAATAATAAACTGGAGTTAATTTATACTTTCTTAAGAACCTCTTTCAAGTTCATTATTCCTTTTATATCACTTATTTCCATGTCATCAACACTATGTAATTATTTAAGTTAATAACGGTCGTTTTAACGATCATTGGTACTTGAGTCAAAATAAACCCTTTATAATTACAAGTTATTCATGTATCCATTATATCCATAATTATAATCATGATGTATATATCATATATATCATATATATCCAGTATATACGTGCATTTATAATATTACATAATCATTTAGATGTAAGAAATGAAATGCACTGTTCATGGAGACGGTAAACCGTTCGTATGAATGAATGATACTTTCATTTCTATTTCGTTTTTTTATGGAATGGAATGATAATTATATAAATATATATTATAATTACAGTTTAATATCATATATTAATTAAATCCTTTATACATCCCACATATGGCATTAACGAAATCAAATCACTTTGAGGGGGCAGTAGTCCGCACTTCCTTAAATGAAGATATTGCGTTTACCCCTAATGGAAACCATAAAGGTTTGACCAAAATGAAAAATACAGAAGCATAAGGAAAACATAAACATATTATATATCATATATAAATATAGTGACATATTAATGGCCACCTTTGAAGCTGTTAAAGGAATGTTGAACAATCATCGTTTCGGGAGGCATAAATTCACCATCCAGGGAAACAGAATGTTATTTAACCATTAGATGTATGTGTGTGTAAGTGTAGCTTCAATACTTCTTATAACAACATCCTAGTATATTTTAGATACTGGAGTTGTTACAAAAGAAATAAATAAAAAGAGTTTAGGGGGTTGGAAAAGAAAAATAAAACAAAAGGACTCAAGTGAAGACATTACCTTAAATTCGGGTAACTCCCTTTGGTTTGAGCTTAAAGGCTTCCTTGGGAAGAATTCTGCCCAAACTGAGGCTTCAAGGAGTTAGATAGGGAAGTGTAGAGACAAAATGGGCATGGTTTGGCCGAGCCAAAGGCTTTGGAAGTGTGGGTAAGGAGGTAGAGGTGGGGGCCTTTTATAAGAGGAGAGGAGGGGCACTCTTGGAAAGTAAAGAAATATTACTATATTTGAAAATGAGTTTCAGATTAAAAAGGTCCCACGTTGATATAATTCGAGGTTAAGGTGATAAGGGTTAGAAATCCACCTATACAATAGGTTTTGGTCATGTGTTGTTTATATATTTTACATTATCATTTCAATTTATTTAAATCCTTTATTAATGAGGTAATCACTGCATCATCATGATGTCATAAATAATTTAATTTATTTAAAGTCTAAAAATTATACAAAAAATACTATGATGTAGGAAATATTTATAGATTTCTAATTAATACATATAGTCAAAAATATGACTTGTATAACCCCCTTTAAAATTGTTTTCGTAAAACATATTATGTTGGTGTCATTTTTACTTTTTCATCAAATAAAAGGTTATTTATGTCATTTCCCAACCAAAGTGGCTCCATGGGGTCCCCAAGTTGACCCATGGATTGTCCTGGTCGGACATGACACATCCAATGAGGGTAGGACATGTGTCAAGCTCTTCTCATACTATTAAGACATTATTTTTACCTTAAACTACACTAATTACCACTAATCGCGATTAAAAACATAAAAGTTACTATTCACCAAAAAAATTATTTTAATCACATTGAACCACATTTTACTTCTTAATGACAACCATGTATGTCATATTTTTGAAAATCAAATCACAGAGGTGGTAAAATTTCATTTAAACGAAAAACTTAGTTTCTTTAACTACCACTTAGTGGTTTCACTATTCCTCAAAAATTGAAGTTTTTCAGAAAGATACCAAAACATCACCCTAAGCTATATTTGATATTCTGAATTCAAAAATGATGTCTATTTTAGAAAATTCAAATCATATAAGTTACATTAATTAATTTAATAATTAATTCATGCTCTCAGAGAAAATATCGTGTTTTTATGAAACAATAATTATCAAAAGATTGACACTTGTTTAAGTCCAATTTCAAAGTGAAATTGATTCCAATGACCACCATTGGATTAAATGGTAAAAATATATTCTAATTTCACTTCAAATCCAATTCAAAAGATAATCTAATCATATAAATAAATTAGATTAAAAAGCTGTTTTGATGTAAAATGAAGTATTTTTCACTATTCATTAAAAAATGAACATTGTCAGAAAAATACCAAAAATTCACAAAAATTAAATTCTTATGTCCCAATCATAAAGAATAAGTTTATTTTGAAAAACATAGGTTATAAAATTGTCAAAATATAGATTTAAAAATGGTTTTCCATCAAAATGCAGTAAAACAATCTTTTAAAAATATTACTGTATTCCATGCTTACGATTGGATTTATTTTCATTTTAAGCCTCTAAAACACTATCTAATTCATTAATAGATATAGATAAAAATATCTATAATTCATTACTTTCTTGGGATGTTACATCCTTCCCCCCTTTAGAAAATTGCATCCCTGCAATTTATATACTTATCAAATAAATGGGGGTACTTATCCCTAATTGCATTTTCAGATTCCCATGTTGGCTCTTCCATCATGTGGTTTTTTGACAAAACATTTACCTGATTAATCATTTTATTCTGTAACACTTGCTCCCTATGGTCAAGAATCTGTACCGGTTGTTCCTCATAAGATAGGTTCTCTTCCAGCTGAACTACCTCTGGACTCAAAACATGAGATGGATCTGGCATGTACTTTCTCAGCATAAAAACATGAAAAAAAATTGTGTACCTAAGATAAACACGGAGGTAAAGCCACCCGATATGCAACTGATACAACTCTCTCCAGAATTTCATATGGTCTAATGAACCTTGGACTCATCTTTCCATTCTAACAAAATCTCATCACACTTTTCCACGGTGAGACATTGAGAAAAACATGATCACCTACCTCAAAAGAGAGATCCTTCCTCTTGTTGTCCGCATAACTCTTCGGCCTACTCTGAGCTGTTCCCATGTGTTTCTAAATCAGCTGAACTTTTTCTTCCATATCTTCTACCAATTCTTGTCCCATCAACTTCCTTTCACCCACTTCATCCCAGAAATCTAGAGTTCGACACCGCTTCCCATATAACGCCTCAAATGGTGCCATCTGTATACTGGAATGAAAACTGATATTATATGAAAATTCAACCAAAGAAAGATGTTGGTCCCAACTTCCCTGATAATCCATCGAACAATCTCGTAGCATATCCTCCAAATCTTGAATTGTTCCTTCTGATTTCCCATCTGAATGAGGATGATATTCTGTACTAAAATTTAATTCAGTACCCAATGACTTTTGAAGGCCTTTCCAAAAGTTAGAAGTAAACCAGGGATCACGGTCATATACAATTGGAAGAGGAACTCTATGTAACATGATTATCTCTTTAAGATACAAACGGGAAAGTTGATCCAGGGAAAAAGTATCTCGTATAGCTAGGAAATGAGCAGACTTGGTCAAGTGATCAACAATAGCCCAGATTGCATTATTACCTCGAGATGTCTTCGGTAATCCCACAACAAATTCCATGGATATATTCTCCCATTTACACTCTGGCACTAGTAATGGCTGAAGCATCCCTTTCGGTAACTGCCTCTCTGATTTAACCTATTGACATTTCAAACACTTCACTGTAAAATCAGCAATATCTATTTTCATTCCATCCCACCAATAATACTCCCCTAGATCTCTGTATATCTTAGTACTTCCAGGATGAACTGAAAACGGAGAACTATGAGCTTCACGTAACAACTCTCTCTTCAACTATGAATCACAAGGAACACACAATCTCTTCCCAAATCTCAAATTGAAATCATTATCAATGTTGAATTCAGGAAACTTACCTTTCTGAACTAGCTCTACCTTTTTTTGCAACTCACTATCTTGCTTCTATGCTTGCTTGATTCTGTCTGATAGAGAAGATTTCACTGATACCTAAAACAAAAAAGAAGAACATCCTGCACCAAAAACTTCTATGCCAAATTTCATCAAATCCTTAACCAAAGGATCACGTTCCAAATGCAACACTGATAATGAAGCATTAATTTTTCTACTCAAAGCATCGGCCACTTTATTTGATTTTCCCATATGGTAATCAATTGTACAATCATAATCCTTGATTAATTCTAGCCATCTCCTTTTTCTCATGTTCAATTATTTCTGAGTGAATGAATACTTTAAAATTTTGTGATCGGTATATATTTCACACATTACTCCGTACAGATGATGCCTCCAAATTTTTAAAGCGAAAACAACAGAAGCTAATTCCAAATCATGTGTAGGTTAATTTACCTTATGATTTTTCAACTATCGTGAAGCATAAGCAATTACCTGATCATTCTGCATTAGGACACAACCAAGTCCTATCAATGATGCATCACTATAGATAACAAACTCCCCATTCCTCGAAGGTAGTGCCAAAACTAGAGCATTCACCAATCTTCTTTTCAACTCTGGAAAAAAAATCATCACATTCTTTTGTCCAGATAAACTTAACACCCTTCCGAGTTAGCTTAGTTATTGGACTAGATAACCGTGAAAAATTTCTAACAAACCTTCAGTAATAGCATGCCAAACCAAGGAAACTAAGAATCTCTGTTACATTTGTGGGTCTTGGACATTCTTTAACAACCTTTGTTTTTTCAGGATCAACAGTTATCCCATATTTAGAAACAATGTGATCAAGGAAAGAAATTTGTTGCAACCAAAACTCACACTTGCTCAATTTTCCATACAGTTTATTTTCTTTTAAGGTTTACAAGATAACCCTTAAATGTATTTCATGCTCTTCTTTACTTTTAGAAAACACCAAAATATCATCAATGAAAACCACCAAAAACTTATCCAAGAACTCAGGGAATATTATATTCATTAAGTCCATAAATACAACAGGTGCATTGGTTAGGCCAAAAGGCATTACTACAAATTCATAATGGCCATATCTTGTACGGGACGCGGTCTTCAGAATATTTGCCTCCTTTACCTTCAGTAGATGGTACCCCAATCTCAGGTCAATCTTTGAAAAAAACATAGCTCCCTGGAGCTGATCAAACAAATCATCGATATGAGGCAAAGGATATTTGTTCTTAATAGTGATGTTATTCAAGGATCTATAATCAATGAAAAGTATCATAGAACCATCTTTATTTTTAAGAAATAAAACAGGAGCACCCCATATTGATGTGATAGGTCAAATGAAACCTTTATCTAATAACTCCTGCAATTGTTTCTTTAACTCTAAAAGTTCAAATTGAGCCATTCGATAAGGGGGTTTTGAAATTGGCTTAGCATCAGGAACTAAGTCAACAGTAAACTCAACTTCCCGATCTGGTATTATTCTAGGCAACTCATTAGGAAAAACATCAGGATACTCATTTACCACTGGCACATCATTAACCTGAACAGTTCCTTTATTTTCAACGATGTGTGCAAGGTAACATTCATTTCCTTCTTTTACAAGTTTCTCGGCCTCTTGATAAGTTATCAACAGTAAGGGTTCATTCTTGTACACAAACTGAAATTCTTTATGAATTCTTTAACTCTACAGTCAATCTTAGCATGGTAAATAGAGAGCCAATCCATACCAAAGATAACATCAAACTCTACAAGAGGTAGAACAATAAGGTTTTCAAGTAGGTTCTTTCCACAGATAAGGGTAGGAAGATTCTTATAAATTTTTTTTGCCTCAACATTTTCCCCAGGTGTTTTTACCCAAAGTTCAGGAGTTATTTCTTGAGATGGTATTCCCATTTTAATAGAAATGGTTTCATAGATGAATGAATGTGTAGACCCCGAATCAAACAACACACTGGCATAATCTGAAAAAACAAACAAAGTACCTGATACAACTTCATTTGATGGCCCGACATCTTGAAGTAGTTGCAAAGGATTTCACCACCCCTTTCTTCTTGTAGTCTAACTGCTTATCATTACTCAAGCTCTTTTTCAGACACTCGTTTGCATAGTGACCCATCTCATTGCACTTATAACATTTCACTAACTAGAAATCAAATTTGTTCTTACCATCACCCTGATCTTTTTCAGTGCAATCACAAGCCTTATTTCCCATCTTACCACATCGGTAGCATTTTACAGAATTCAGAAGACATTCCCCAGCATGCCTTTTTCCACATTTATCACAAACTGGAAACTTAGTTTTCTTACCGTCATACTTTTTTAAAGAATTCTTACCTTTCTCCTGCCACCTCGGTCTCTTCTTCTGTTGGTTGTTATAGAACACTTGATCATCGAAAAATTCCATTTCCTTTTTCTCAGCACATCGAACAAGCTTTTTATAGCTTTTAAACTCACGAGAAACTAATGCCCATTGATTTTTTGGATTTAATCCTGAGTAAAAACGATTGATTTTACTATCAAGGTCTCAGATAAAATTTGGAGCATACCTTTCCAATCGAGTGAACCTTTCCTCATAGGCAGCCACTGAGCCTTCCTCTTGCCTCAATTCCAAGAATTTCTTTTCCATCCTAAGTCGAACAGCCTTATGAGAATACTTCTCAATAAACATACCTTTGAATTCATCCCAGTCAAGAGCATCAATCTCATCAGCGTCCCTGATATTTTCAACCATAGACCACCACTGATCTGCCTCACCCTCCAAACGGTAAATAGAAAGACTAACCTTTTGATTTTCTGAACACCCCATCACATCGAAAATCTTCTCCACTTCTTTAATCAACCCTTCAGCTAACACAGGGTTAGATGATCCTCTAAATGATGGGGGATGTTGCCTCATGAAATGTTCCACCATTGACATGTTCCTCTGTGGTTGATCTGGCTGATCTCTTGTATGGATACCACCGCCATTTATCGCTTGAGTCAACTGCGCCATTACTGCAACAAACTTTTCAGTTCCAATTATGACCATCTCGGGATGCTGATTCGGAAGGTTATTTCCTTCTGCATGCCTTCATAGCACCACTTCCCTGTTTCCTCTGTGGAAAACCATTATGAACAAACATGTCTTAGATGAAGCAACATGGTAATCTTCAAATACTATATCACTTCAATTTGACCAAAAAAATATTTTTGGATAAACATTTAATAGATTTTTAACTCCTAAAGTTATCTAAACAGACCTTTGATACCAACTATAAGGCCCCAACCTTAAACCTTACTTAATCTTGGGTTATTACAAGATTACACATTGAGGATCTTTTCAGGTTTAGAGTTTTAGAGAATTAGATCATAAAACTTGCATTGCATTCTACAAATAAACAAAGTGGTTACATAAAGATATTATTCTTCTTTCCCATCAATTGAAACATAATTAAACAAAAACATGGATTCTTTCTTGACACTTCCTTGACACTATCATCATATCAAGTACCTTTCCCTTGACCTGTGAAAAACATTTCAAAAAAAACTTGGGATGAGCATAAAAAGCTCAGTAAGGGATATAAAAATATGGAAAGGAATCAATGGTACATATATACATAAGAATGAGATCATACTTTACCCATAAAACATAAGCACTTTAACATACCTAATCAAATCATGAATAAATCATAGAAATCATAAGACATAAAGGTAACTTGAGTAATTCATAACATTCTTACGTAGGGAGTAACCCTCTTGGTTACGTTTGGAATACCCATCACAGAATATTCCCTAAATCTCTTCAACGAAACCTTAACGTTTCACTCCTTCGCGTTACCCAATGAATTGGAGAGCTATGTCGGGCTCACCCGCCCTTAGTTTATCACGGAACCACCCGTCTTCATAATAATTCCCAAGAACCTCAACATAATCGTATCACATAAAACATGCATAAAGGAAACATAACATTTTTCCATATCAATCACGAGATATCAATACAACACATTGATGTAATAAAATCATTATGAAAACCATTTTCAATACCAAAATTAAATAAAAGTAAAACATGGTATTTATTATTCTTTTAAAAAGAAGGTATGGCTTGTAGAGGAAGCCGGAACTCAAATAATGGTCACCGCGGCGGAGAAGTTGTTGTCGCCGCATACGTACGACAAAACATTCCCTTTTGTTGTTTAGTAAATCGCATCGTATAAAAAAATTCTTTTTGGATAAATGTAAAATTCAAAGGGGTTTACACACCGTATAAAAGAAAGTTGTGTATAAAATAAAATATGCCTCAATGAAAGGATATTGAGACGAAGTCCCATACCTCAGGTCCGACTTGACTCGATTGTTCTTTAATGTCCTGAATAAAAAACATGAGTTAATTTATACTTTATTAAGAACATTTTTCAAGTTAATTATTCCTTCTATATCACTTATTTCCATGTCATGAACACTATGTAATTATTTAAGTTAATAACGGTCCTTTTAACGATCATTGGTACTTGAGTCAAAATAAACCCTTTATAATTACAAGTTGTTCATGTATCCATTATATCCAGAATTATAATCATGATTTATATATCATATATATCATATATGTCCAGTATATACATGAATTTATAATATTACATAATAATTTATAGGTAAGAAATGAAATACACCGTTCATGGAGACGGTAAGCCGTACGTACGCATGAACGCTACTTTCATTTCTATTTCGTATTTTTTTATGGAATGGAATCATAATTATATAGAGATATATTATAATTCTAGTATAATATCATATATAATACCATTAATTAAATCCTTTATACGTCCCACATATGTCATTAACGAAATCAAATCACTTTGAGGGGGTGGTAGTCCGCACTTCCTTAAATGAAGATATCACGTTTACCCATAATGGAAACCATAAAGGTATGCCCAAAATGAAAAATACAGAAGCTTAAGGAAAACATAAACATATTATATATTTTATATAAATATAGTGACATATTAATGGCCACCTTTGAAGGTGTTAAAGGAATGTTGAACAATCATCGTTTCGGGAGGCATAAATTCATCATCCACAGAAACAGTATGTTCTTTAACCATTAGATGTAGGTGTGTGTAAGTGTATCTTGAATCCTTCTTATAACAACATCATAGTATATGGTAGATACTGGAGTTTTTACAAAATAAATAAATAAAAAGAGTTTAGGGGGTTGGAAAAGCAAAATAAAACAAAAGGACTCAAGTGAAGACATAACCTTAAAATCAGGTAACACCCTTTGGTTTGATATAATAGGCTTCCTTGGGAAGAATTATGCCCAAAGTGAGGCTTCAAGGAGTAAGAGAGGGAAGTGGAGAGACAAAATGGGCAGGTGTTGGCCCCGCCAAAGGCTTTGTAAGTGTGGGTAAGGAGGTAGTGGTGGGGGGCCTTTTATAAGAGGAGAGGAGGGGCACTCTTGGAAAGTAAAGAAATATTACATTATTTGAAAATGAGTTTAGGATTTAAAAGGTCCCAAATTGAAATAATTTGAGGGTAAGGTGATACGGGTTCGAAATCTACCCATCCAATAGGTTTTTGACATGTCTAGGTCATGATTTTACATTATCATTTCATTTTATTTAAATCCTTTATTAATGAGGTAATCGCTGCATCATCATGATGTCACAAATAATTTAATTTATGTAAATTCTAACAATTATTAAAAAAATACTATGACGTAGGAAAATTTTTTAGCTTTCCAATGAATACTTATAGTAAAAAATATGACTTGTATAACCTCATTTAAAAATTGTTTTCGTAAAACATATTATGTTTCTGTCATTTTTACTTTTTCATTAAATAAAAGGTTATTTATGTCATTTCAAAACCAAAGTGGCTCCATGGGGTCCCCGAGTTGACCCATGGATTGTTGTGGTTGTCCATGACACATCCAATGAGGGTAGGACATGTGTCAAGCTCATCTTATACTATTAAAACATTATTTTTACCTTAAACTACACTAATTACCACTAATCGCGATTAAAAACAGAAAAGTTACTATTCACCAAAAAGTTAATTTAGTCACATTGAACTACATTTTACTTCTTAATGAAAACCATGTATGTCATATTTTTTAAAATCATATCACAAAGGTGGTAAAATTTCGTTTAAACGAAAAATTAGTTTTTTTAACTACCACTTAGTGGTTTCACTATTCATCAAACATTGAAGTTTTTTTCAGAAAGATACCAAAACTTCACCCGAAGATATATTTAATATTCTGAATTTAAAAATAATGTCTATTTTAAAAAATTAAAATCATATAAGTTACATTAATTAATTTAATAATTAATTCATGTTGTCAGAGCAAATAGCGTGTTTTAATGAAACAATAAGTATCAAAAGATTGACACTACTTTAAGTCCAATTTCAAAGTGAAATTGATTCCAATGACCACCATTGGATTAAATTATAAAAATATATTCTAATTTCACTTCAGAAACAATTCAAAAGACAATCTAATCATATAAATAAATTATATTAAAAAGAAGGTTTGATGTAAAATACAGTATTTTTCACTATTCATTAAAAAATGAACACTGTCAGAAAAATACCAAAAATTCAGAAAAAGTAAATTTTGATGTCCCAATCATAAAGAATAAGTTTATTTTGACATACATAGCTCATAAAATTATCAAAAGATAGATTTACAAATGGTTTTCCATCAAAAGTCAGTAAAATAATCTTTTAAAAATATTAGTGTATTTCATGCTTAAGATTGGATTTATTTTCATTTTAATCCTCTAAAACACTATCTAATTTATTAATAGACATAGATAAAAATATCTATTATTCATTACTTACTTGGGATGTTACAGATATAGTGGAAAGAGAAATGCCATCTAACCTGAAAATATATTTGAGGTACAATCATGAAATATGATCTAAATATGTAATATCTCAAATAGTAAGGAAATAAGAATATTTAATCAGTCGATCAATAATAACCTAGATTTCACTATTAGCTTGAGAAGTATTAGGTAGTCCCATAATGAAGTCCATCGATATATTTTCTCATTTCCACTCTGGAACTAGTGAAGGCTGAAGCATCCCCTTTGGTAACCACCTACCTACTTTAACTTATTATGATGTCAGACATTTCACAGTAAAATCTGAAATATATATTTTCATTCTTTCCTACTAGAAATACTCGCAAAGGTCTCTATACATATTTGGGCTACTAAGAAAAAGTGATAATGGGGAACTATATGTTTGAAAAAACAATGCATTCTTCAACTATGAATCACAAGGCACACATAATCTCCTTCCCAATCATAGATCAAAATATTTATCAATATTAAATTCTGGAAACTTCTGATTTTAACCAATTATAAATTTTTCTGAAACTCACTATCTTCCTAATGTGATTTCAAATTTTTTTCTAAAAACGTTTAGTACACTAAAACCTAAAACAAAATAGAGCAATTTCCTGCAGTAGTAACTTCCAATCCAAAACTCACCAAATCATTTATCAAAGGTTATTTTTCTATCCATAAAATAGTTAATGATACATGATGTTATTTATTCAAGGCGTATTCCTATTTTTGGAATTTCTAGAGTGGTAATTAATTGTGAAATCATACTCTTTTATCAATTCAAGTCATTTTTATGCCTCATGTTTAATTCCATTTGATTAAATATATATTTAAGTATTTATTCTGGTTATTATATATTTCACATTTGGATCCGTATAAATGATGCCTTAAAATTTTTAAAGTGAAACCCATAGCTAAAAATTCAAAACCATGTGTGGGATAATTTGATGCATGAGGTTTTAGTTTTCATAATGCATAAGCAATTTCTTGATAATTCTGCATTAGATTACATCCAAGTCCCATCAATGAAACATCACTGTCAATGAAATACACTACATTGTTTGAAGGCAATGACAAAATTGGAGCATACTCCAATATCATCTTCATTTACTGAAAAATAAACATCACATTATTTTTTGTAAATAAATTTAACACCTTTTCACATTTACATAGTCATTGGACTAGATAACCATGAAAATTATTTAACAAACCATCAGTAATATCCTTCGAAAGCACAAAAAATATGAATGTAGATTATTTTTTTGGATCATTACAATTCATCAAAAAAATTTATTTTAGTCGGATCAATAGTTATTCCATATTTAGAAACAATGTAAACAAGGAAATAAATTTGTTTCAACTAAAATTCACTCCAACCGAATCTTCAATATAGTTTATTTTCATTTACGGTATTCAAAATAACCTATAGTGGTTTTCCATGTTCCTCTTTACTTCTAGAATATATAATAATGTCATTAAAAACAAAACCACAAAATTATCCAAGAACTCATGAAATATTATATTTATAATATTCATGATTCAGTACGTCCATTAGTTAACCAAAACAAAATAACAAAAAATTCATAATGACCATATATAGTCAAAAATTACATTTTTGGAATGTAATCCTCTTGCATATTAATCCGATTGTACCCAGATCTCAAGTCAATCTTGAAAAAATACTGAGCTCCCTGGAGCTGATCAAACAAGTTATCGATGCTATAAAAAGGATACTTATTTTTAATAATGATGTTTTTCAAATCTCTATAATCAATGAAAATTCACATGGAACCATATTTATTATTAACAAAAAAACATGAGCTCCCCATTATGAAGTTCTATGAAGAATGAATCCTCTTTCAATAAAATCCTGCAAATTATTTTTCAATTCATGATGTTCCTTTTGGGAAATTTGATATGGGAGTTTTGAAAATGGATTAGCATCAGGAACTATGTAAATTGTAAATTAAACATCCCAATCATGTATAACACAACTTAACTCATCAGGAAAAACATCATGGTATTGATTTATAATTTGAACATTATAATTCTAAACATTTCCCTTCTTTTAAACAATTTGAGAAAGATAAATTTCATTTCCATATTTCAATAGTTTCTCATATTCTTGGTATGTTATCAATTGAATGGGGTCTGTTGTGTAGAATAACTGAGTCTACATATAAAAAACAACATTTTTATCTCTAAAAATATTCTTACCTTGTAAAGTACAAAGCCAATACATACCCATAATGAAATCCAACTCTCCTTAGGAAAAATAATAAATTTTGTTGGTAATATCTTTCCATAGATAACAATAGAATGATTCTTAAAATTCCTTTTCTTTATAACATTTCCCCTTTTTGATTTAAAAATAATTTCTAATATCATTTTTTGTGGGGATATTTCCAATTTACCATAAATATTATAAAAAATAATGGAATGTGAAGACCATATAATAAAAAAACCATTAAAAAAATATGAGTAAAAAATCAATTTATCTGACACCTCTTAATTGGGTGTCCCAACATCTACGGACATAGTCTCAAAGGATCATAAAACACCTTTATGCTTATTGTATGGCTGCTTTCCATCACTCATATCTTTCTTTTGGAAGGAATTTTCATTATGACCCATCTCACCACATTTGAAACACATTATATTTTTCTTATAAGAATTGATCTTAAGAACATTTTAATTACAATCTCAGGCTATATTTACAAACACAACACATCTAAAACTCTTCATGGTTTTGGTTAGTCATTCCCCAGGGTTTTTTTTACCACACGTTTCATAAACTAGAAACTGAACATTTTAACCATCTAGATTCTTTTATTGATTTCTATCCATCACATTCCATATGAACCACTTCATCAACATGTTTTCCAAGTATATGAGGTCATCAAAAAAGTCTATTCACACCCTCTCCGCATGTCAGAAATGTTGAAAATAAATTTCGAACACATGAGAAGCCAATGCCCTTTGATATTTTGCTATTTATTCTGAGTAAAAAAGGATGATTTTTATATCAAGATCCCTAAGAATATTTGGAGTATACCCTGAAAATAAAGTGAATTTTTCATCATAAACGACCACTGAATCTTCTATCATTTCACTCAATTTATGTAATTTCTTCTCCATCGTCATTCGAACCAGTTAGGAAAATATTTTTAAAAGAAAGGAATTTTACATTTATCCCACTATAAGTCTTCAATCTCCTCTCTATCCTTAATTTTAATGACTATTGGCCACCAATAATCTGATTAACCTTAAAAATAATAAATGTAAAGACAAACTTTTGATTATCTGAACATACAATAACATTGAATATATTTTCAATTTCTTTAAACCATCTTTTAACTTTTATTGGATCAAAATATCTACAAAAAGCAAGAGGGTGTTTCCTCATAAAATGTTCCACTAACATCATGTTCCATTGTGATATATTGGGTTATTCTCTTGCATGGATTTCACCACCATTTATTTCCTACTTCAGTTGATCCATTATCATCACAAACTACTCAGTTGTAATTCCCACCTTTCATAGATACACATTTGGAAATATATCTGCCTCTAAATTCCTTCCCACTTCAGCATCACTCTTTCCCATATGGAAAACCGTAATGAAAATACATATCATAGATGAAGAAATATTGTAATAATCAAATGATAAACCATTTAAATATAAATATAAGGTAAAAATAATTTATGGTATTCTGTTAAAATCATACTAACTCATAATGTTATATAAACAGTGATCTGATACCAACTATAAGGACTCAGCCTAAGAAATTACAAAATGTAGCTATATACACTAGATTACACTTCTTTACATTCCCAAATATCATTTAGGTTTAGAGTTTGATAAATTTAGAACATAAGTCATATATTTCATCACATAATCATATAATGTGGCAACTATTAAAATAGTTTCCATTTCCTCCAAAACAGAATATTTTTAACTCACAACAACCACATGATTTCTTTGACTAATCTTCATATGAATTAACATAACTTCATTAATTTTCATTAAAATAATTATAACCAATGGAAAACATTTAAAAACATGGTATGATAATAAAAATTTCACTAATGGATATAAAAATAATGAAAGAAACCATTAGTCCATGAATACATATAAACATATTAAATCATTTTCACCAATACATACTTCTAACCCTTATATACATAATTTGTGAAACATTTGATTTCAATAAATAATTAAAGATCAATAAAAACCCAAAAATTTATATTGGGTTCTTAATTAGTTTTATTGTAACCCTTGAATCTACTGTATGATTTTAACCATCATAGATAAGTTACAATGTAATGCTCACTACTACTTTATGTTATAACCATCACAATTACACCTAGAGTAACCATACACCCGACCTCCATCATAACCATACCTGATGAATTAGAGGTAGATATAGGTCCCACCCTTTATCATAAAAACTTTCCAGGAACCAAAACATAATAATAAAACATGAATAAATTTTTAAATCCTTCTGTATTTTATTTTTTTAAAATTTAATTTTAAAAGAATATTTTAAAAAGAAGATCCCCATAAAAATATCACATAATTGATGTGAAAATTAATAGAGTGTATCTAATATGTATATATCCTATAATTAAACATAATAAACATAACATAATGAAAATTTATCACAGAAATAAATTTAATACCATGTAATTAATGAAGTATGAGGTTGACCAAAAGAGTGGAAATTGCATGAAGAATTCCCATACCTCAGGTTCTCCTTACTTCAATATTGTTTAAAACACTTTTATAATTGTTAAAAAGGTGTAATTAATATTTTAAAAAATCAAAAGCATGTTTATAACACATTATATGATAATTTTAAAACATAATTCGACCCATCTATTAATAACATTTTATTATTTCCATTATTTCAGGTGCTTGCTTTACCTGATATCCTGGTTAGTTCAAAATGGATTTTTTATCGAATGGAAGTGAAACATCCTAAGTATAATTAAATTATCTTAATATGTTTCTTGAAAATTAAATTATTCCATAAATCATTTTGGTTATAATTTATGAGGGTGAATCATTGGATAAATCATTTTGGATATCGGTTTAGATTATTTTAACGGTTCTTCGATAATCACAAACTCTTTCATTATATAACATAATATTATGTATATATATAAATAAAATAAAATAAAAGAAGTTATATAATACAAATATAAATCATTTCAAACTATTATAATTGTTTAATAACCAGTTTTGAATGAATTAAAGGTAATTGAAAACACAGTGATGTTGGTAAATTGAAACATCACGGACAATGTATTTATAAGTGGCAGAGGATTTTAAGTAAGGTGAAGAATTTTTACATTAACATGATAAAATATAGAGGATATAAGATTATGGAGCTTTCATGACTCTTGGATATGGGGGAGGGTAATAGAGAATATAAAATGAAAAGGAATTAAAAAAAATGAGAAATTGAAAGAGGATACATACTTCATAATCTATTCTCTTTGAGATCCTCCAAAAGGAGACCAGCATGCCCAGGATATGGGGAATGGCCTTAAGAAATGGATTTTGTTGAATTTAGGCAATACAAAATTCTTGATAGGTGTGATAGGAATTGGGGGTGAGGGAGGTATTTATAGTGGAGGAGAGGAGGGACTTTCTATTATTTTAATCATTAGTTTAATTTTTTTTCTCAAGAATCTGAATAGTCTTATTTAATGTGACCAAAAATATTAATAAATTCATGGGAGTTCAATACTTTGGCCATTTACAACATCCATGACTATATCATGATGTAGAAATTAATTTATATAGTATATTTTGTAAATTATCGTATGTCACTATCCACCCAAAATTCATGTTTTTAATAAATATTCAAAAAAATCACCGTAACAGTTTTTCTACATATAGGATTCAAAAATTAACTCCATTTTTTATATAAATTTTCTAAATATGATTAATTTAATTTTTAAATAAAATCAAAATTTATTCAAAAATTATCAAAGTCAAAACAATAAAATATTTTATATTACCCTGAAAATTTATTCAAGGTATCATTATCTTATATCATTAAGGAAAAAATATGATTTAATATTCATATGGTTTATATTACTATTCATATTACTAATCCTAAGGGTATGTTACTATTCACCAAAAAAATCATGTTACTTTTTTCAAAATACAAATAACATCTTGTTCGCAACTTTAGATTTCTATTTTTTAAAATTAAAATCATATAAGTGGAAAAATTAAGTTTAATTTCTAGTTTATAAAAAACTACTTTAAAAAGGTCCATTATATAGAGACTCAGTGTTTGATTCGTTACATTAAATTCAGTTGTTTAACATAGGGGTGTTACGGTGGGGATGGTTATATGTAATTTTCTAAAAATAAAAAATATAAGATTATTTTATATAATGTTACTATTATATAATTATATATTAAAAATATTTTATGTATGTGTAAGAAAAAATAAAATAAAAACACATAGTTAGGAATTTTATCTCTTCTCAGACTACTACATTAGGATTTTTTCATAAAGTATTCGTATAATGGATTTCTCACCAAACTGTGGAATATAGGAGGTGGGGATATAATTTTTTAGGATATTTGGGTAGTTATTTTATAAACAAAAGGGTTTAATTATTTTAATAAGAGATGATAGTGTATGTCCATTTTTAATTGACATGATTAGTATATTTGGAATTTTTGGAATGAAATAGGTGTATCCATGTTGGTCACATGACACAAAGATCAAAAATTGATTTTTTTCTTCAGACATGATAATATTTAAATATATCAAAAAATATATTTTTGAAATGTTTATTGTCATTATTACCCTTAACATCAAAGACCCCACCCCCATATACAAATTTTTACCATAATCGTAGAAAACAATTTTCATATCTTTTAATATTAATTTTCATAAACAATAGTTGACCATACTAGATTATATGAATTATCATGAATACAAATATTGAATATATTTTTTAAAATTAAATTATTAGAAGTGGAAAATTTAATTTAATATTTTTCATTTTTAAGTAAAAAAATGATATTTTGAAGAGAAAATGAACAGAATATTAAAATAAATTTAAGTAAAATTTCAATTTGAAAATTATTCTAATGAAAAAATAGTAATTATATATATAGTATTTAACTAATTTTTAATTAATAATTTTTTAAAATATAATTTTACATGATGTGTAATTAAATCAAAAAATAAAATTTCTATTGACTTTCATTATTGTTCACTATTAAAAAAAAATGAAATATTTCATAAAAATCCCAAAAAAATCACCATAATATAAATTTGATAATATGATTTCAAAAACTAATTTCACTAAATCAAATAATATTTCTAAAATATATATAAATTATCTATATATTATGTTTTCAACAAATGACTAGACCTTATTTTTGAGAAAGAAATATAGTTATTCAGAAAGAATTTCTTTTTCGTTTAAATGATTTTTATTTTTTATAAACAATGGCTAACTATAATTTTCATAATTAATTTTATTAAATTAAAAACCACTAATATAATGATTAGGATATTATGTTATATTATAGTATGGCTCACTTTAACTAAGGAATTTTTGTTTTATATGGTATTAATGAGACTGAATATAAATAAATGTATTTTATTGGTTTTTTAATATCAGTATTTCTCATCTCATATTCAATTGAATATGATGTTATTTTTTTTATATATTTCATGTGTTAAAGTAGTAAAATGTAAATGTAATATAAATATGAATCATTATTCCATTAGAATGTTTTGTACATTTATGAATGAATTTTTATATAGTTTAATAGTTATTCCATAATTAGAATCAATATGAAAAAGGAATGAAAATTTTTATGGGAAAAATATATTGTAACCAAATTTTACATATAGATCCTTTTCATTCATGATTTTTAAAAAATAATTATATTTATTTCATGATTCTAATGATTTTTAGAGTTGACCAATTTATATTCAATTGTAAAGACATAAAATTGACAAACTATTAGTTGAAAACATTATTTATAAGATCCATTAATATGGATTGTGTATTGGATATCCTAGCTGGATAAACTAAAGACTCATATTTTTTAAATCTAGCTTAAAAAACTCTACTTGGAATAACATCATCCTTCACCTTCATTTAATGGAATCATAAACTATGATCAATCATAAAAAAATATTTTTCTTTCGAGAACTAATAATATAATCATCGATATGAAGAATATAATAGTTGTTCACAATAGGGAAATTATTCAAGGGAGTAAAATTAATGAAAATACTCATTAAATCATATTTCTTCTAACAAAATAAAAAAAGAGGAATCCATGAAGAAATTATTGGATGGTTAAACCTTTATCTTAAAGTTCTTAAAAGTTATTTTTCAATTAAAAATTTTATTCATCAGCTATTCAATAATGGGGTTTAGAAATAGTATTATAATCATGAACTAAATAAATTTTAAATAAATGCAATTGACCAATAACAACACTAGGAAAATTATTATGAAATAAATACACCAATTCATTCATTACTAGGACTTCACTAATATGAAAACAACTTCCTTTCAGCAACTAAATCTATTTAACATAACAACCATATCATATTAGATTTTCAGTTTCATGGTATATTATAAATGATATGAAATCATTTAATTTTATGTGATTATCTATAAAATAAGTCTTTTATTGATAAACTGAACTCATATATATACCCATAATAACATTAAAATATACTTAAAGAAAGAACAAAAAGATTATGTTAAATCTATTCCATAGAAAACAAAAGGAATATTCAAATACTATCATTTTCATTTAATAATTTCCCCATGATTTCTATGCAATGATATAACATCATTTTTGGATTTTAATATTCTAATATTTCAAACAATTACTCAAAAATAAATGAATTTTAGACCCTAAATCTAAACTTTTGTTGGAATTATTGAAATAAAAAAATAATGTAAAAAACACAATATCATTGTATGGACAAATATACACTTATGTTTCAAAAAATTATTTTGAGACACATTTATATTGTTGATCTTGATGATTTCCATCCTTCATTCATATAATTGGATTAGTAGTTTGGTAATAACCCATTTACTTAAGCAAAATCCATCACACCATTGTAATTTTTTTGTATTTTTAGATCATTCTCTGTGAAACCTTGAGACACTTGTCTGAACATACCACATAAGGAACACATAAAATATTATATAATAAACTTTGAAATTTCATTTTACTCGTCATATCACAATACAGGATCATAGTTTTTTTGACTCGATATTTCATTGGTGGATTCTTCCACATTACCTATCATATGTACCTTATTTTCTAATTATTGACATATAAATATT
This sequence comes from Viscum album, assembly GCA_963277665.1. Lineage (NCBI taxonomy): Eukaryota > Viridiplantae > Streptophyta > Magnoliopsida > Santalales > Viscaceae > Viscum > Viscum album. The sequence continues at coordinate 1,077,423,332 of OY728135.1, read as the reverse complement.
TAACATTTGGAATCAACATTTTTACATTCTCACCACCTTGAACAATATTCTCATAATTCTCATATTCATTGGAATCCAATGTTGTTCAATATTTTTTCATTAATATGGGGTTAAAATGATTAATTTTATTTTCAATATCATGTATAATTTTTTTGTGCCCCATTAAAATCTAGGGATGTTGTCTTAAAATATGGAGATTAAATCATATAGATTTTCAACAATTATATGATTTTATTTTTATAATAATTTGAATATCTAGAGGATAATATATATCAATAAAATAATTCTTAAAGTCTCCCAATATAATGTATTAATCTATTCTATTTCTCCAGTTTTAATATCCAAGAACAACCATTGATCATTTTCACCCCCAAAATGGTTAATATAATGAGTTAACATTTAATTTATGACAAAACTATTATATTAAATATATTCTATAGTGATTCAATCGTTCATTCATCTCTCAAAGGGTCATATAATCCATTGAATGATATATATTGTTGCTTTATAAAATACTCCACTATAGATATGATCATATATAGTGAATGTGGTAATCTCTCACAAGGATACCACCAACATCTATAGTCTACATAAACAGAGTAATTAGAGTAACAAAATTATCTCTTCTAATCAAAACTGCTTTGAGTTTCTGAATTGGAAGGATATTTTCCACATTATTTCATCCTACCTTAGATTCCATATATTCACTAACAAAATAATTCCAAAAACTATATAAATATAGATAAATGTAAATATTAGTTTTATATATAAACCTAAAATTTAATCCATTATTGGAACATTGATACATTCTCCCACCCTAACAATTTTTCTATACCATTCCCCTATAAATAGTTGTGATGACATTGCCATAAATTATTTTATGTCATTATTTTTTAGTTATGAATTAATATTATAACATTTTATAAGATATTTATAGTTTAAAATTTTAGAGAATTAACTAAAAACTCTTACATAAAAAACTCATTTCATACACAACGAACACTTCTAATCGTTATATATTTTTTCCATAATATAATAAAATAAAAAAACATGTTTTATTTCCATGAAAAATATTTAAGAGTTTAAACTTCCCTTATTTATAATTTCTTATCCTTAAAACCTGTGAAAAAAATTTTAAAATAAGGGATGATGAATAAAAGCTTAGTAAGGTTCCTAAAAAAATAAATAAATTAACTCATTAGTCATTTCTAAATCATTATATAAAAATAAATAGTTTTTTTTATCATAATGAGTATTTAGGTTAAATAATAACTTAACTGCTAATGAAATCAAATATATTACCAAATTCACATTTAAATACATTTAAAAACCACAAAGTAAATCTCATAATCCTTAAAATTTATTAGAGAAAACTAAAACATGTTAAAAAAATTTATTAAAATTTTAATGACCCTAAACCCAATTCAAATAACTAATTTATTTACATTATTATCTTTTAATAGATAAAATGAATCAAATCGCTATGGATCGCCTAATTTAACAATTTTAGAGAACCTAGTACAAACATGATACCCATTCTAAATTGGTAGTATAAAATAAAACATAATTCATAAAAAAATAAAATTAATTTCATCCCTGTAAACTCCTTTATATTTATCTAATTCATATATCAGGAAAAAGAAACAAATAAGGGAGAACATAAATACTCAGTAACTCATAATTGTATCAGAATCTATCGTGGTTGAGTAAGTATAATACATATGTAATGGTAAATTACTTTACATAGGCTAAATTAAATAAAATAACTAACATAATAAGATAATGAATTATAAATAAGAAATAGTGAATAATTTAACACACATTTTAATTAAATTAAATTAAGTTCATTATAAGATATGGCGTAATCAGTCTGGTAGGGTTAATAACTGAAATCATATATCATTTATTCAATAACTATAATTTTAGTTCATCTATAGATATTATCATCAAATAATATCATGGATAATGATAATAACTATATTATAAAAAATTAAATTCTTAATTATTAGGCATCAGGTCACAGAAACATGTGACCTATTCCCTTAAGATTAATCATGAAGATAGTTTTTAACTACTAGGTAAATCCCCATATGACTTGGAAAACATATTTGGATCAAAAGAATTGTCGATGCTTTAAGGGACTAATAATAACTAGGCCTCAACCATATCTACATGTCCAATTCATTCATTATATATAGAATAATTTACATAATTCATTAAAAAAATTTCATAGTATAAAATATCTATATATAATAATGGATACAATTTTTTTAATATCTTCCTAGTTAATCATATAACATTTAATGTAAACAATGTATATAAAAATGGTTTACTCTTTTGGAAACATTAGAATATATAATCTAATTATATGGATGTTTAAGAGAAAATTGATTTTCAATGGAAAATAATCACACTAAATTGATTGTTTCAATAGAAATTTATAAACAATAAAAGAATGTGATATTGTACAACTTTTATCACTTTGTAGTTTACAAGTCAAATACAAATAGATGAAATATTTTAAATTGATAATTTAAAAACAATTATGTATAAATTACTCATAATATTACATGTAATTAAAGAATTATATACACTATATATAAGAAATTAGTGGAACAACATTGCAATATTCCTCAATAAAGGGCAATTGGGACAAATCCCATTACCTCATGCTTATTTTTGGGTAAATGTGATTTAAACTCATGGATAATGGTTTTAAAAATTTATTAAACTTTTAAAAAAACCATATTAATATTAATAATATCATATATGATTCTATTATAACATCTTATCACATCTTCATTAATAATGTTTCATTATTTTCCTTCTGTCATGTCTTTGTTACCTTATTTTATTATTCCTTCATTTCTATTAATGATCTTGTGATTTTGAACATTATATAGTTTCATATTATAAAAGATAGTTATAATTAGATTATAAAAATATTTTTACTTTAATTATAATTTTAATTTCTACCATGAAAGACGATATAGAGAAATGCAGAACATTGTAGTCATCGAGACAGTAGGCCATACGTACGCATGTGTAACATTTCTATTTTTCAAAGACTAGTATGGAAAAGAGAGGAGTAATATTTTCCATTATAAAATGGTCAAATATATCATATAATTTCATTAAATATACTAAATCATTTTGTTTGTCGGAGTAGAATACTCAAGTGGGGGGTGAATTGAGTATCTATAAAAATTTTTGGTTTAAAAAAGTTTTCTTAAAAATATTTCCCCTTAAAGTTAAATATAGATTAGTTAATCAAAATAATACGGTTTTAAAGGATTGAATGTTTAAATAACTTCTTATAAGATTGATTATTTCTCAGTAATAATAATAGTTATTAATATTTCTTTTGAAACTATTTTACTAAGACAAGAAATTATAACTTCTTTCCAAGATTAACTGTCAAAGTAAGTTTAGTGATTTATGAATTATAAAGTAGAGCATTAAAACATGGAAAACAAAAGTAAGCGGTATAGAGGATATACAACAAGTGGTTCAGTGTCAAGGCGAGACATAATCCACTCCACATTCTGATCACCTACCACCAAGCATTTATATAAATAAAATTGATCCACAACCTGGATCGGGGTTAAACAATAGTACACAGGACTATCCAGGTTGTACAAGGACCTCTTCCACAGTTATTTGTGGGTAAAAACACTCAAGCCACATAGGGACCTCTTCTGCACTTATCTGTGGGTATACACAAGAGTAAATGAGTGTTTGAGTTAGGATATCTTTTATCTTTCAGTTTAATTCAAGAGACAAAGTGTGTTTCTATACAGATACACACTATGCTCAAATATTAATAAAATGATACACAATAGTGCAGTAATGTTGATATAGGTTTATAAATGCTCTGAGTGTTGATCTTTTCAGTTCTTGAGTTCTGGGATGAGGCAGATGTATAACTCAAGTCTTCATACGGAAAACAGAGTGTTGCAAGTTAGACAGATTCAGCTTCTGTTCTTTGTGGTGTTTTTTCTACACGAATATGTTCTCGGGATTATAGTATGCTTCATGTGTCCATCAGCAGAATCGGGTTACAGGATCCAATTCATAAGAAAGTATTCTGTTGTGATGCTCATGCCCACCAAAATTTTCTTTTGTATCGTTTTTTTCCTATAAGCTTTCCCGCCACTTGTTTCTCGGAAGCACTACTTTTTTATCAAGGAGTGCATGTGTGGGAGCTGATAGTTTGCATGTATTCTGAACCTCGTACCTCGTACTGTCTGATGATATGTTTACCATGAAACATAAATTATGTCAGTGCATTAAAATCTTCAAATATGACCGTTAGAGGTTAAATTGAATACTGAAAAAATATATTAGGAAACAGTGTCATAGTATGTACTGGAAGCTATGTCTCATTCACACTATGTTTTGGTTGGTCATGGTGTCTTGTTCATGGTGTCTGATGGTCATGATGTCTTTATGTCATTGTGTCTTGTTCAAGGTGTCTGATGGTCATGGTGGCTGGATGTCACGGAGTCTTGTTCATTGTGTTTGATGGTCATAGTGTCTGGATGTCACGGTGTCAGATCCATCATGGCATCTGGATGTCACGGTATCATGTTCATGGTTTCTGATGGTCATTGTGTCTGGATGTCATGGTTTCTGATCCATCATGGTGTTTGGTTCAATTTTCCAGAAAGATATAAACAATGGAAGACTCATTGTGTCGCAGACTTTTCAAAATAATTGTATTTAGACTTAAATAATGACAATCATAAAATGGATTAGACATAATCATTTGTTAAAGAAGGTATTATAAAATTAAATCAAGGATTGTATAAAGTAATTAAACTGAATATAGAGGAATTAATATATTTTAATGTCTCTTCATAAAGAATGAGAATACCTAAATGATAATACACATGTTTTGACATAATTTACTGTATTTATCCAGGTTGAATATGATTTTTGATCATTAAAACATGATTATTACATGAGTTGTCCAACAATATTCCCCTTTTTGATGATCACAAATCATGTAGATTTAATGTGTATATTTGATTCAACTATAGATATAGAAATAAAGGTCTAACATATAGATATTTCTGCCCTTTTTGGGATCATAAAAATGATGGAATAATAGAAGTCATAAAAAGTGCATATTTCATTAAAGAAAATAAGATCCAGTACAAACAAAAAGGAGCAAAAAAAAGAAACATCATTCCTATAAAAAAGGAGTAATCACTGTTCTTCTTTAGAGGCTGGCCTTCTCTTTTCCTTTATTAGTAGTATCAGGAGAGGAATCTATAGAAGCAGAGGTCGAGGTGGAAGAAGGGAGTGAGGTGGTTGATAGAGAATGTAAAGGAAGGTCTTCATAGACCGATGGAGCTATAGTAAGAGTAGTAGAAAATCGATGTAGGTGTTGATCAAGGATCACAGACCTGATCTGACTCAGAGCTTGGCTGACAGACATAGCAGTGGGGGCTAGGATAGAGGTGAAGGTAGGCAATCCAGGTCTTAGAGGTGTAGCCGCAGGAGAAACAATGGTTGTACTCTGTACATGAAGATAAGGCCTCAAGAGAATAATGAAGTCTACAATGATCTCTCCACCATACTACACAGGTTTCTCAAAATCATCATTTTTTCCATAAACTTATCCAAAAATCGATTGAACTCTATGAGATTTTGGAATTGGGTCTTGAAATATTGAGTAACAGGTGGAATCTGTAGATTTTCCAAAAGATACTTGAAATGGTTATTGGGGTATATCTTGGAGATGATTCTGTTGAAGTAGAAATCCAAATTCATGGTAATATCTTGCTGAGCATCATTAGCAATTTTAGAAGTTACTTGGACTAGGTCAATAACTCTATCACTGTTCTTGATAACTAAAGAGAGATAATCATTATTGAATCCACTAAGCACAATCTGAAACTCTCATTTGACCATGATTCTTAGTAGATCATTGTCTAAAGAGGGATGAGGGGATTGACCATAGGCTTTATAAGTATTGACAGTGGTGGTGAGAGATTTCAGTTGACTCAGCGCTTTTTGAAGACACCTCATATACTCATCAATGAGTTTGTTTAAATTAACCATAAGCTCCCACATTTCTTTCATTATCTATTTGTTCCTTTCTGTGACCTTTTCAACTAAGGATGATAAATGTGGTTGAATCTAAAAGACAACATTCTATGGGGTTTGAGGAATAATAGGTTCCACAGGATGAGAAATAAGCTTTGATCTCAAATACATATCTTTCTACATGTCTTCAATCATAACTAATAGGGTCTTCCCTACATCACTAAGTAGTCTGTTCTCAACTCTTACTTCTTGAATCTCATGAGGTTTTTTGGGTTGTATTTTCCAGATATCTTTCTCCAATAATAAAGAGGTGTCTTTCTCACTTAGATGAGTCACAAGAGCAGGTTGGGAATTCAGAAATATTTCAACACCAGACAAAAGGGTAGCACAAAATTATTTAAGATCATACTCACTCACAAAGGATGGTTGTTATGATAAAGGTTCAGAAATAGGGATTGATATGGTTTCGGGTTCCTTTACTGGGGAGATATTAGAGACAGATTTCAACTGGAACAAAGACGATAGTTCAATGCCTTTTGATGGTACTTTCTAAGAGTCATCCACATCATAGAAACTAGGGAACATATATTGAGTGCTTTTAGGGCTTGGATCAACCAGATTTTGTACTTCAATAGATTCTAGATGTAGGGGTTGCTCCCCCTCTATAGTTTCATCCTTCTTAGGGCTGAGAGGATTAGGATCTTGATCTATTTCCACAAACTCATCTCATTGTTGTTCACCCATTTCTTATCTAGCTAACTAAAAAGCCAGCTACATCCTTTCTTCAACTGAAGGATTGACTTCTGGAATAGATTGTTCCACTAGATGTTCCTCAAGTCTAGATCTTTTCATAGTAGGTAATTCATCCTATGTAGGTTCTTCTACAGAATTATTCATTGTTTCTTGGGTAGCAGATTTTGTTTCAACCTTGGTTTGGGCTTCTAGAGTAACAACTTCTCTAAGAGTAGGGACCTCTTCTTCAAGAACTTCAAGATGAACAGGAGTATTGTCTTCCTCAACAGAAATAGTTTCCTTGGGAGGAAAAACAACCTTTCCTTATTCTTCATCAAAAAAGTAATCAGCAACCTCATCTAGTTCCAAAATAGGATTAGAAATATCTCTTTTTCTTGAGAGATGTTCCACCAGATTGAATTTTTAAAAAGTCTATCATTATTTTCTACCCATGCCTTTTTCCAAGGGTCCCAATATATCTTCATCATCATGATAGTGATTTATGAAAGTTAGTACTCACAGACCATTATAACATCATCTTTAGGTGCAACCATACCTTTGGTAAGAAGCATGGCTAAGATAAGATGAGAGTAAAACATGGAGGATGACATGGATGTGGCTTTGACCAGTTCACCTATGGTGAAGGATATACTCGCAATGGTTGATCTTATTCCCATTTCTCATAAGGAGGATCAGAAAGACATCCTCATATTTTAATACAAAAAATCACCTTTTCTAGGGCTAACCAGATTCTAAATAAACATGAATAGAATCCTTGATTCTTCATCTAGTTCACCATAAAGGGATCTCTGTTGGGTGCCATTTCCAGTTAAGGATTTCAAAGCATCCTACAAATCAAAGAATTCGGTTGAAGGTGGAGGTCCTCTCTGATTATCCTCATAGATACCTTTATGAGGAATCCTATGACATGCATCCCTTAACCTCATAGAGAATGAGAATTTTTCCCATTGATAATAGTTCTCACAACAAATCCATCTTCATACTCCAAGTTGAACTGAACGTATTGATAAAGCTAAGACACTAACTTAGGATAGATATGTATATCTTCCTTTGAAAACCACTCTACATAGAATTTCCCTTTTAAAACTTTACAACCAAAGACATACTCGAAAGATGTAATTTGGGGAAAACCTATTTCTTAGGTTCGACAACTCCGTTTACAAGATTTTGGTTTAGAGGACCTTTTAGTGCTAGCTTTGGTGCAATTTTCTTTCTTCTTTGTGCTACATTTCTTAGGATTCGACGATGAAGGTCAGTTCATCCTGGGCATCCACTGAATGTTCAAGAGAGAGAAATGGGTTATAGGTTTAAAGAATGAATCTATATGTGTGAATAGAAAAAATACAGAGTGATTAATCGAGTGATACTTTCATTATTTTATCAATTAGTAATACCGAACGTCGCAAAAGAAAAAACATGGGAAAACAAAAAAGGTGAAATAAATAATTACCGTGATATAATTTTTAATTCATAAAAAAATTAAAGAAAGTAATTATGGTGAGACATATCGGGTCATTACGGTGAGAAAAAGAATGAATGTTACGTTGAGACAATAACTGAGTACTACGGTGAGATAGTAATACGATGAGACAGTAACTGAGTGTTACGGTGAGATAGTAACTGAGCATTATGGTGAGATAGTAACTATTTGAAATTAGTCATGAAGCACTAACTATGAGACTGTAATGATGAAACAGTAATATATACAATAGTAAGACATTTACTTAAGATTTATCATGCCTAATTCTTGTATGATGTAGTCTATTCTTTCCAAATTTATTGGTTTTGTAAATATATTAGCAAGATGACGCTCAGTACCAATAAATTCCAAAGTGATATCTCCATTTTGATATTGATCTCTCAATAAGTGATGTCTTTCATCAATATTATTTTTCCTAGAATGTGAAATAGGATTTTTTGAGATGTTAATAGCACTTGTGTAGTCACAGTTTATTGGTACATGCCTGAATTGATATCTATAATCTAGTAATGTTTGTTTCATCCACAAAATTTGTGCACAAAAACTACCAGCAGATATTTATTAATCTCTTGTAGTAGATAATGCAACAAAATTTTGTTTCATACTACACCATGATACTAGTGACTTGCCTGAAAAGTGACATGTTCCATAGGTGATTTTTCTATCTAACTTGCAGCCACCGAAGTCAGCATCATAATGAGTTACTAATTCAAATGATTTTCCACTAGGATAGAATAATCCTAGATTGGATCAATTCTTGAGGTATTTCAAAATTCTCTCTTGAGAATTTAAATACGATTCCTTAGGATTTTCTTGAAAACTATCACACATACACACACTACACATAATGTCAGGTCGACTTGCAGTTAAGTAGAGTAAACATCCAATCATTCCTCTATAAGTGGTTTGATCAACAAATTTTTCATCTTTATCAAGATCCAACATACAAGTGGTACTTAGGTGAGTGTTACTACTTTTAGTTTTATCCAATTCAAAACATTTTAGAAGATATCTAGTATATTTATGTTGAGATAAAATAATTCCATCATTATTTTGAAAGATTTGAAATCTGATAAAGAATTTTAGTTCAACCATTAAACTCATTTCAAATTCATTTTGAATAATTTTAGAAAAATCAATACATAAAGAATATTTTGAAGATCCAAAAATAATATCATCTACATATATTTGAACAACTAAAACATCATTATAAATTCTTTATATAAAAAGGGTAGAATCATCTACTCCTTTTGTAAAACATTTGGAAATAAGAAAAGTATTCATCCTATCATACCAGGCTCTTGATTTAACATCCCAAGTAAGTAATGAATAATAGATATTTTTATCTATGTCTATTAATGATTAATATAGTGTTATAGAGGCTTAAAATGAAAATAAATACAATCTTATGAATGGAATACACTAATATTCTTAAAAGATTGTTTTACAGCCTTTTGATGGAAAACCATTTTTGAATCTATCATTTCGAAATTTTATAAAATATGTTTGTCAAAATAAACTTATTCTTTATGATTGGGACATCAAAATTTACCTTGTGTGAATTTTTGGTATTTTTCTGACAATGTTCATTTTTTTATGAATAGTGAAAAATACTGCATTTTACATCAAAACTGCTTTTTAATCTAATTTATTTATATGATTAGATTATGTTTTGAATTGTTTTTGAAGTGAAATTAGAATATATTTCTACCATTTTATCCAATGGTGGTCATTGGAATCAATTTCACTTTGAAATTAGACTTAAACTGGTGTCAATCTTTTGATACTTATTGTTTTGTAAAAACACGCTATTTGCTATGGCAGTGGGAATTAAATATTAAATTAATTAATGTGACTTATATGATTTGAATTTTGTAAAATAGACTTCATTTTTTAATTCGGAATATCAAATATAGCTTAGGGTGAATTTTTGGTAATTTTCTGAAAAACTTCAATTTTTGATGAATAGTGAAACCACTAAGTGGTAATCAAGCAAACTAATTTTTCAGTTAAATGAAAGTTTACCAATAATGTGTATTTAATTTTGAAAATCTGACATACATGGTTGTCATTAAGAAGTAAAATGTGGTTCAATGGGATTAAAATATTTTTTTGGTGAATAGTAACTTATTAAGTTTTTAATCGTGATTAGTGGTAATTAGTGTAGTTTAAGGTATAAATAATGATTTAATAATATGAAATGACCTAGACACATGTCCCAACCTTATTTGTTGTGTCATGGCCGACCATGAAAAGCCATGGGTCAACTTGGGGACCCCATGGATCCACTTTGGTTGGGAAATGACATAAATAACTTTTTATTTAATGTAAAAGTAAAAATGACACAAACCTAATATGTTTTACGAAAACAATTTTCACATGGGCATATAAAGATCATATATTTGATTATAAATATTAATTGGAAAGATAAAAATATTTACTACATCATAGTATTTTTTTTATAATTTTTAGACATTAAATAAATTAAAATATTTATGACATAATAATGATGCAGCGAGGACATCATTATTTGATGATTTAAATAAAATGGAAAGACAATGTAAAATCTATAAACTAAACATGTCCAAAACCAATTGGATGAGTGTATTTCGAACCATTGTCACCTTATCCACGAATTATATCAATTTGGGACCTTTTAAAACCGAAAAACATTTTCAAATAAAGTAATATTTCTTTACCTTCCAAAAGTGCCCCTCCTCTCCTCTTATAAAAGGCCCCCACCTCTACCTCATTTCACACACTCCTCAAGCCTTTGGCTCGGCGAAACCCTGCCCATTGACTCTCTCCACATCCATCTCCTCATCCTAGAGGATTCCCTTAGGGAATAATCCTTTTAAAGGAAGCCTTTAGGCTCAAACCAAAAGCAGTTACACTTTTAAAGGTAATTCATTCTCTTATGTTCATTTGTTTTATTTTGCTTCTCCAACCCCCTAAACTCTTTTTATTTACTTCTTTTGTAATAAAACCAGTATCGTAAATGTACTAGTATGTTTTTATAAGATTTATTTGAGCTACACTCTCACACAACTACATCAAATGGTTAAAAAACATACGGTTTCCGTGGGTGGTGAAATTCTGCCTCCCGAAACGATGATTGTTCAATACTCAATTAACACCTTCAAAGGTGGCCATTATGATGTCACTATTTTTATATATGATATATAATATGTTTATTTTTTCCTTAAGCTTCTGTTTTTTTTTCATTTTGGGCATACCTTTATGGTTTCCATTATGTGTAAACACGATATCTTCATTTTAGGAAGTGCGGACTACCGCCCCCTGAAAGTGATTTGATTCGTTAAATACCATATGTGGGACATATAAAGGATGGAACTATGATATTATAAATGATATTATACTGGAATTATAATATACTGTTATATCATTATGATTCCATTCTATAAAATACGAAATAGAAATGAAAGTAGCGTTCATGCGTACGTACGACTTACCGTCTCCATGAACGGTGCATTTCATTTCTTACCTCTAAATGATTATGTAATATTATAAATGCATATATGTACTGGATATATATGACATATATGATATCTACATCATGAATACCATTCTGGATATAATGAATACATGAACAACATGTATCTATAAAGGGCCTATTTTTGACTCAAGTACTAATGATCGTTAAAATGACTGTTATTAACTTAAATAATTACATAGTGTTCATGACATGGTAATAAGTGATATAAAAGGAATAATGAACTTGAAAAAGGTTCTAAATAAAGTATAATTTAACTAAGGTTTATTATTCAGGACATTAAAGAACGATTGAGTCAAGTCGGACCCGAGGTATGGGACTTCGTCTCAATCTCCTTTCATTGAGGCATATTTTATTTTATACACAAATTTCTTTTATACGGTGTATAAACCCCTTTGACTTTTACGTTTATTCAAAAGGAATCTTTTTTATACGAAGAGTTTACTAAATGACAAAAGGGAATGTTTTTGTCGTACGTATGCGGCGACAACGACTTCTCCGCCATCGTGACCGTTATTTGAGTTTCGGTGTCCTCTACAAGCCATACCTTTTTTTTAAAAACGAAAAATAAATACCATGTTTTACTTTGGTATTGAAAATGGTTTTCATAATGTTTTTATTATATAAATGTGTTGTATTGATATATCATGATTGAAATGTGGAAATGTTATGTTTCCTTTATGCATGTTTTATGTGATATTATTATGTTATGGTTCTTGGGCATTATTATGAAGACGGGTGGTTCCGTGATAAACTAAGGGCGGGTGAGCCCGTTATAGCTCTCCAATGCATTGGGTAACACGAAGGAGTGAAACGTTAAGGTTTCTCTGAAGAGATTTAGGGAATATACTATGATGGGTATTCCAAATGTAACCAAGAGGGTTACTCCCTACGTAAGAATGTTATGAATGCCTCAAGTTACCTTTATGTCTTATGATTTCTATGATTTATTCATGATTTTATGAGGTATGTTAAAGTGGCTATGTTTTATGGGTAAAGTATGATTTCATTCTTATGTATATATGAACTCATGTTTCCTTTCCAGGTTTTTTTAACCCATACTGAGTTTTTATGCTCATCCCAAGTTTTTGAAATGTTTTTCACAGGTCAAGGGAAAGGTAGATGATAAGATGATAGAGTCAAGGATGTGTCAAGAAATAATCCATGTTTTATTTTAAATGTGTTTCCATTGATGGGAATGAAGAATACTATCTTTGTGTAACCACTTGGTTTATATGTGGAATGTAATGAAAGTTTTATGATCTAATTCTCTAAAACTCTAAACCTGAAAAGATCCTCAATGTGTAATCTTGTAATAACTCAAGATTAAGTAACGTTTAAGGCTGGGGCCTTATAGTTGGTATCAGAGGTCGGTTTAGATAACTTTAGGAGTTAGAATTCTATTAAATGATTATCCAAAAATATTTTTTTCGAAATGATATAGCATTTAAAGATTACCATGTTGCTTCATCTAAGACATGTTTGTTCAGAATGGTTTTTCGCAGAGGAAACAGGGAAGCAGTGATAGGAAGGCATACAGAAGGAAATAACCTTCCGAATCAGCATCCAGAAATCGTCGGAATTGGAACTGAACAGTTTGTTGCAGTAATGGCGTAGTTGACTCAAGCGATAAATGGCGGTGGTATCCATGCACGAGATCAGCCAGATCAACCGCAGAGGAACATGTCAGTGGTGGAACATTTCATGAGGAAACATCCACCATCATTCAGAGGATCATCTGACCCTGTGCTAGCTGAATGGTGGATTAAAGCACTGGAGGAGATTTTTGATGTCATGGGGTGTTCAGACAATCAGAAGGTTAGTCTTGCTATTTACCGTTTGGAGGGTGAAGCAGATCAGTGGTGGTCTATGGTTAAAAATATCAGGGACGCCGATGAGATTGATGCTCTTGACTGGGATGAATTCAAAGGTATGTTTCTTGAGAAGTATTTTCCTAAGGCTGTTCGACTTAGGATGGAAAAGCAATTCTTGGAATTGAGGCAAGAGGAAGACTCAGTGGCTTCCTATGAAGAAAGGTTCACACGATTGGCAAGGTATGCTCCAAATTTTATCCGGGACCTTGATAGTAAAATCAATCGTTTTTTACTCAGGATTAAAGCCAAAATATCGAAGGGCATTAGCTTCTCGTGAGTTTAAAAGTTATGAAAAGCTTGTTCGATGTGCTGAGAAGGTGGAAAGGGAGTTTGCCGATGACCAAGTTTTCTATAACAACCAGCAGAAGAAGAGACCGAGGTGGCAGGAGAAAGGTAAGAATTCTTCAAAAAAGTATGATGGTAAGAGAACTAAGTTTCCAGTTTGTGATAAATGTTGCAATGACATGTTGGGGAATGTCTTCTGAATTCTGGGAAGTGCTACCGATGTGGTAAGATGGGACATAAGGCTCGTGATTGCACTAAAAAGGATCAAGGTGAAGGTAAGAACAAATTTGATTTACAGTTAGTGAAATGTTATAAGTGCAATGAGATGGGTCACTATGAAAACGAGTGTCCGACAAGGATCTTGAGTGATGGGAAGAAGTTATACTACAAGCAGAAAGGGGTGGTGAAATCCTTTGCAACTACTTCAGCAGATGTCGGGCCATCAAATGAAGTTGTATCAGGTACTTTGTTTGTTTTTTCAGAATATGCCAGTGTGTTGTTTGATTCAGGGTCTACACATTCTTTCATCTCTGAAACCTTTTCTAGTAAAATGGGAATACCATCTCAAGAAATGACTCCTGAACTTTTGGTAAAAACACCTGGGGGAAATGTCGAGGCAAAAATAATTTATAAGAATCTTCGTATCCTTATCTGTGGAAAGAACCTACTTGCAAACCTTATTGTTCTACCTCTAGTAGAGTTTGATGTTATCCTGGGTATGGATTGGCTCTCTATTTACCATGCTAAGATTGACTGTAGAGCTAAAGAAGTTTCTTTTTAGAAAGACTTTCGGTTTGTTTACAAGAATGAACCCTTACTTTTGATAACATATCAAGAGGCCGAGAAACATGTAAAAGATGGAAATGAATGTTACCTTTCACACATCATTGAAAATAAAGGAACTGTTCAGATTAATGATGTTCCAGTGGTAAATGAGTATCCTGATGTTTTTCCTGATGAGTTTCCTGGAATAATACCAGACCGGGAAGTTGAGTTTACGGTTTACTTAGTTCCTGATGCTAAGACAATTTCAAAACCCCCTTATCGAATGGCACAAATTGAACTTTTAGAGTTGAAGGAGAAATTGCAAGATTTATTAGAGAAAGGTTTCATTAGACCTAGAACATCACATGGGGTTCTCCTGTTTTATTTGTTAAAAATAAAGATGGATCTATGAGACTTTTCATTGATTATAGTGCCTTGAATAATATCACTGTTAAGAACAAATATCCTTTGCCTCATATCGATGATTTGGTTGATCAGCTCTAGGGAGCTCAGTTTTTTTCAAAGATTGACTTGAGATCGGGGTATCATCAGCTGAAGGTAAAGGAGGCAGATATTCCGAAGACCGCGTTCCGTACGAGATATGGCCATTATGAATTTGTAGTAATGCCTTTTGGGCTAACCAATGCACCTGCTGTATTCATGGACTTAATGAATAGAATATTCCATGAGTTCTTGGATAAGTTTGTGGTGGTTTTCATTGATGATATTTTGGTGTTTTCTAAAAGTAAAGAGGAGCATGAAAAACATTTAAGGGTTATCTTGCAAACCTTAAAAGAAAAGAAACTGTATGGGAAATTTAGCAAGTGTGAGTTTTGGTTGCAACAAATTTCTTTCCTTGGTCACATTGTTTCTAAAGATGGAATAACTGTTGATCCTGCAAAAACAAAAGTTGTGGAAGAATGGCCAAGACCTACAAATGTAACCGAGATTCCTAGCTTCCTTGGTTTGGCGGGCTATTACCGAAGGTTTTTTAGAAATTTTTCACGGTTATCTATTCCAATGACTAAGATAACTCGGAAGGGTGTTAAGTTTATCTGGACAAAAGAATGTGATGATTGTTTTCAAGAATTGAAAAGAATATTGGTGAATGCTCTAGTTTTGGCACTACCTTCCAGGAATGGTGAGTTTGTTATATACAGTGATTCTTCACTGAAGGGACTTGGTTGCGTCCTAATGCAGAATGATCAGGTAATTGCTTATGCTTCACGACAGTTTAAAACTCATGAAGTAAATTACCCTACACATGATTTGGAATTAGCTGCTGTTGTTTTTTCTTTTAAAATTTGGAGGCATCATTTGTATGGAGTAAAGTGTGAAATATATACCGATCACAAACGTTTAAAGTATATATTCACTCAGAAAGAGTTAAACATGAGACAAAGGAGATGGCTGGAATTAATCAAGGATTATGATTGTACAATTCATTACCATCCAGGAAAAGCAAATAAAGTGGCTGATGCTTTGAGTCGAAAAAGTAATGCTTCATTAACAATGTTGCGGTTGGAACGTGATCCTTTGGTTAACGATTTGATGAACTTTGGCATAGAAGTTGTTGGTACAGGAAGTCCTTCTATTTTGTTTCAGGTTTCAGTGAGATCTTCTCTATCAGATAGAATCAAGCAAGCACAGAAGCAAGACAGTGAGTTGCAGAAAAAGGTAGAGCTAGTTCAGAAAGGTAAGTTGCCTGAATTCAACATTGATAATATTTGCGTTTTGAGATTTGGTAAGAGACTGTGTGTTCCTTGTGATTCACAGTTGAAGAGAGAGTTGTTATGTGAAGCTCATAGTTCTCCGTTTTCAGATCATCAGGGCAGTACTAAGATGTATAGAGATCTGCGGGAGTATTACTGGTGGGATGGAATGAAAAGAGATATTGCTGATTTTACTATGAAGTGTTTGACTTGTCAGCAGGTTAAAGTAGAGCGGCAGTTACCGAAAGGGATGCTTCAGCCTTTACCAGTGCCAGAGTGGAAATGAGAGAATATATCCATGGACTTTGTTGTTGGATTACCGAAGACATCTCGAGGTAATAATGCAATCTTGGTTATTGTTGATCGCTTGACCAAATCTGCTCATTTCCTTGCTATACGAGATACTTTATCTCTTGATCAAATTTCCCATTTGTATCTTAAAGAGATAGTCAGGTTACATGGATTTCCTCTCTCCATTGTATCAGATTGTGATCCCAGGATTACTTCTAACTTTTGGAAAGGCCTTCAGAAGTCGTTGGGTACTGAATTAAATTTTAGTACAGCTTTTCATCCTCAATCAGATGGGCAGTCAGAACGAACAATTCAGACATTGGAGGATATGCTACGAGGTTTTTCTATGGATTATCAGGGAAGTTGGGACCAACATCTTTCTTTGGTTGAGTTTTCATATAATAACTGTTTTCATTCCAGTATACAGATGGCACCATTTCAGGCATTATATGGGAAGCGGTGTCGAACTCCAGCTTTCTGGGATGAAGTGGGTGAAAGGAAGTTGATGGGACCAGAATAGGTAGAAGAGATGGCAGAAAAAGTTCAGCTGATTCAGAAACACATGAGAACAGCTCAGAGCAGGCAGAAGAGTTATGCAGATAACCGGAGGAAGGATCTATCTTTCGAGGTAGGTGATCTTGTTTTTCTCAAGGTTTCTCCTTGGAAAAGTGTGATGAGATTTGGTACGAAAGGAAAGTTGAGTCCAAGGTTCATTGGACCACACGAAATTCTGGAGAGAGTTGGATCAGTTGCATACCGAGTGGCTTTACCTCCGAGTTTATCTCAGGTACACAATGTTTTTCACATTTCGATGTTGAGAAAATATATGCCAGATCCATCTCATGTTTTGAGTCCAGAGGTAGTTCAGCTGGAAGAGAACCTATCTTATGAGGAACAACCGGTCCAGATTCTTGACCACAGGGAGCAAGTGTTACGGAATAAGGTGATTCACCAGGTAAAGGTTTTGTGGACAAACCACATGATTGAATAGGCAACATGGGAATCTGAAAATGCAATGAGGGATAAGTACCCCCATTTATTCGATAAGTAAATAAATTGCGGGGACACAATTTTCTAAAGGGGGGAAGGATGTAACATCCAAAGTAAGTAATGAATAATAGATATTTTTATCTATGTCTATTAATGATTAAGATAGTGTTATAGAGGCTTAAAATGAAAATAAATACAATCTTATGCATGGAATACACTAATATTCTTAAAACATTGTTTTACTGCCTTTTGATGGCAAACCATTTTTGAATCTATCTTTTGACAATTTTATAAACTATGTTTGTCAAAATAAACTTATTCTTTATGATTGGGACATAAAAAATTTACCTTGTGTGAATTTTTGGTATTTTTCTGACAATGTTCATTTTTTTATGAATAGTGAAAAATACTGCATTTTACATCAAAACTGCTTTTTAATCTAATTTATTAATATGATTAGATTATGTTTTGAATTGTTTTTGCAGTGAAATTAGAATATATTTTTACCGTTTTCTCCAATGGTGGTCATTGGAATCAATTTCACTTTGAAATTAGACTTAAACTGGTGTCAATCTTTTGATACTTATTGTTTTGTAAAAACACGCTATTTGCTCTGGCAGCGGGAATTAAATATTAAATTAATTAATGTGACTTATATGATTTGAATTTTGTAAAATAGTCTTCATTTTTGAATTCAGAATATCAAATATAGCTTAGGGTGAATTTTTGGTAATTTTCTGAAAAACTTCAATTTTTGATGAATAGTGAAACCACTAAGTGGTAATCATACAAACTGATTTTTCAGTTAAATGAAAGTTTACCACTAATGTGTATTGAATTTTGAAAATCCGACATACATGGTTGTCATTAAGAAGTAAAATGTGGTTCAATGGGATTAAAATATTTTTTTTGGTGAATAGTAACTTATTAAGTTGTTAATCGTGATTTGTGGTAATTAGTGTAGTTTAAGGTATAAATAATGCTTTAATAATATGAAATAACCTAGACACATGTCCCAACCTTATTGGTTGTGTCATGGCCGACCAAGACAAGCCATGGGTCAACTTGGGGACCCCATGGATCCAATTTGGTTGGGAAATGACATAAATAACTTTTTATTTATTGTAAAAGTAAAAATGACACAAACCTAATATGTTTTACGAAAACAATTTTTACATGGGGTTATAAAGATATGATATTTGATTATAAATATTAATTGGAAATATTAGAAGATTTAATACATCATAGTATTTTTTTTATGATTTTTATACATTAAATAAATTAAATTATTTATGACATAATAATGATGCAGCGATGACATCATTATTTGACGATTTAAATAAAATGGAATGAAAATGTAAAATCTATAAACTACACATGGCCAAAACCAATTGGATGAGTGGATTTCGAACCCTTATCACCTTATCCACGAATTATATCAATTTGGGACCTTTTAAAACCGAAACACATTTTCAAATAAAGTAATATTTCATTACTTTCCAAAAGTGCCCCTCCTCTCCTCTTATAAAAGGCCCCCACATCTACCTCATTTCACACACTCCTCAAGCCTTTGGCTTGGCCAAACCCTGCCCATTTACTCTCTCCACGTCCCTCTCCTCATCCTAGAGGATTCCCTTTGGGCATAATCCTTTTAAAGGAAGCCTTTAGGCTGAAACCAAAAGGAGTTACACTTTTAAAGGTAATTCATTCTCTTATGTTCATTTGTTTTATTTTGCTTCTCCAACCCCCTAAACTCTTTTTATTTACTTATTTTGTAACAACACCAGTATCTTCAATGTACTAGGATGTTGTTATAAGATTTATTTGAGCTACACGCTCACACAACTACATCAAATGGTTATAGAACATACGGTTTCCATGGGTTGCGAAATTCTGCCTCCCGAAACGATGATTGTTCAATACTCATTTAACACTTTCAAAGGTGGCCATTATGATGTCGCTATTTTTATATATGATATATAATATGTTTATGTTTTCCTTAAGCTTCTGTTTTTTTTTTCATTTTGGGCATACCTTTATGATTTCCATTATGGGTAAACACGATATCTTCATTTTAGGAAGTGCAGACTACCGCCCCCTGAAAGTGATTTGATTCGTTAAATACCATATGTGGGACATATAAAGGATGGAACTATGATATTATATATGATATTATACTGGAATTATAATATAACTTTATATCATTATGATTCCATTCTATAAAATACGAAATAGAAATGAAAGTAGCGTTCATGCGTACGTACGGCTTACCGTCTCCATGAACGGTGCATTTCATTTCTTACCTCTAAATGATTGTGTAATATTATAAATGCATGTATGTACTGGATATATATGACATATATGATATCTACATGATGAATACCATTCTGGATATAATGAATACATGAACAACATGTAACTACAAAGGGCCTATTTTTGACTCAAGTACTAATGATCGTTAAAACGACTGTTATTAACTCAAATAATTACATAGTGTTCATGACATGGTAATAAGTGATATAAAAGGAATAATGAACTAGAAAAAGGTTTTTAAGCAAGCTGAATTTAACTAAGGTTTATTATTCCGGACATTAAAGAACGATCGAGTCAAGTCGGACCCGAGGTATGGGACTTCGTCTCAATCTCCTTTCATTAAGGCATATTCTTTTTTATACACAAATTTCTTTTATACGGTGTATAAACCCCTTTGACATTTACGTTTATTCAAAAGGAATATTTTTTATAAGAAGCATTTACTAAACGACAAAAGGGAATGTTTTTGTCGTACGTATGCGGCGACAACAACTTCTCCGCCGTCGTGACCGTTATTTGAGTTTCGGCTTCCTCTCCAAGCCATACCTTTTTTTAAAAAACGAAAAATAAATACCATGTTTTACTTTGGTATTGAAAATGGTTTTCATAATTTTTTTATTATATCAATGTGTTGTATTGATATATCGTGATTGAAATGTGGAAATGTTATGTTTCCTTTATGCATGTTTTATGTGATATGATTATTTTATGGTTCTTGGGCATTATTTTGAAGATGGGTGGTTCCGTGATAAACTAAGGGCGGGTGAGCCCGTTATAGCTCTCCAATGCATTGGGTAACGCGAAGGAGTGAAACGTTAAGGTTTCTCCGAAGAGATTTAGGGAATATACTGTGATGGGTATTCCAAACGTAACCAAGAGGGTTACTCCCTACGTAAGAATGTTATGAATGCCTCAAGTTACCTTTATGTCTTTTGATTTCTATGATTTATTCATGATTTTATGAGGTATGTTAAAGTGCCTATGTTTTATGGGAAAAGTATGATCTCATTCTTATGTATATATGAACTCATGTTTCCTTTCCATGTTTTTTAACCCATACTGAGTGTTTATGCTCATCCCAAGTTTTTGAAATGTTTTTCACAGGTCAAGGGAAAGGTACATGATAAGATGATAGAGTCAAGGATGTGTCAAGAAATAATCCATGTTTTATTTTAAATGTGTTTCCATTCATGGGAATGAAGAATACTATCTTTCTGTAACCACTTGGTTTATATGTGGAATGTAATGCAAGTTTTATTATCTAATTCTCTAAAACTCTAAACCCGAAAAGATCCTCAATGTGTAATCTTGTAATAACTCAAGATTAAGTAAGGTTTAAGGATGGGGCCTTATATTTGATGCTTATTTTATACCATATAAAGCTTTAGATAATTTAAAATTATGATTTGGATAACGGGGGCCTGTAAAACTAGGGGTTGTTCAACAAAGACATCCTCATCAATATACCAATTTAACAATGCACTCATAAGATTCATTTAATATATTTTTAAATTAATATGAGCAGCATAAGCAATAAGGATTTTGATGGATTCAAGTCTATCTACTGGAGTAAAAGTCTCCTCATAGTCAATTCCGTCTTCTTAACTTTAGCCTTGTGAAACCAATGAAGCCGTGTTTCAAACTATGTTACCAGATTCATCTACCTTATTTCTAAACACCCATTTAGTGCCTATGGTGAATGTGTCCTTAGGTCTTTCAACATGTTTCCAAACATTGTTCCTTTTAAACTGATTAAGTTCTTCTTGCATAGCCATCACCCAAAATTCATCATTGATAGCATCATTAATGTTTTTAGGTTCTAATTGTGACAAGAAGAATTGATTTTCAACATGATTTCTAAGAGAAGCTATAGTTTGAGTTCCTTTGTCTAGGTCTCCTGCAACCACATCTAAGGGATAGTTTGATTTCAGGTTCATCAGTAGGTTCAGGTTCTACAGAATTTTCAGAAATGGAAGTTTTGAATAATTCTTTCACAGACTAGTTTGAGGATTTTGGAATAATGTTCAGATTTAATATATCATCCTCCATGTTCTGTTGAATGGTTTTAGGATCATACTGTTCTGTTTTGTCAAATTTGACATGGACATATTCCTCTACACATTTAGTTCATTTATTAAACAATTTATAGGCTTTACTAGACATGGAATATCCTAAAAATATACCTTCATCTCTTTTGGATGCAAAATTTTTAATATTATCCATAATATTAAGGATATATACTTTGCAACCAAAAGCAATAAAGTAGTTAACCTTTTGTTTTCTATTGTTCCATAACTCATAAGGATTCCTTTTAATAATAGGTCTACTCAACAGTCTTTTGATTATGTATCATGATGTATTGATAGCTTCAGCCCAAAAATAAATAGGTAGGTCATATTAAAAAAGAATTGTTATAGAAATATCTTGATGGATTATATTTCTTCATTATATAACTCCATTTTGTTGAGGTGCTCTAGGGGTAGAGAAATTTTGATTATAACAATTTTGTGAGAAAAAGGATTCAAACTCTTGATTTTCAAACTCACATCCATGATCACTTCTTAAGGATTTTTGTTTTGAATAAAGATGGATATCATTAATGACGATGGTTAGTGGATGTACAAGTGATAATCCATGAAGGAAAATTATCCAGCTAGAGCTGGTTGGCATCGAATGGGCTTGAGGCTTCCAGTTGATGGGCCACATTGTTTCTTTTCATTTTGGTGAATGAGAAGCTGCATAATGAGTAGCATTAGAAAGTGAGAGAATTATCCTGATGATGAGGCCAAATGACTGGAGTCCGCCGTTGTGAAGATTAATAACATCTATTGTGGTGAGTCAGTCAGACTCAATGTTGATATCAACCCAACCCTGGTCCATAGCGAGAATCATACCGGCAATGATGGTAGTGGCCTCAGCAACTGCAAGTTCCTAGCATTCATGATGTGGTTCATATTTTTCCGCAATGATTTTCCCAATATGGTTTTGGGCCAGGAGACCAAGGGCAACAAGCCTATACTTGGGGAGAGATGTGTCCACATTAATATTAAGAATCA
Source organism: Viscum album (assembly GCA_963277665.1). Taxonomy (NCBI): domain Eukaryota; kingdom Viridiplantae; phylum Streptophyta; class Magnoliopsida; order Santalales; family Viscaceae; genus Viscum; species Viscum album. The sequence goes on along the minus strand of OY728135.1, from coordinate 1,077,400,245 downwards.
ATACCATTGGAGGATTCCAACGAGAGTTAAAGTAGGGGGTAACACCTGGCGTATAATATTCATTGTGTTCATTCCAAACCTCAATCCATGAGGTGGCCCATTTAATCCAGAAATCAGGAGACTTATGAACATGATGAAAAATAGTGTCATCACGACAAACCCAAATAATCCAGGCCAGTGTGCAAAGTGAGCCAATGTTAGCTGGTGAGATAGAGGAGCGCCAACGCATCAGAAGATCGGGTAGGTCGGAGACCGTGGCCAGTGGTGAACCTGGAGCCGAACCCCATTCATTCTAAATTTCCATAGCTCCCGGGCAGTGAATGATGGCATGCAAAGCGCTTTCTAGAATATGCAGGCATAAAGGACAGAAAATGGAACTAGCCATATGTCGGTAAATGAGAAGGCTCATGGTTGGGAGGGTACCTGTGCATATTTAGTAAAATATGTTCAGGCTTCACTCTTATGAGTCATAAATCAGGTCCATGTATATCTACAAAATCCATCTATAAGAACATAAACAAAGTGATTCTAATTTAAACTATAAACTCTATATGGTCCAAAAAAATCCATGATAACTAATTCGAGTGGATGATAAGTTGACACTTCTTTCTTTGGTTTGAAGGAAACTTTGTGTTCATTGTCCCTTTTCATAGGGATTGCATACTTTTTCATTTGGAAAGTCAATTTTGGGTAAGTCTTTAACTAGGATTTTTCAGGCTAGATTTCTAAGGGATATAAAATTACAGTGTCCTAGTCTCCTACACTAGAGCTAAGACTCTTTATGAAATACACATAATCATGAATCATTTTGAGATGATAAGGAATCTAAGTTAACATAGTAAACATTTTCATTTCATAATGTAGAAAATATTAATTCCTCTTTAGAATTAAAGGCATTGAAAGCATCATCTTTAAATCTAGCATGAAATCCATCATCACATTACAGTGAGATATAGAGTAGATTGTATTTGAATCCATAAAAAAATAGTAATTTATAAATTAATAATGAATTAGAGTTACCAATTTAGACGAGGCCAATAATCTTTCCTTTTGAATTGTCACCAAATGTGACATGTCCTCCATCTATTTTGATTAGATTCTTGAAGCATGAGTTGTCTCTGGTCATGTGTCTTTATCACCCACAGTCCAAGTACCATAGAATTTTATAGGAACTCTTTATCCCATATTCCTACAAAATGATCAAGAAAAAAACAGATTTTGGTACCCATTATTTATGGATCCAGTAATATTAGTAATATGTGCCTTGGGAAAACCTATTTTCCTCATAGGTTTCATATAAGAATTAAGTAATGTATTTGAAAAATCAACTCCATTTGGTCTGGAAAATCATGAAATAGTAGATAGTGTATAATAACTTGAATTAGATGATTTTTGTCCAGAATTTATAGTAAAACTATATGTCCTAGATCTTGAAACCAAATTTTTTCTACCAAGATTTATTTTTCCAGGTTGATAAACAATGCCGGTGTTGTATTTAGGGGAAATATGTTTTCCTAGAATTTGGGTAAGGGTATTTTTTCCATTAGTAAACTTTTCTAGGTCATTCTTCAATTGATCATTAGACATTTTTAATTTGTTGTTGTCTTTGACCAGTTGGGCATTTATCTCCTTTCCAGTTGTGAGTTCAGATTTAATAGTCACAGTAAGAGCATCGGTTTCTTCAATGATTTATATTTATCTTTTAGTAAATTGCAAGCTTCTTCAAGCATGTTACAGTATTCAAACATTTCTTCATAAGTTAGTATTTCAGATTCACTCACATTTTTAGAATAGTATGAATTATATACTTGAGAGTATAGTGTTACCTCAGATGTGTTTGTCATAAAACACATATTGGGTTTGTTATCCTGTTCATCATGAGATGTTTCTGAGTCGGTTGAACTATCCTCTAAGGCACTCCAGGTTTCATTCAATGACTTTTTATAATTCCTATCCTTGTCCTCATATTTCATTTTGTACTTGATCATTGTAGAGTCAGTAGTGATATGTCTTTTTCACATACATTCATAGAATACAATTTCAACAACCTTGTAACTTCTTTTCCAGTCTTTCTTCTATCTTTATTTTTGGTCATATTTTCACTTGAAGTTAGGCTTTCAGAAAAAAATTATTTTGCATGTCAAATCCTAAGAATCTTCTAGCTATTTTATCTATCTCCTCATCCCTTTTGGGTAAGGATTGTTCACCAATATAATTTTCTACAGAAGCCCTTAATTTCCCTTCGTCTTCTTTTTTAGATGTGGTGGTCTGGAATGCAACCAATTCCTATTTTGGTTCATCCTCCTCCTCCTCCCTGTTGACTTTCATCTCTTCTTCAAACATCATCAGTTTCCCAATGTGTTCTTTTATAGGCATCTTGCTGATGTCACACGATTATCTAATAGAGATAGTGGTTCCCTTCCGTTTATCTATCAAACATCTGAGAATTCCCATGATCTGTTCCTTGGCAGTGACTTCTCTTCCAATCGAGATCATTGTGTTAACAATCTCATTGAGCCTAAGATAAATGTCTGAAATAGTCTCATCATGGATCATTTTAAAATTATCGTATTTGATAGTATAACTATAAAGTATCATTTTTTGTACGCTAGATGTTATATCATGTGAGACAGATAGGGCATCACAATTCTCAGGGGTAGTTTTACAAGAATACATTCTATTGAATTCCTCAGTTCCTATGGAGAAATATAAAGCATTTATAGATTTTCAATTGTTATTTTAGGCAGTTTTGGTAGGTTTATCCCATGTGATTCAAGCAGTAGCAAGAATATTATATTCATCTATAATGGAAGATCAAATTTAAAAACGCATACTCTCTAAATGAATTTTCATTTAAATTTTCCAATGAGCATAATTAGTTCCATTAAATAATGGTGTTCTATTGGTTGTAACACCTTCCAATATATTATCCATAATAACAGAATAGGTTTAAAGAGTTGTAAATTTATAATTGACATAAATTTAAAGATCTTCAAAGTAAAACTACAATCATATATGAATAAGATTAAACCGATTCCTAATAAACAAACTTTGATACCAAATTTTGGTCGGAGTAGAGTAATCAAGAGGGGGGGTTTAATTCAGTATCTATAAGAAATATCTGTTTAAAAAATTGTTCTTATAATGATTTCCCCGTCATGTTATTTACATCCCATTTAATCAAATTAATACAGTTATAAAGGTTTGAGTGTTTAAATAACTTCATAGAAGATTGGTTACATCTCAGAAACAATAATATTTATTAATATTACTTTTGAAAATATTTTACTATGACAAATCAATTATAACGTCCTTCAAAGATTAAATTTAAAATTATGTTTAGTGATTTATGAATTATACAGTAGAGCATTAAAAAAGAGAAAAATAAAGTAAGAAGCACATAGGATATACAAAAAGTTGTTTAGACTGAAGCCGAGACCAAATCCACTCTACTTGGTGATCACCTACCACAAAGCAGTTTATATAAAAAAACTTGACCCACACCCTAGATCAGGGTTAAACAATAGTACATAGGACTGTCCAACTTGCACAAGGACCACTTCCACAGTTCTTCATGGGTACAAACTGTCAGGCCACACATGGACTTCTTCCACACTTATCTGTGGGTATACACATGAGTAAATGAGTGTTTGAGTATATATATATTTTATCCATTAGTTTAATGTTGTAGATATAGTTTGTTTCTATATAGATACACACTCTTCTCGAAAAGTATTAAAATGATACACAAAAGAGCTGTAATGTTGTGATAGGTTTAGAAATACTCTGAGTGTTGATCTTTGCCGCTCTGGACTTCCGATATGAGGTAGATGCAGAACTCAAGTCCTCATATGGAAAACAGAGTGTAACAAGTTAGACAGATTCATCCTATGTTTTTCGCAGTGATTTTTCTGCATGAATATGTTCTTGGGATTCTAGTATCCATCGTGTGATGTTTAGTAGAATTAGGTTTCCTGAGACAATTTGTGAGACAGAATTCTATTCTGATAATCACTCCCACCATCTTGTTCTTTTGTATTGTGTTTTTCCTACAAGATTATCTGCCACTAGTTTCCGAGCCATAGTACTCTTTTTACCTAGGAGTGCATGTGTTAGAGCCAAAATGTTGCATGTATTCTACACCTCATACCTCGTACTTTCTGATGATATGTCTACAATGTAACATTAATTATGTTAGTGCATTAAAATCTTCAAATATGACCTTTAGAGATTAAATTGAAGGATGAAAAAATATATTAGGAAACAGTGTCACAGTATGTCATGGAATCAGTGTCTCCTTCACACATTATCTGGGTTGGTCATAGTGCCTTGTTCATGGTGTCTGATGGTTACGGTGTCTATATGTCAAAATGTCTTTTTCACGGTGTCTAATGGTCATGGTGTCTGGATGTCACAGTGTCTTGTTCATGGTGTCTAATGGTCATAGTTTCTGGATGTCACGATGTTTGATCCTTTATGATGTCTGGATGTCACGGTTTCTTGTTCATGGTGTCTGATGGTCACGATGTCTGGATTTCATGGTGTCTGATCCTCCACATTGTCTAATTCTCTTTTCCGGAAAGACATAACCATTGGAAGACTCATGGTGTCTCAAACTTTTGAAAATAACTGTATTCAGACATAAGAAGTGATGATCATAGAATTAATTAGACATAATCATTTGTTAAATAAGGTATTATAAAAGTATATCAAGGATAGTATAAAGTAATTAAATTGAATTTATAACAATTAAGATCTTGATTGGATATTCTTAAATCATGAGAATACATAAATGATAATACACATGATTTGATATAATTTACAGGATTTAACTAGGTTGAATAGGATTTGTAATCATTAAAACATAATTAGTACATGAGGAGTCCAACACATTTCATCTATTGGGTTTTGTGATTAAAATAGAGTCACATCACTTCATTAAGGTCAAATTCATCACATACATGAATGGTGTTGTCATCATTATGTGATTGAAAATGTATGAAATAAAAAAATATATTATCCATACATAAAGATAAATATTTCATTTATATCATAATAAGGTTACTTACATCACATATACTCATGAAATTTATCCGTATCAAATTCCATGATATGGTTTATTGAAAGGAAAATCCATTTGCATTACACAACGGTAGTCCACCATACACACCAGAGACATTATTGTATCACCTATGGAATCAAAATTCAAATGGTTTTTATGATATAATGAATAAATTGGAATATTTATATTATTTATATAGTATATAAACTTTATATCTATCATCATACCCAACCCCGATATGCGGTAATGGAAAAACAAATGACATCGTTTCACAAAGAGGTTGATCTCTATACACACAAATGATGATTTCGTAACCCTTTCGATGGAAGTGGAGACTATTGAATGTAATTAGGTTTACATAAGAAAAAAATTTATCTTTAAATTATTGAGTTTAATATATACCCATGGTTTAATTATAACTTGTGGGGGTTGGTAAGGAAATGAATTGAATTCTACTATTGAAGATTTTACATCTTTTTCTTGTTTATTATTTATATTTTCACCAAAAAACATCCTAGGATGGGGTTTGTTTTTGAAAAAATAGAATATAGGATGATGCAATGAATGATTGAATATGATTTGGGATAGTATTTTCCAAAAATGAGTGAATGTGTGAATTTGTGTGGAGTTTGTGTGGCCTTTTATAAATTAGGTGAGTGGTACACTTGTAATTTTGTGGAAGAGAATGATATATCCACATCCTTCACATGAAATAGGTTCTAAAATGGTGTATTATTGAGAATTAGATATGGTATCATTTATATATGGTAAAAATATATTTATGACATGTTATTATGTAAATTTAAGCTTTATCATTCTAGTATAACCCCCCAGAAAATTTATTTATACCTTAACTACATTAAATAATTATTAACAATTTCACTATTCATGTTTTTACAAATTATTTTTAACAAATTATATAACAAAATTTATTCTTATTCTAAATATTTTTTTAAAATTTTCAAAATTTCATTGTATAAATTGTCCAATTTTATTTGAAAATTAATCTCATTAATGTGATGAGATAGTGGGTTTGGGAAGAGAAAATGTCCAATAGTTTACAATTTTTTAAATAAAAAATAAATATGAAAATTATTCTAATGACAAAAATTGGATTAATATAAATATAATTTAACATATCATATTTTATAAGAAATTTATTATATAATTTATCATTATAAATTCTTTAAATGAAAATGTATTTCTCAATGAAAACTCTATAAAATTTCAGTATTTTGTAGAAAACACAAACTTCTAAAAAAAGTCCCAACTTTTTACCCTATGATTATTTTGATATATTTATTTCAATAATTATTTTTATTATTTCAAATAAATTTTATAAAAGTTGTAGAACTTTAATTTGATATTATTTGTTGAAAGTGTGACTATCATTTAGAAAATATATATGTTTTTATAAAACATTTTTTTCTTTTAAATAATTCTTATTTATTTATTATAAATATTAAACCATAATTCCACAATTTAGTTATTACTATAAATAACTTTTACTTTAACAGTTTGTTTATAATGATATACTATATTGTGGTTCTTTTTGACATACTTGTGCATGTTATATAAGATTTTTAGGGGATTTAATTTAAGGAAATATATTTCATGTGTTATTTTATCATGGCATTTCATGTTACATACTATATTGAATACAATTTTAATTTTTTAAATTTTTTTGTTTTCTTCATTTCTCCCCACATTAAATAAAAATTTTCCATGAAATTTAAACTTTCTCTTGGTAATCCATGGATTGAAATGTGGAAATACAATTATTGAAAAACTGACATCGTAAATAGGGTTCATAAAATATCATCTTAGTAAAAGAGAAAGGGACATATAAAGGGGATATGTAATAACAAAAATCTAGGATTCAAATTAAAATATAACATGTGAAAAGTGAATATGTGGATATATTAAAAAATTATATAATTATTGATATTTATTGATTTTATTTATCATAATAAACTAAATGATCAATGGATTGTTAAGGACCCCAGAACAATAAATCATTGATTACATAAAATACATCTTGATTCAACAATTATTAATATGAATGGATAATTTTTTTTTCATGATCGTTTTATTAATGTTGATGAATTATTTAAATATTTACGAACATTATGATATATACATACATGATATGTTTCTATTTCATATATATAATTACATCATTTGGTTATGCATTGATCAATTTTCAATTCATCAATTGGTCAATGAAATGAATATCCAAAAATGATTTTTTATTTATGAAGCACAAAAAATTTACATTTAATGAATCATACTATCTATAAAATACTGATATGAAATTATTTAGATCTCTAGTATTAAAAATGAAAAAATGGAGAATAGTAGTGATATAATATTAATAAATTTATATATAGTGAAGTAATACTAAAATATCAAAAACCAAATCCAATGTTCACTATAAACCATTTTGTTAGTGTTAATCCTTATTACCCCTACAAAATATTAATATCCTAATATTTAGAATGAAGTTCGCTGATTGAATAAAATGAAGTTATAATTAATCCACCAAATAATATTATGTAGCTATTAATTTTCACATTCAAAACATGTAAATATCTTTATCATGTATTATATTGGAATATGGTAATAACTAAAGTTAACATAACACTGTTTTTAAAATATGTCTGATTCCATATTCCTTATGTAAAACCCATATTATTTTATATATCTTTTAAATAAATAAATTTAGTTTACTCCTACAATAATAGAAAAATCCACATTGTCAAAAAAATTAATCCCATAGTAATGAATACTATCCATTTTACATTTACCATATTAGTGTTCCCTTTGTCCCAAAATCATTATATCAACATTAAGAACAAGTTAAAGTATATCATTCCCCCAATCATGTGTTTTTTATGATGTTTAACATTCCATTAAATCATTTTACTTAGTCATCTGTATCGTTTAACATATTCTTTCAAATCCATAATGAATTAATTAGTCATGTACGATCCTTATAAAAACCATTGTTCTTATAACTTGGGTGTCATTGATAAAATAAACAAATTAAATAATTATTGCTTCCAAACGAGAAGACTTTCATAATTCCAATTAATATATGGTAATAGTATATGCCTGACTATGATCTACTAGATTCTTTTGTGGTATATAAATTTGACCCATGAGACTTTTACTTTGGTACATTCCTATCACATTACAGTCAAATCATTGAACATTGGAATATTTTTTATTACACAATTAATCACAAGTATGCTGTTCTGTTACTCTACACTTATAAAATAATCGCATACCTTTTAAGAAACTACTAGGTAGTTTCTTTCCAGGATTATCAAATGTGGTAAATATTTCTATCCATTAATATAATTGTATTTAATTTTCCCTATCATCCTCTTCTTCTCATGCTTACCTCAAAATCCATGATACAAAGATAATTATTTCTCTATCTTGTTATCAGCTGAACTTTTTCCCTTATGAGATGATAATGTTTTAGAGAATTATTTCATTTGAAATAATGGGTTAATTAAATAATGTAATTGATCATTATTAGTATTTAGATTAGGTTCATTATTTTGTTTCCCATTACAAACATTATGATATATTTCGAATCTATTTAACAAAATATATTAGATCATATTATTTTGAAACCTAATTTATAATCCCAAAATAAGGAAGATACATAATATAAATTGATAATTTATGCATTGGTAATCACATAATCATAAATATTTTTTCCCTTACATATGTCTTCATTTTAAAATCATTCATTATTTCATGTAATGAAAATTTTGAATTATCCTAAGAATATTGAACTATAATTTCAATCTAGGTGTATGATGAGGCATGTCTTCATGCATGACATGATGATCCATTTGAGCCCAATGTTCCCATTTCAAAGTTATTACCCCTAGGTATATCTGTTCTGGACCCACATTCACTATTGTATCCATAAAGATATTTATTTCAAATGAAAAATATATAATATAGAGCATAAAAAAAATTTTGTTGATACAATACTCATATCCTAATAGTATATAATTAGATTATGGTAATGATTTTGTGTTTTCTAAAATAATGTAGATAATGTTTCCACTAGACATCCTCTAATATAAAATGTACCAAAACATAAAAGAATAACATAGATATGGTGGCTTATTTTATTTATTTGTCATATATTAAAATATAAAATACCAAATTGCATATCATTTTTTTGGAGAACCAGATTCAAACATGATACACATTTTACATTAGGAGTCCAAAAAAATATTATATAATAATAGTAAATTAAATAAACCCTTGAAAACATATTCAAATATATATTTAGCATATGTTAGGAAATGTAAAAAAGAAATTATGGTGATCTCAAATGCTATGTAAGGTTTAAGTACAAAGGAAGGTATCATTTTTCAATATGCATATTAAACATGGAAAGTTAAAAAAAATAGACACACATTCAATTACATAACCTAGAAACCATGATAATATAATGAATGATAAACATGTAAAGGTGAAAAACCAAACACACATTAAATTTAAATAATTTTAAAATCATGTTATATTAATTTGTATTAATTAGGGAATGGAATATAACATAAAAGATATACAATTTAATCAATAATTGATAAATAAGTTCATCCCAATATAATATCTTAGTAATAATATCACTGATAATGATAATAAGTGTAATTTCATAGAATTTAATTCTCAAAATATGATTTCATGTATTGGGAACATGATACCCTTAACCTCACAGACTATAATTAGGATTTTATAAAACTATTAGGTACAAACCTTCTGATTTAGAAAACATGATTTCCCTATGAGAGCTAATGATGAATCCTGAAGATATTAATAAATAGGCCCCACTAAAATCAACTTTTAAAAATCATTCATCATATATTCTATAATGAATTTAATTCATCATAAATTCGAATTATCATTAAATATCAATATCGAGTAAAGTATATCGATCTATATATATATTCTGAATTAACTAAATAATTATCAAAGTAAATAATGACTGTAAAAATGATATATTCTCATGAAATAAATATTTCCATAAAATAATAATATGGATATTCAAGAGAAACATAATTTCTAATTAAAATTTAGAATTATAAATTTATTTTTACTAAGTGAAATTTAACAATTAGAAATAAAAATGACTTGAGAAGATTTGGGGTGGGGGTGGCAAGTACACCGTCTCATACATCTTCTCCCCCTTAATCACCTCTTATTAATTGTTTCCCACCCTTTATTAATTACCTTACATATCCACTAATTACTTAATTTTTCATGTTTCTTCTCTCCTTCACTCCCATATAATCCCTTTAGTGGCCTCATCCCCTAGTAGATCCCTCGTCAACTCTTCCTCTATTGTGCCCTCCTGATTGGTAGTATTTAAGACCCCATAATGGCCTTGTGCATTGATTCTTCATGTGATAGTTTATGATATTTTTGTTGAGTCTTGTGGCTTTCCCATGTCTATGGATTTCATCCAGAATCATATTTATCAATTCTCAGTCACTTGGTGGTTTTTGTTTATTTGATATAGTTTTAAGTGTTCTTTTCAGCTGAAATTGGCTTCAAGTGTTCTACTGGGTAGTTCTATTGTAGATACTTATCTATTATGGCCATTACTGATTCAAATCTATATTAGATTGATTTGAATTTTCTAAACTATAATTCAAATATTTTTAATTTTTTTAGGGAGGATCATGTATGTTCACTCATTCGGACTTTATGTTCTAGGAGGTGAGTCCTGCCTCGATCTAGCTTGGAGTGCTCCTCCTTGATCTTCAATGTGGATGATTCTGGTATAGTGTTTAAATGGATTTATCATTAGTAACTATAGTGAATACTTTGGATTAATTGTTTTTCAATATTTCAATCATCACTTAAGGGATTTTATGCTTGTTCAAGGATGGTTCTATTTTAAGTTAGTTTTATTATTATTATGCATTTGATGTGATCCAAAACCTCTATCGAGTGGTGTTTGGATGGCGGCGATGATGGTGTAGATGGATGTTGATGATTTTGGTGGTTATTTTTGATGTTTTTTAATTATGTTTAACGAATATAATATTTCATTTTCTATAGTAAATAACTCCGGTGGTGATTGATGGAGATGAAGATGACTATGGTTGAATATGCTGATGATGGCAGAAAGTAGGTTACAGGAATTAGGCTATCATGGGTGGTTGATTGCTTGAGGACACATTGGGATGGGTGTCTACATTTTGAATTTCAAATTTTAAATGAGTCATGCCTTTTGGTAGCCTTATTTTATTATTTTGTTACCAGTTAACATCAAAGAGTATCTTTTGGAGATAAAAACTGGAATTTTCAGTCAAATGAAAGTGAAATTGTAGATTTAACTTCACCACTTGGTAATTTTCATGGCAAGAACCCATAAAGGAAATAATTAACATTAAATCTAATATTAAAATTTCTTATAAATGTATCATAATATTATCTATCAAAATGGATTTATATATAATATATAAAAGAAATTAGGTTCATAACGTCACTGTATGGTTTAATGAAGAGAATTCAAGATGAAGTCGCATACCTCATTCTTCATCTTGTCTGTACATGATTTAACATATATTTTTGTGGTATTAAACATGTTATAAACATAAAATAGATCTATATTAAAATTTATAAAATAATATAATTCTTTGATAAGATATTATAACCCATTATTTAATAACAAATCATTATTTTCATTTTTTCAGTTTTAGTTTCCTTATTTTCTTTTTTCGTTCATTTCTTTGAATGCACTTTTTCATGTGCATATTATATAGTTTAATAATATAAAATATAATAACCATGAAATAATTATCTTGTTAATGATTCATGTACACTTTTTAGTTTAATAATGGAATTTTGATTTTGAGAAAATGAATTACTTTATGATAGTGGGGATTGTAGGCCATACATACACATGGGTAACACATCAATTTTTCTATTACCATTTTAGAAATGAGATAAGTAATAATTAAATATTTAAAAATTTTCATAATATAATATTTTATCTTTAAATATACTTATTCAAATCATTTTTATGGTGTGGTGATGAAAATAGAGTCACATCACTTTGTGAGTGATGTAGTCCACCCGTCTATGAATGACATTATCGTCCTTATGTGAGTGAATAGGTAGTGATGAAAATCAAATATTATACTCAAAAAATGATACATATTTCATAAATATATTCAATATATTATTCATATCCCATATATTTATTAAAATTAACACTATCACCTTCCATGTTATGCATTAGTTAAAGACGAATAATATCTCTTCAAAAGGAGGTAGTTTTCCATACACACGCAAAATGTAATCCTATCCCCTATGGGGTGGAAATTTTAATGTTATATAAGATATAATTGATCTATATTTATATTTATGTTTTAAATATAATATAAAAACCTTATATCCATCATCACTCCCAAACACAATAGGTAGTAATAGAACAACCATTTGACATTAGTTCATGAGGAGGTAGTCTAACATACACAAGAATGATGATTTTATAACCCATTCGGTGGAAATAGATATGGATGTAGGTAATTCACATGAAAAAATAATATATTTATATTTAATATTCTAAATATATTATATCATAATAGTTTAATAACAATTATATAAGTTTTATAGATAAATAACATAAACATTTTATTTGAATAATGTAACATCTTCTTCGGGTAACTTTCTTATGTTTTCACCGAAATATTTATTATGATGGATTTATAAAAAACACATGACTATAGTATTATGGGATGTAATTTTTTATTTAATTTTTTATTTAATATTAAAACCAAAAGGGATTTAAATAGTTAGGAACAGTAGATAGTTGTGGCCCTTTATAAGTGAGTTGAGTGGTACACTTATAATTTTTGGAAAGAAAAATGTGTACCATGCTTTTCATATTCTAAATAGGTAAAAAATAAATTACACTCAATACTTACACATTATATGATCAAATAATGGTTGAAAGACAATTTGACAAGTTTTTATTCCAATTTGACACTTATCTTTCTAGTTTTACCCACGATAAATCCATTTAAACCTTAATCACTACAAATAATTTTTACTTATTTGACTATAAATTTGTTTCATTTATTATGTTCAAATTATTATATTGTAGGAATAAAAATGATTCCAAATATGGAATCCATTTATCAATATTCTTATAACCAAATCAGGAATATAAAATTTAATATTGACATCGTAGATGTGATGACACAGTGTGTTTTAATAGAGAAAATGTTGAAAACATTAAAAAACGTTAAGTGAAAATTCAATATTAATATTATTTTAATGACATAACCTAAAATAATATATATGTAGTCAAATGTTTTTACTATAAAACAAATTATAATTATAATTAAACATTATTAATAATTTAAAATAAATTTTATTCTACAATCAAAATTCTTTATTTTTCAGAATTCACTATAATTTGAATCTATTCAGAAAAAAATATATAAAAACATCACCATTAAAAAATTATTATATGATGATATCAAAAATAATTTTTTTAAAAATATTTTTTCATAAATTGGGGTAAAATATTAATAAATTATGTTCCTAATGTGTGACTATTCCATCTTTTAGAGAAAATTAGTTTTTTTAGAAAAAATTACATTTTTCACTTAAATTATTTGTTATTTTGTTTATAACAAATAGATAACCGTAATTCCAATTTATAGTTAGTATTACTAAAACCCAAAAATTAATAATTATTCTTTAAAAGTGTATTATATTACAGTTTATTTCAACTCCGGTTTACATGGTCCACAAGCTATCGATGAGACTAAATATAAAGAAATACATTAAATGGGTTATTTAAGCTCGATGTTCAATGTGGAATGTGATTTAGATTAAAAAAGAATTTATTTTATAGTTTTTTGTTATAAAAAACATATCCTTTTACCCTAAAAGTTCATAATCATTACATTAAAACATAAGATCATTACACGACCATTTACAATAGAATGATTTCTATGAATACTCATATGTAAGAATATATTTTTCATTTATGTTCCATGATATATCATCTTCATAGAACCTTTATAGTACACCTTAAAAATAATCATTACAATTAAAATGATTTTAATCATTTAATTTAAATTTAATTATCTATAAATAAAATCATTACATAATAAATCATAGAGCTATATAGGGCTCTCTCTTCATCATGAGATTTTCAAGATCACCCACCATAATGAGATATACCAGAATCAAATATCATCATAAACAATGTACAATGATTATTACATGAAATATACATTTTCATCTATCAAATTATAATCACAAAACCCTTGATGAAAACTTCTAAACAAACATGAAAAACACTTTCATATATAAAAATATACTTCTATTTTAAAAAATTAATTTCAATACAAAAATAAACAATAAGAGGTAAATACGATTTTTAATTTATGAAAAAAATGAATATTTTAGAATAAAATAAAAATTTTGGTTTAATTAATATCTTTTGATCATGTATACATTGAAATAAAACTTTCCATATTCTGTTTCTGATGAATAACAAACCATTCTGTATAGTATAAGGATAGATAATTCATTAGAAAAACATTAAGAGTAATTAAATTTAAAAATTAAATTCCCCTTATAATTAATTTCTTCCTTATAAATATATTATTTAATTAATTTTAGGAATATGGTAATGGGAGAAAAAAACTAGAATATAAATCCTTAAAATATATAAAACAAGGTTATTAAAGTAATGTTTCATTTCATACGATTTTGACACGTTATGTACATTTTGTATCATTATAAATAATAAAAATTAATTATATATTTATTTTATTAATTTTTTTACAATTTCATTATTCCTTTAGGTTTATTTGATACAATATATATTGAGTTACATAATAAATTAAGTTCATGTGTGGGGTTTGATTATATTAAGCACACATGTGAGAAATGACTTATATAGGTTTACTATGGTTGGTGTTTCTATTATTTCACCATATATAGAATAATAATAATTAATTAATAATTATATTTATACATAATATATACTTTTAAAACAATATATTAAATATGGATATGAGATATGAACTATGTTATAATCATGGAGACAGTATGTATTCTCTATGTCAGAGTAACATTTATAATTTGAAAATATCTTGATAGAGAGAAGGGAAGTATTATTTAATCATTACAAATAACTATTATATAATGACTAATATATTTTATCATTAAATATACATATATATAACTTATATGTGATATGGTGTTGAAAAATGAATCCCATCTCTTTGAAGATGTGCCAATACAATAATATGAAAAAATGACAGTTTCATTTCTTAAGAAATTGATTGGTAATAAAATAAATGATATATTTCAATTAAATAATGATATATAATTCATGATTATCATAAATATAAATTAAATATATAATTATAACCATCTATCTGTGGTGGGGATGGAAAAAAAACATAACACTTCATGGTTGTGGTCTTCCACACGTAAACAAAAATGATGTTTTTGTTCCCCATTTGATTTAAGAGGATATGGATATAAATAATTACATTAAAATGTTAATATTTAAATATATATAAAAAATATATTTATATTTTTATAAAAGTTGATAAATAATTGAATGTTCTAGAAGAAGAAATAATTCGAAAACAATTTGTTATGAACTATAATTTTTTTTCAGACAACCTCTTTAGGATTACATTAAGATCCTTCCTATGAAGGTCTTAGAATCATTAATGTCCCTATAGAATTTAGATAAATAATATTTTGAGATAATTTAGTAGGTCCTTTGTAAATTATTGTGCTCAAAAGTTTTGAGGACGAGAGTAGATGTGGGTCCATTTATAAGTGTGGGGAGGGGTCTTCATGAGAATTAATTAAAATATTAAAATTATATAAATTTATTTTCAAATAAGTATAGATAAAATTTAAAGTAGTATATATATTTGATTATAATAGGCTGAAATTATCTCATACAATAATATTTGGACTATTTTAGGTGATGTTTCACTCGTTATATCTCTATTTCAACCACCATTAACCCTTCCAACACATATTACATTATCATTGATTATACACTAAAGGAGTCAAATAATTTACTAGAAAAGTCAAAATAACCCATAAATGGACTATTAATGATATTTTAAATAATATCCAATTATCATGGCTGAATATAATCACTTTTGGAATTTTAAATCTTGTAATTAATAGTTATTTATTAAAGAATATCATTAATGTCATTTTAATAGCTACTATTTTAATTTGAATTTTAAAAAATAAAACAATGTTTTTTGAATATAATCCCAAATAATGCCCCTAATAAGTTATACTTTCCTAGAATAATAATGCAACATAAAAATTTTGACAAATTGTGTTACTTGTAATACATTTAACACAATTTTTTAATTTTCAATTAGTTGAATAAATATTCTGTTTTTGTTTCATAAAAATTTAAGGTAATTATTTCATCAATAATAATAATAATAAAACTTCCATGAAAAAAATAATTTATAATTAAAATAACAAATTAGAACTGAAATTTTTTTTATCTCTCTCACAAAATAATATAAATATTAAATGTTAAAAGGTGACATTTTTTACATTAAATTTATCTAAAATAATATAAATGTTATCATTAAGGTAAAATTGAATGATATTTTTATATTTTATAATATTTTATGTTCAATGGAAATAATACTTATCTAAAAAAATAAATATATGTTTTAGGAAGTATTTTTTGCATTATTGCATTATTATTAATCTTATTTACCATATTTTATTATACCTATGTAAATACTATTTAATGAATTTACAATTAATCATGATAAAAAATGTAATTATATAATAAATTTGAAAATTTAATTCAAATATATGATCCATTATTTCTTATTCAACTCACCAAGGTGGAAGAATTTAATATAAATTTAATCTCACAAAATGGGATAAAAAATAGTATTTCAAAAAAAATTATTCATGTATAAACATGTTTTTATACCAAAATAATCTAGAAATTTAACATAATAACAACATAATGGGATTATATTTTACCAATATAGACTAATTAATTCTGTAAAAAAAATCAAAATAGAACTTGACTTTGTAGATATGTAAATGAATAATAAATTTTTCAGTAAAAATCCATATTTTTCAATATTCAATGAAAAAAATCTATTTTTAAAAACACCAAAATGTAAAATATAAAAATTTGGATATTTTGAACTCAAATAGAATGCTCATTATTTGAAATTAATATTATATTAGATATAAATACGTCATTTAAATAGAACCATATAATTCACAAAATCACAATTTTCTTAATTTAATTAAAAATTTCTCTATTAATTTAAAAATTAGTGAATATTTTTATAATGAATATGACATGAATAAAATAATTGTATGATATATAAAGTTGTTTTATATTAAAATTTACTTTGTAGTAACATGTAAATACCATATCTCTAGTAGCTTAGATTTTTTAGTTTTGTTAACATATTTGAATAACAAATAAGGAAACACATTTCAAAGAAAAAAATAGTTTTGAAGTATTGGTAAACTATATATATTCTCCATATTCACATTAAAATTCACATAAAAAATTAAAAAAGTGTCTCTTTACATAACTCTATAATTACCCTTATCATATAACTATATATCAGTCACAAAACACATCCTAGTATCCAATGGATATAAAAAATTAGAAATGGTTGAGCATTGATGTACAGTAAGGGTAAGGACACAATGGAAGCTATTTTGAATAAATAATAATAATAAATTTATAAATGAAAAAAAAATAAAACACAAGACATTAAAACTATTACTTTATTATAATATGGATGAAAAAATATATGATCATATAAATCAATATACATAGTCAAATGAGAATGAATCATATCCATTGAAATTATAACTAATTGAATAATGACATTGACATTAATAAATGATTTAATAATAAGGTAATGAATAATATCATACATCTAAAATATATCTTCAATACATTAAAAATATAGTTAAATGTATGGCTAATAAACCATGTAATTTTTCCAACATATTTTTCCTAGGAGACCTATCGATGAATCAAGAGGCTACATATAACTGGACCCCCAATCTATTTATAAGTCCAATTAATTACCCATTTTAATGGGGTGACACAAAATCTATATTAAATTTTTCCTCAAAACAAATAATATGTCTAATCTCAATACATACCGTAATCATAAAAACATGATCGTAAATCATTCAGATTAATATAAAGAATTTTATTAATAATGATAATATGGGGTCAAGATGATAAAAAAGAGAAACAAATGATTAATAATGATATCATAAAACATACATCTAGTGGATAAAAAGTAGAATAAATAATTTTTTTCAATGATGATTATAAATACATAGAATAGATCATTAAAAAACTTCTTTTGAAAAATAACCATTTCATTTTGAAAACCATCTTTTCAAAACAAAAATGTTCTCAAATAATTTTTACAATAACAATAATTTATAATAACACGTAAATGTTACAAAAAATATATATATAATTGATTGTTCTTGATTATAGAAAATTATTTTAACGTCATATATGTTCAAACCTACATTTCATTTACATTTTTAGAAAAAAATCATATGGGAATAGTTTTCAAAACGATAATATTATTATTATAAAACCATTTTGTAAAAATTAAAACATGGGTAACGATGTATTCAATAATTAATTTTGAGAACGTGAATACATTTCAGGAATTTTTTTATAAAAAATCATTTTTGATCAAAATGGTTTTGGAATTAAAGATATAAATAAAGTTGTAATTTTATTAAAACCATTTATAAATCATTTAATGTACCAAAAAGTGGGAAAATATTACAATGTAAAAAAAATTACCCGAATATATTAAAATATTTTTTTTAAGATATGGAAACCAAAAAAATTTCCCAAGGGATAAAAAAATAATAAATAAGGATGAAATTGGGAAATATACCCATAAAACATTAGAAGAATCTAATTCATAATCCATTTTAAAAAATAATCATAAAAAGAAACATTAATGTATGTGAATATAAATATTTAACGATCCATCCTTAAACATTACATAATCGAGTTAATTAAACTAGAATACAAAATTTTACACTCAAAAAGAAAAATTAATTTTATTATTTTAAATAATTTTATTATAAATTATATATAGAAAATCATATAGTTACAAAGTAGACACTTTTAAAAAATATCCATTATCTCACATTATGATACTTTCTTAAAAAATAGGCATTTATTCCATTTTAAACATAATGATATGAAAATTGGATAATTATTTTCCATTACCTATCCCAAAACCCAATGAAACCAACTTTAAAACTTTGGATGACCACAAAAATCCCTGTAATAGGCATAAAAATAGAAGAAAGTAGTTGTTAGTCCGGAATGTAAACATTTTCCTAAACTTATAATAGTTTCATATTAAAACAAATCTCTTTATCTTAACATATAAAATAATAGGTTTCTTATAAAACCATATAAATATTACACAGTTCATAAAAGGTTACTTCTAGACTCATATTCATACCAGAATTACATGTAAAGTAGTTATCCTAGATACACAGGAGTAGCCATCATGGTAACAGATGGAATAAACACCATAATATATTCCCATTATATCATAGGGGAATAATCCCAAGTTAATTCTATCCTTTTACCCAATGAAATGGAGATATATAATGGGTTCAAATTCCCTTGGTATATCATGGGAACAACTTCCATCATATGAATTCTAAATAACTATAACAAGATCATAACTCATAAATCATGCATAAGGTAAAAATTCTTGTATAAAAATATATTTCTCATATTTAAATCACTTTTCATTTTTAATAAGTTGCTCAAATACAAATGAATGAATTTTACAAGGAAATAGACTTGTAAACAATTGAATAAAAAATTAAATCAATAATCTATCATGAAAGAGGTTAAATAATGTTATAAAATATAAAAAAAACAATTATTTAATAAAATATTTTTAATATTGAAAATAAGATTTTAAAATAGAAATTACGTTACAAATATCATATCATTGAAGTGAAAATTAATATAATGAATGACATCTGTATATTCAATCTATAGAATCCTAATAAAACATAATATAATACCAATTCATTTAAAAAAATATTATCACCAAAAATCACTAATGTGGAAGGTTGACATAAAGAATAGAAATTGGGTTAATAATTCCTTTAGAATACATACAAAATAATACACAAATTTTACTTAATGCTTTGGATAATTGAATTAGAATCATTAATTACATAATTTATAACCTTTTCTATATATAAATTATTAATTACAATTTAATTAGTTTCAATTAAATATGATTGGATGAGATATGAATATCATAATCATAGTTCTTGGATAATCCATTTCATGGATTTATTATTGGTTCCCCATATTATAATTATGGGAGTTCTTTTCAAAAAGAATCAAAACACTAACATTAGAAAGAAATAAAATTATTTGTTTTTTGTGATTTTAAATGATCCCATATTTCTTTTTATAATAATATGTGGATGATTCATTAGATACAATATTAATGATAAATGTCTGGTTTCTTTGTTGTGTTTTTTTCAACCATAAAAACTTTTTATGTTTTATTGAATATTATGTCTATAAATTATATTAAAAACATTAACTAAGTTATAATATACATATTGAAATATTTATTTTAATCATATTATTTTTATGACATTCCATGAATGTGGTAATAAAAAATAAAAATTAACATCCATAAATGTTGTGAGTCAACATGTTAGATACTATGTTTTAGTTTTTAAAATTGGGGGAGAAAATAAAAGGTTTGATAATTGATATTATATATACCTAATAAAATTATAATATATGTATAATACCGGTGTTATCATGTCCCATTAGATAGGGGGTAATGAAAAGGTAGAAATAGATAAATTAAGAAAGATATTAAAAGAGATAAAATGGGAAATTTTACTTCTTGAATATCATTCCCTTGAGAATGTCCTTAAGGAACATGGTTTCATCTTCTTGCGAGACCATAAGGTATTAGATACGGGGATGATGCATGAAGATATATTTTCTTAGAGTTTATAAAATCTACATGGATTTTATTTTGTTAAGAGAATATCTGGTGAGGGCTCATGTTTGATAGGAGGGGAGAATAGTGTTTTGTATTTTTTATTCATTTATTTGTTATTTTTGGCTCAATAATACAAATAGTGTTTATTATATAGACTAGGTGCAATATATAAAGGATTTGATATTAAAAAAATTTGTTCTTATATCATGAATGAAATAAGAATTATTTAATTTGTCCAATAAAGTCAAATACCATAAATTTCAGTATTTCACTATTAACCAAAAACTCAACTATTTGTGAAAATTCACATAAATTCCCCTTAGCTATTTTTTGATGTGTAAAATTATGAAATGGAACCCATATTTTGAAAATATGTTTATAAAAGTATGAATTTAATGTTTTCATTAAAATAATCATTTATTTGAAATTAATAATTTGAATATTATAATAGATTTTATGAAACTTTAAAAAATTAATTATAGTCTAATAATAATATATTATATTAACAATACTAAATATTAATTTATGATTTTTTTATGAAAATAAATTTTATTTCAAATCATTATATTAATTATAAAATTGTTAATAAAAATTTACGTTTTACCAAAATACCAACACATAATTTTTCATATTGAAAACAATTATTTAATTATAAAACGATATTAATATATCATATTTTCAATTATACGATACAATTATATTATTTATAATTTCTTAGGTGAGTTTTCTATTTTATTAGCCTAGTTATCGCTCTTAATTATTACATTACTTTTACAATGGTCTACTAACTATTATATTGGTATATATTCATTAATTTCTCTAAATTCATCTTATTTAATTATTCATTTATAGTGAATTTAACTATATAATTATAGAATGAAAACAAATTATTCAATAATAACTTGGGTTGTTACATTGTTCCTTATTTCTAGAAATTTAATTCATGAAACATTATTCTTTTATTAAAAACGTGAGGATAACATTCCCTTATTGAATTTTATATTCCCATATAAATTATTCAACTATTTTGTTTCTCCATGATATCTTTACTTGGTGAATTACCTTTTTCAGCAATACTTTGTCAATTCAAAAAATAATCACAATAGGTTTCTCCTCATTAGAACTGTTCTCTTCTTACTGAATTACTTCAGGTCATAAAACATAAGATGAATCTGGTACACATTTTATTACCACCGAAACATGAAAAAAATTATATACCTGGGAAAATCATAGAGCCAAATATACACTATAACAAACCAATGAAACTTTCTATAGGAATTAATAGGGTGAAAAAAACCATGGAATCATCTTTCCCTTCTTACAAAAATTCATCACACTTTTCCGTTGAAAACATTGAGAAAGAAATGATCACCGACCTTAAAAAAAATTTAACCTCTTGATATTTGAATAAATTTTCCTCATACTCATAGCTATCCTCAAGTGTCACTGAATCATATGATATTTCCTAACAATTTCATAGTATAATTCAGATCCCATCAACATTCATTTGCCTAATTAATTCCAAAATATTATAGTTTGACAACACTTTCCATATAAATTTTCAAAATGAAACATATGTATTACAGAATAAAAACTGTTGTTATATGAAAACTCAAAAAAATTAAGATTATGATACCAAATTCCACAGTAATCCATTGAACTTGTTATATTTGTATCCTCTAATTTTTGAGTGGTTCACTTTGTTTTTCCATCATATTGGGTATGTGAGGACGTGTTGAAATTTGATACGGTTTTAAATGACAATTCAATTACATGAAAATTGATAAAAGTGAACTTGGGATCTTGATCAGACACAATAGAGAGTGAAACTTCATTTAATATGATAATCAATTTAATATAAAATATTTAAATTTAATCTAGATTTAGAGTGTATTGAATTGCAATAAAATGTGTAGATTTAGTTATTTGATCAACAATAAATTGAATCACCCTATTTCCTCGAGAAGTTTTCCAAAATTTCACTATGAAATATATTGATATATTTTCAAATTTCCACCCAAGCATGG
The DNA here is from genome assembly GCA_963277665.1 of Viscum album. NCBI lineage: Eukaryota > Viridiplantae > Streptophyta > Magnoliopsida > Santalales > Viscaceae > Viscum > Viscum album. Next base: position 1,077,377,053 of record OY728135.1, on the reverse strand, counting down.
GAAAATAATAAATCATACCATTAAGTAATTTTAGTTCTGATTTTACCTATTAATAATACTAATATATCACAGTAAATTTAGTAATTTTTTATTTCATTCCATACCACTAGTAAATAATTTAAAGGTCTCTATATATCATAGTTCGTCCAATATGTACTGGAAATGTAGAAATATGAGCTTCACTTGATAACTCATTCATAAACTGTGAATCATAAGGTAGAAATAATCTATTCCAAAATATAAAAGAAAAATTATTATCAACGTTATATTTTAGCTACATAGATATTTTATCCAATTCTACTTGTTTATATAAGTAATAATCTTACATAAATAATTTCTTAATTGTATCTAAATGAGAAAATAGATCTGACACTTGAAACAAAAAAGGGTAATTTCAACCACGGAAAACATATAATCCAAGATTCATCAAGTCATTAACTAAGGGGTCATGGTCCAAATGTAACTTGGTTAATATAGAATTTAATTTTAACATCAACACATAAGCTTATTTTTTTCTATTCTATGATGGTAATTGATTATGAAATCATAATTATTTATCAATTCATGTGAGAAATTAGCATCATGACGAATTCCCTCTGTCTAAATTTATACTTCAATCTTTTATAATCATTATACATTTAATATTTTTCTCCATATAAATGATGACTCCATCTCATTAACATGGAAACCATAGCTGCTGATTCCATATCATTCATGGGATAATTTAACTTATGCGGTTTCAGTTTTTGTAAAGAATATGAAATCACGTAATCAATTTGCATCATAATTCAACAATTCCCCTTTCAGGAAAAATCAATATAGATGATAAACTCACCATTTCTGGAAGGCAATGAACAAATAGAGCATTCATTGATCACCTTTTATTTTCTTGAAAATAATCCTCACATTGTTATGTCGAAATAAATTTAAACTTTGGTCATGTTAACTTAGTTATTGTGTTAGATTACCAATAAATGTATTTAAATAAACATGTGTAATATATTAATAATACAAAAAAATGATGAATCTTAGTAACATTTGTTTTTCAAGGGAATTCATCATCTAATTTTTTTGGTGTATTAACCATTATTCATTTTTTATTAACAATGATGATAAGGAATTATTTTTTTTATAATTAAAAATCACATTTTATAAAATCAAATTATGACTTATTTTCAATAAGGGTTCATATAAAAACCCTTAGTCTATTTTTAGGATCTTAATAATTTCTTTAATAAACTATGATATAATCAATAAAAACAATAACATACATATACAAATATTCACAAAATTTTATATTCATAATATCCATAAATATGATATAAGAATTTTTCAAGATAAAGTGAATTAAAACAAACTACTCATTCAATTTTCTTGTATGGAATGTTGTATTCAAAATTTCAACCTCCTTCAGCTTTAGCTAATGGTAGATGTATTTCAAGTCAATAATTGGAAACTGTTGAGATCCTTGAAGATGATCAAAAAAGTATTTGATATTCGGAAAATGATACTTATTATTAACATTATTTCTACTAAATTCCCAATAATCAATAAAAATACTCCTAAAAGTTTCATTATTTTATTAAAAATAAAGATAACACCAATGTTAAGTACTCAGATGAATGTAACCTTTATGTAGAAACTCTTATAAATTCCTTTTCAATTATATTTGTTCTACTTAATCCATTAGATAATGGGTTTTTGATTTAGAATTAGTATTATATACTAAATCAATAATAAAATCAATCTCTTAATTGGGTATAATACTGAGCCACTAATCATGAAAAACATCCAAATACACATTTACCCCAATAAAACCATCAATCTGAAATATTCTATTATTTTCAATAATATGTCAATGATAACATAAATTTTCATATTTTAAATTCTTATCATTTTCTTTATATGCTATAAATTTAAGGGATTCATTATTGTATACAAACTAATACTCTTTTGAGAAAAAAAAATCTTTGGCCCTCCAATAAATCTTAGAATGGTAAACAGAAATCCAGTACATACCTAGAATGACATCAAATTCTACCAAGGGAAACTGAACAAGGTTTTCATGTAATGATTCTTCCATAAGCATTGATAGGAAGATTCATATTATTTCTATTTTAATTATTATTTTTTTATGTGTCTCTATCATATGTTTTGGATTTATTTAATGAGGTGTAATTTCAAATTTGTGAGAAAAAATCATAGATATTAAATAATTTTAATACCCAATATCTAACATGACATTAGAAAATTCTAAGTGAACAAAAATGTACTGGACACCACATAATTGGGTGGACTGAAAAGCTATGTTGTAGTTGAAAATGATTTCATCAAACCATTGTTCTAATAGTCTGGCCACTTACCATTATTTGGGTTCCTCTTCAGACACTGATTTTTTTAATTAACCTCATCATTACATTTAAATTATTTTATTTCATATATATAAGAATTGGTCTTACCATTACCTTGAGATTTTTAATTGAAATTACAATCTGTATGCCCAAAAGTAACATATCAAAGACATGTAAGAGGCTTCGAAATCCATTCCACAAATTTTTTTTACCAAAAATTATCACGAATTTAAAACAAAATTTTCTTACCAATATAATTATTTAATTCCATATTTCTAATTCACTACCACCTCAAACTCATTTTCTACTTGTTTTCATATAACACATGATAATCTAAAAAACTAATTCCACATTCTCCGCACATTGAACATGTTTTTCATAACATTTTAATTCATAAGATGCCAATTCTATTCAATATTTTCCATTCAATCCTGAGTCAAAATTATTGATTTTACTATCATGATGCTAGAAAATATTTAGAGTGTACCATTCCAACTAGGTGAATATTTCTTTGAATGCATCAACTGAATCCACCCTCTTTCTTAATTACAAGAATTTGTTTCTATCCTAAGTTGAGTCTCATTATGAAATAAATTCTTGTGGAAAATATTTTGGAATTCATCCCATTACAAACCAACAATCTCCTCAAAGTACATAACAGTCTTTAAAATTGTTCTCGATTAGTTAGCTTCACCATCATAATAATAAATAGAACAAAAAAATTTGGTTGGTCTGAACACTCCATGGCATCGAAATCCAGTTATAATGCTTTAATCCACCCTTCGTCTACCATTGTGTAGGAAGATCCAACAAATGTATGAGGGTGTTTCTTTATAATATGTACCACTATTTCCATATTATTCTAAGGATGATCCTCCTAATATCATGCATGGATTCCTCCATCATTTATATAATATTTCAACTGATCTATTAATGTCACAAACTATTTTGCTCCAGTTCCTACATTTCCCTATTTAAGATTCATAAGGTTATTATCCTCATGGTGTCTTCCTAAATTAGATTCCTGATTTCTATTATAGAAACCCATTATCAATTTCCATTTCATAGATGAAGCAACATAGTAATATTAAAATTCTATATAATATCAACATAAACATAAAGTAAAAAAAAAAATTATGTGTATTCTATTAACATTATCCTAAACCATGATGTGATCTAAACCTTACTCTGATTCCAATTTTATGGACTCAAGCTTTGACATTACATAATCTAGGTAATTATAATAGAATTTAATTTTATATATTCTAAAATATATCATTAATATATTTTTTTTTTGAGATTTTTGCCATAAAATAATCCTATAACCTCATATAACTATAAATTAGACACTTTTACTCAATATCAACTATTTGAAAATATGAAACATTTTAAAACAAAACATTATTTAATTTCATAAATTCATATTGACCTTAAACATTGATTCTTCATTTACATTAACCATCCATAATCTTTGTGATTTTATTTAAAACATTTTATGATTATAGAAATATCATCAAGGAACATAAAAAAGGAATAAATTAACCTTTATTCACAAATGTAAACTTTTTAACAAATTATTAACTTTAAAAAATAAAACATATGCTAATTATCTTACTATATGAAATGATATCTTTCCTATAAAACTATAGAAATCCTACATATATAATATAAGTTAAATTAGAGAATAATTTTAAAATAAATATTATTGTTAAATTATCTCTCCTTGTTGTATAGGTAGTAATCATCATGTATTCACTTAAAATAACAGTCACAATATATTCCCTTAATCTTTTAGTCATGAAATGACCTATTAACTATATCCCTTTACATGATTAATTGGAGATAAATAACAGTATCACCTGTTATTTTAATTTCATGGAATATCCCATCAATATAATATTTCACAAGAACTATAACATGATTATAACACTTAAAGCATTCATCAAATTAACACTCTTCATGAAAACAAATTTTCCGTTTTAAAATCACATATCAATTTCAAGAAGTCATGAGCATATAATTGCTATAATATTATTTGAAAATTAACTATTAAACATATATAGGAAAAATGATATTAATTCTATGTCAGGAATCTAGGACTATCCACTTATGTTATATAAGAAAAAAAAATTCTTTAATACCAACTGTTTTAACATGAAAAGAGGATTTTCAAAAATGAAATTCAATTATAAATAGAGTATCATTGAATTGAGAAATAATAAAATGAATAGAATATATATATTATCATTAAATACACATAATAAAACAATATATAATCAAAATTAATTGAACAAATATGCCTAGAATGAAAAATCAATAACAAATATAGTTATCCCAGAGAATAGAAATTGGGTTAAGAATTACCTAACCTTTTGTTCAAAAGCGTTATGTTCTTGTAAATAATTTATGGTATAATCAAATTGGCTTAATTAATTAATTAATTAAAATCCTTTAAAATATATATTTTATCTGTAACCATTTTATTGAGTCTGTTTATTGTAATTTCAGTGAGTTATAAATATTTGAATCCTTGTTCCAGGAGCATTCAATTGATGGATTTATTGTTAGTTTCTATTTGTATAATTATGGGAGTTATATTCAAATAATAAAACAACACTATATGTTGAAGGAAATTGTATTAATATGTTTCCATAATTATAAATGATACCATATATCATTTTTTGTGATATAAAAATGATTCCTTAGATAAAATATTAATGATAAATGTTTGGTTTGTTTTTTGGCACTTTTTCTGGCCATCCAAATCTAGTTTTATATTATTTAATACTATTTTTATAAATTAGGTAAATAATATTTAAAATGTTATAATACATATAATAAAATATATTTTAACATTTATAATGGTTTCATGACTAGACATGATGGAATTTATAGAAAATGAAAACTCGTTGTCCACGATGGTGGTGAATCGACAAGCCACAGATGTGGTTTTTATTTATTAGAATACAAGGAAAAGGGAATAGGTATGATTATGGATATTCCATTAACATAATAAAATTATAGTATATGTAAATTCATATATTTTTCATATCAATTTGGATGGGAGGGTTAGGATAAGGTAGAAATAAAGAAATAAATTAACTAATTCAAATGAAATAATAGAGGATATTACCTCCTGAATATCATATCTTTTTGAAACTCCTTATGTTGTATATTCTTGAATTTTGGTTATACTAGTTAGTCCACGATGTGAAAATTAGGATTTGAATAGTAATTTAGAAAAATTTGACAAGCTATAAGGCTCTGGAGGTGTTAAAAGAAGAGGTGGTGAGGGGTTGTGTTTATAGAGATGAGAAGGGTGTTATTTATTATATTATTCATTTGTCTATTTATTCCTCAAGACTATAAATAATGTATATTATTTGGATATTTACTATAAAGTTTTCTTTTTATTTTGAATTAATGGGTGGTTATGTCCAGAATGAAATTAGAATTAATGTTTTTGGCTCATAATGTTAAATACAGTAAATTACAATATTTCACTATTCACAAAAAATTCAACTATTTTATATAAATCTAGAAACATCACAAAAAATATTTTTTGATGTATAGAATAAAATAATTGAATACCTTTTTTGAATTTAACTTACTATATATGAGAAATTTAACATTTATGTTATATATTTATTTATTTGAAAATGTTGATTTCAATATTATAATTGATTTTTTGAAAATTTGAACAATTAATTATGGTCTCATAAATATATATTTTAATGAAAATAAAAAAAATTATTTTAGAAATCCATTTTATTAAAAAAATAATTCTTTTATCCCATTATATTAATTTATAAAGTTGTAAAAAAATTAGTTTTTAAAAAATAACAACACATAATTTATCATTTTTTAAACATTTATTTACTTATATGATGATATAAATATATCATATTTCCATTTATAAGGTAGATAAATTTTATTTATATATTCATGAGTAAACAGTTATATTTTATTGTCCAGATTACTATTCTAAATTTCATATCATAATTACATTGGTCAGGTTACAATTTCCTTGTTCTAGATTATTTAATTTCTATAAATACCTCTTATTTACTTACACATTAATAATGAATTTAAATATTTAAAACCAGAATGAAAACAAATATTATATATATTCATAGTTTGATAAAAAGTATATTCCTATTATAACAAATAAAAGGTAAATTTTATTTACTAAAAAAGGACTAAGTTGTGAATATGGAATATTTCTCAGAGAAGAAAAAGTGAGATTATAAACCCTGAACTCTTGTAGGGATTCATTCACACATGTTTGAAACTAATTTATAATAAATATAGTTTTATTACAAATCTTTTAAAAAACCATACCCATATATATAATTCAAATTTGGAATTACTCATACACTTTTATCCACATCTGATTAACATTTCAATATTAAAATAAAGGTTTTAGGTGATAATTTCATTTCATTATAGATCTGTTTTTATTGGTAATTTCATCGCTTTTACATTTATCATTATTTCATAAAATTAATAATTTCAAGAATAATTAAAATATTATATATATTCATTATATATTTAATTATAGTAATATAGAATTGAATATTATATTATGTGATTTGGGGTATAATTACAATGAAACACACACATACCACACACCAACAGAGTCGAAAAGGCATATCATAGCCCCCAAGGGATAACCCACCTATATATCCCCTATTATTTTTATATATATATATAGGACATACGACCTTATAGAACTACCATATTTCCCCAATACAGAACATTCAGGCCCATAGGCCTACTCATTGATTTGAGTCCATCAACCTCATTCTTGGTACATGCTTTCTCAACTCCTTCACCTCAGTGTCAGTCCACCACCAGCCAAATGGTCACTCATTTGCAGCAGAGCCATATTAAATAATGAGAGGCACCAACTGACTTCATTTCTAAAAATATTCATCAGCACTAATCCCCACTTTTATTTCATTCAATAATGCCTCCGCTCTACGATTCCACTTTTCACCCCCCCCCCCTCGTGAAGCTGTGTCCAAACACCACCTTCTTACCTTGTCTATAGTGGAACTCCTCTCCATCAGGAAGCAATATCCAATTACTGAAATTGAGTGGAATAATCACATCTTACCCTCTATTTAGAGGCACTATCCCCTACTATGGTGGCCAACACCACCATAAGACTTTCTGGACCAACACTAGTTTTGTTCCACTTTCTGATGCCAAGTGACCTGCAGTCTCCACTAAGACTCTCATAGATTGTAAATCCTGAATAATTGGGGCATATAAGAGATGATACCTGATTAATGAAAAATTATAGGGGTTCTATAACCACAAATATATAAACAAGCAAAATAGTATAATATAATGGTTAGATATTGAAAATCTATTACACTATTCATGGAGAAGGTCTGTCACACGTACACATGAACATTCAATCCATTATCAATTTGTATATTAAATGAATGGAAAATAAAAATTATATATTTTTTATATAATAATTAATAGGTAATATTTATAATAAATATTACTAAAATACATCCCTATTAATATCCTTTAAAAATTGAAATTAAAAAAATATCACATCACTACATGGAGGTGGTTGTTCTCATGTACATATGAGTGACATTATTATTATTAAATAGAATGGATGGTAAGAAGAAATATGTGATATAATATTTTCAAATAGTATGGATATATCATAAATATCACATATATGTATTAAGATTATTCATTACACCTCCCATTTAAATAATAAATAAAAAAATATCATACATTGATTCTCGAGGTGGTTATCCACAAAATACATGAGCAGTGTTATTGTACCATAACACAAAATTGGAATATTAGAAGTTATAAGTGATATAATATTTCTAGATGTATAAAAATTTCCTAAATATCCTATAAAATGATTATATTAATGATTATAACCATCCTTTAATATTTTTTATGGAAAAAAATTTGAATCGCTTCACGAGGCTATAGTCTAGAATTCACATAATCGATATTTTTATTTCTCCTTTGATTGATGTGGAGATATATACGAGTTAATAAATTAACATAAAAACATATCTGTAAATATTTTTTACTATTTTTATTTTATTATCATATTTTAATTTTATTTTAATGTGTTGGGATAAAAAATTTAAGAAATAGACTTTTATGAATTTTACCTCTTTTTCATAGAGCCATAATCGGTTTCTACCTAAAGCCCAATTTTTATGGTCCCTTAATCAAAATAATAAATCTAGGATATTGGGAGTAAATTAAGTTATAAATTAAGGTAGTTCCTAGACAAAAAAATGATTTTTGATGTTTAAAAATTATAGGATATTAGGTGGCCTTATATAAATAGGGGAGTAGACACACATGGAAGGTTTTAAATTTTAAACTAATTCCAAGATATTTTCATTCCTAAATCCACTAGAATTGAGAATTATATAATCTAATGGGTTTACGGTCTATATATGAACATAAAATGTGTTTGGGAGCCTTTTTATGTTATTTTATTCCATATCCTTTTAGTTTAACACCTAGAAAATTCATTTTTTCCTTAACCATTTTCCATTAATTTTTACAGTTTTAATTATTCTTTATATTAAAAAAGTATGTTGACATTATTAAATAAATTAAATTATTCTCATTCCTAATATTGAATTCATTATTTAGAATTCGATTCAACATTTTTTTAGAATTCAATTAAAATTATACTCAAAGATGTATTGAAAAAAGGTTTTTCCAAAGAATTATTTTAGAAGATTATAATGTTTCTTTGTAAAATTTCAAAATGAAATTTATCAAAATGATATAATTTTTTAAATTTTAATATAATATATCTAGTTATAATTTTAAACCAATTTAATATATAATTTTACAATTCATATAATTTAAATGAAAAGGATGTTTTCTTAAAACATCTATATTTATTAATATTCATCAAAAAAGTTAACATTTCATAAATTTTAAAAATTTAATCCTAATATAATTCTGAACATTAGATTTAAAAAAATTAAGAAACCTTTTTCAAATAACTTTTCCAAAATTAGTAGAAATTAATTTCAAATTATGTGTGAAATGAACTACTAAACCATCATTTAGAAAATATTTCTTTTTATTTCAAATGATTCTCATTTTATTAATAATCAACAGATCACCATTTAATATTTTTTTTATAAAATTTTAATCCATATTATTAATATTATATATTCAGTCCAATTCCTGATCATAGTGCAAATTTAGTTTTGAAAACAAATGCTCTTAAAAGTTCTGAAACTTATGAGAACAAACATAAACCTGCTTCCTCCCCTATGGTCACATTATCCAAATGAAAGAAGGGTTCTGTGAAATAAAAAAAGAAGGGTTCTAACCCAAAACACAAATAATTATGAATCATATTTATTGGAATTATTAGGTAGTGGCTAACAATGATACCTCCACAACTCTTAGGAGGTTTTTAAACAACCATAAGCCCCATCTCTTTGCCATTTCAGAACTTAAAGTCAATTTTAATACAAAATTCATGAGATTTGGCTCTCTTAATTACAGTTTTCTTAGCTCTTGTCAAAGAAATCCTCAGATGGATTCCTTGTGGATCTTTTTTCATAATTCCTTTTAGAATATTAACATCTTTAGAATTTCTAAACAGCAACTCACCTGTGATTTCTCATGGAATGGAAGGCACATTTTTTGTACAATGGTTTATTCCAGGAATAGATATCAAGATATAAGAGTTCTATGGAATGAACTTATTGATTTAGACAATGATATTACAGATCCTTGGGTAGTGATGGGTGATTTCAATGCCATTCTTATCTCTATTGAAAAAATTTTCCCCTCGCATCTTTCCATATCCTCTAGGGAATTCAGGTCTACAATTGAAAATTGTAGCCTTTTTGAAATCTATCTTGTTGGTGATAAATATACTTGGTACAGGAAACACTACAACAAAAATGTTTCTAGTAAGCTTGACATAGCTTTTGTTAACATGAAGGCTCTTGGTAACTGGGATAAAATATCCAGCGTAACTCTCCCTAGACTCAACTCCGATCATTATCCAATCCTTGTTAGCTGCCTTATAAATGATCCTAAGCCTTTTCTCCCCTTCGAATTTAATAATTCTTGGTCCACAAACCTGAAATATGTCACTTTCATCTTTAACACTTGGAACTCTATGAATCATCATAATGATTACTTTTCCTATTTACACAAATTGAAAATTCATAAACAGACCCTTAAAGATTGGTGTAAAACTACGAACTCACAAATAGATCTTGATATCTCCTATCTTGAAAGTGAACTTAGTAGGGTTCAAATTCAAAATACCAATTCATATTTCAATACGGATCCTCATTTGGAAGAATGAATTTCCCTCAAACTTAACTCTTTTATCACTTTTAAGGATGATATTCATAAGAAAATGTTTAAGACTAAATGGATTACAGATGGTGATCGTAATACTAAATATTACAATTGCCTCCAAAGAATTAGAAAGGTCAATCGTCCTATTTCTAAGCTTATCCATAATGATTTAATAATAGATTCATAAGATGCCATTACGGACCATGTTACCTCTAACTTCTACAACATCTTTAATGTCCTAAATATTAATAATGAGCTTAAACATGACATCATTCCCTTAATGGTGGATTAAAGAGACGATGTAATGATTTTTAGCATTCCACTAGACCATGAAATTAAAGGCACTGTCTTTGGCCTTAATCCAGACAGTGCACCTAGTCCGTATGGGTTCAATAACGGTTTCTTTCAAAAGCATTGGGATATTATCCACAATGATGATTGTAAACTTGTCAGGACCTTCTTTATTCATGGATCTTTACCACATGGGATCAATACTCAATTTTTAACCTTAATTACCATGGTTGCAAATTCCTCGGAGATCCATCAATTCAGACCGATTTCCATGATTAACACTCTTTATAATATTATTACATAAATCATTGCGAATAGACTTTCTATTTTTTGTAATAAATTTTTTTTCATGGAATCAATTTGGCTTCATTAAAGGTAGGTCTATTCAAGGCTGCATTTGTCTTGCCACAGAATGTTCCAACAGTCTAAATAAAAACACCAGAGGAGGATGTGTGGCTATTAAATTAGATACCAGAAATGCTTTTGACACCATTGACTGGAATTTTATTTTCAATGTCTTAAAAAACTTTGGGCTTAATGATACATTTATTGGAAGAATTAAGACTCGTTTTCATTCTGCTTTCATCTCTATTCTTATTAATGGCACTCCTAGAGGTTTTTTTAAATGCTCTAAAGGTGTTAGACAGGGCAACCCCCTTTCTACCATCCTTTTTGTTATTGCTAAGGATTACCTAAGTAGGCTTCTCTGCAATTTGGTTGGTCAAAGTAAACTTAAGCCTATTCAAGTTACCAGAAACATAAATGCCCCTACTCATCTTTTATATGCCGATGATATTATTCTGTTTCTTAAAGGGGATCAAAAAAACATTCATTTTTTCAAGAAAGCCATAACCCACTATGAAGAAGTTTCTGGTCAAGCTATCTCTTGGAATAAATTACATATTTTTTTAGTACGAACTTTCTGGTTAGAAGAAAATCTACCATTAACACTTATATGGGTATCAAAGAAGGTCTCTTACGTTTCTCTTATTTAGGTGTTCATATCTTTCGGGGTAGAACCATAGTTAGCCACTTTGCGAATATCATAGATCAAATTGTTAACCATCTTTCTAATTGGAAGGGTAAATCCCTTTCCATGGATGGGTGAATATGTTTGGTCAAATCCACTATTGTTTCTAAAATGGTCTACGCCCTAATGATTTATAAATGGCCGATAAGAATCTTCAAAAAAATTAATACTTACATTAAAAACATTATTTGGACTGGAAGTATTTTTGAAAATAAGCTTGTCACCATTACTTGGAATTCTTGTTGTAAACCGATTGATAAAGTAGGAATTGGCATTAATAATATAAAGTTGTTCAATAGTGCTCTGTAGGCCCGTCTAACATGGCGTATTATCAATTCTACTTCTAAAGGTTATGATTTTTTAAACCATAGATTTCTTCATAAAATTTTAACGGGTAATTCGGCTTTCATCAACTCTTCAATCTGGCCTTCTATTAGAGACTCATACCGTAAGATCATGAAAAATGCCAGATGGATGGTCGGTGCTGATTCATTCATTAATTTTTGGTCTGGAAAATGGTGTGTTAACCCTATGATCTCACTATTACCACCCAATTTCATTCCTGATGATACTAGTCAGTCCATAAAAGATGTATTACATTCACATAGACATGACCTCCCTGATCATATTGTTCAGACTATTGATAATCATTTCTTTTCCTCTGATGGGGACTTCTTTGTTTGGGAACCTTCTCCAAATGGTATTCTTGACTCAAAAAAACTTTTATAAGCATACCTTTTCTAATGAGGAATCTAATTATCTTTGGGTGAGTCATTTCAATAAACCTTGGATTAAACCTTCTAGGCTCACCCTTATTTGGCGTATCTCTCATAATAGATTGCCAACTGAAATTAATCTGCAAAATTTTGGCATTCATCTTTGTTCTAAATGTCACTTGTGTAATCAACACAGGGAGGACACCGATCATCTTTTTCTATCTTTTGCCACAACCTCTACTTTATGGATTAATGTATTTAAATTATTCAATTGAAGATGGATCTTAACTGACTCTATTTCTTTTAAAAAAAATTGTATTAGACATGATACTTCTTCACAGGTCAAAAATATATTCCTTGCGGCTGTGGAGGAGCTCCTGCATGAGATCTGGTACGCTAGAAATGATCTCATTCATAATAAGTGCTCATTTATTCTCAATGTATGAAAATCTCGTATTCTTAGTGCAATTCATGAAGCCGCCTCAATTAAAAAAGACTATTGCAATAACTTGGTTGGTGACTTTTAGATCCTTCGTCATCTCCATGTTCCTGGAATCTACCCTGCGCCCAAACGCTCCATTGAAGTTTTCTGGCAATCGCCGATACCGAGATGGATCAAAGTGAACGTTGATGGTGCTTCTAAAGGCAATTGAGGACCTTCTAGTTGTGGTGCTATCTTCAAAGACTCAGATGGCCAGTGTCAGGGTTGCTTCTATGTTGGATGTGGTCACTCTTCCTCTATGGTGGCAGAAATGCTTGGAGTCATTCATGCTGTTGAGTTTGCGCTTCAAAAAGGATGGATAAAGCTTTGTATTGAAAGTGATTCTACCACCATCATTCATGCCATCTGGTATGGCATCATTCTTTTAGCCTGGCCACTCACTACACACTGGATGAATTGCTTGAAGATGCTCCATGGGATTGATTACATTGCTACTCACACCTACCGTGAAGCAAATTTCGTTGTTGATGCTCTTGCTAACAAAAGAGTTCATCAAAGAATGACTTGTCTTGACACTCTTCCAGCTGATTTATCTTATCTTTTCGACAAAGATTGTAAAAAAATCCCATCTTTTCATCTCTTGTATCCTTTTTAATTTATATATTGTTCTTTGACCTTTTAAAAACAATTAAAAATGATTTTATTTTCTATGATTATAATGAAATTTGATTACATGATATAATTCTATTTCATAAGAAAAATTTAAAGAATTGTTTATTCTTACATAAATTTCCACTTTATCTATTACTCCACGAAATTAAAATAATTGTTTTTAAAAAAAATCACTAAATTATCATTTAGTGGAACATAAGATTTATAAAATAGTAAAACATTATTCCTCCTATCATTAAAAAAATAAAAATTCATAGAAATAGTTTTCTTGTATAATAAATTAACCACTAATACCCAATATGTGACATTAATAACTAAACATTATCCATTTCATAAATGGTTAGCTTTAATACTCTTCAAAAATATGTCTTACCAAATTCAATATCCAAAAATTTATAATCATGGCCTATAAATCACCATTATGTCCCCCCAAAAATATAAAATGTATATTAATTTTACAATCCAAATGTTTAAATACCATTATCACCATAAAAACATAATTAAAAAATTCATCCTTTATAAAACAATCTCTCAATTCTTGAATATATTTCATAAACCCAAACACATAGTAAACCCCAGCAAAGATTACATAAATCAACAAATCAGTAACCAATTTCAATGTCACCAATACTATTTTATAAAAAAATATTTTTCATTATTATGTTAATATGTATAACATATCAATACTTCTCATTCCTCAATAATGTTACTTCCAAATATTCATCTTTCCACAGAATCACTTTTCTGGGTCATTGGTACCATTCAACATATAAAATAAAACCATTAATGAAAAATTACTATAGTAAAATCTTTATAAATTTCACTATTCTTATAATGAGAATATCATTGATAAAATACTCCTCTAATAGATTTCTGGAATCCAACCACAATTACATTAATTAATACACCTTCTATGTAGTAATTTAATATTAATTACCACAATCCCATACATTTTTATGTATATTCCCATGATACTTGGGGTATTTATTTCTGTATTTTACCATATATTTATTGTTAAAGAATTTCACATTGGAAAATTCCTTATTTCTTTTTCCATCAATATTATGGTAGCTATTATATTGACACATTTATAATAATCCCATTAATTAAACCCCCATAATTAGAAAATATTAACATTTATTACAATAAGATATTCAATACGAAACACTAATCTTAAACGACCATTGAAATAAATTTATTTACAGTCAATCCATTTAATAGATTACAGAATATGAAACCGTAATTATAATTAAAAATTTATATGGTGCACCATTATATTCTAGCTATTAAATTAGTGGGTATGAGTAGTTTTTAGTAAACAATTAAAATTATGTTCATCTATTGATTAAAAAAAACAAGAACCTTTTTAAAATTAAAAAAAAGTTTTCTTAAAAATAATATCTTTTTTATTGGACGGTTAAGTCGTGCATTGCGTCCACAATTTAAAATTATTTTTTTTCCAAAATTTATAAATCATATTTCATAAATATAACACCATTTTGGAAATAAAAATATCAAAATTATGTTGTGTTGATTTTTTTATTTTTATGAAATAATTCCTTTTTCGATGAATATTGAAATTACTGAATTTTATTTAAAACTACCTTTTAGATTAAATATTTAAAATGGTTAGATAATATATTAAATAGAGTTTTTAGTATCATTAGTCAATTGTATTATATTTTAACTGTTTTATCTCATTTGAATCAATTTTATATTTATCAAGGATATTAAAACATTCTATTATAATAATATTTTTTACTTTGAAACAACGCTTTTTCAAAATTTTTGTTGGAATAATTTTAAATTAGACTACTCCAATTATATGAATTGCATTTGTGAAAATCGATTTCATATTTATAATCATGATAATTTATATTTTCTATAAATTTGAATGCAACTTATTAACATTATGATTATAAAAAGTAATAAGAATTAAATATTGTGGTTATGGTTAAAATTTATTTATTGGGGGTTAAACTAAGATGATAAGGATTAAAAATGAAAAAAACTCCATAATGAATAGTTAGGTTGTTCTTATAACATATCACTTAAATTTTATTATAATGGCCCATTTATGAAAGTTGTTATGTGATAAAAAGTTGTGTTTAATTGATTATTTTCCAAAATTGTATGTGTGTCCTATCCCACACTTATAAATGGCCAACCCATATAAGTGAACCAGGCATTAAATAAATTTATATTACATAATATTATATTAATATTAAATAAAATAAAATAATAAATGCTGGAGGACTATAATAGTTTAGTGTCTTTGGAAGCATTGAGATAAAATCTTCTATCCTAGTGAAGGATCTTCTACATATCCCATAAAGATCTCCACCATTAGTATATATACCTAACACATTTCTTCATAACCTGGGAAAAAATTTATGAAAGGGGTGATCTCATATTCTTATTAAATGTATAAATTGGAGAAATGTAAGCATAATCCTGAACGAAATTTCATGAGAACTAGATCACAAAAATAGAAGATCATACCATGCATACCAAATATCATATACATGATTCATTACATAGATAATGGAATTTCATATCACTATAATCCTATGGAAATGAATAACATAGGTCAAGAAATCCAATCATTGGAATAAAACGAGGAATTTTGGCAGACACATAAGTATATACTGATTTCCATAGTAGCCAAGGAATCACTTCCAAGACAATCTTAGTAGTATGGGTTTACTCCCCCATACCATATTAGTTGTAATTATTCACTCCCATTTCTATCTTAGTAGCATTATTTAACTCGTATTATTATCTTAGTAGTCATGGTTCACTCCCACGACCATATTAGTAGCCCGAGTTCACTCCTCATACCATAGTATTAGTCATGGTTCACTCCCATGGTCATGTTAAGAGTGAAGGTTCACTGCCAAGACCATATTAGTTTATCTCATGAGATATAAATATTTACCCAATTCATTGGGGGAGATATAGGTCACATCCATATCATCATTAAATCATACATACATGAGCCACAAAAACATAAAACATAAACATAACCCAAGGATGAAAATGAGACTCATAAACATGTATTAATATCATAACCTGTGGAAATGATACATGTTTCATAATCATTTAATTAAAATCATAACCCCTATATGGAAATGGTGTTTCATAATCATTATTCCCTCAAAACATAAACCGTTAAGAGTAATAATATGAATTGTATTCTTGAACTATAACAACCAACATTATCATATGTGGGGAAGGATTTTGAAAGATCACTTGCAACATGAATTTTCCTTAAAAATCACTTTTTAAAACATACCACATTTTCAAAACCCTTTTCTTCAAAACCAATTTTAAAACATATAATGGAATCATGAAAATCATTTAAAATAGTTCTTGAGGAAATTTAACTATATTTTTTTAAGTTGTTTTCTTTTCCTAAGATTCATCACAATTTTAGAAGAACTCGTTTTATTTCAAAGATAACTTATAATCTTATAGGGGATTTTTAAAGGAAATAATTCGTTATTAAAGTGTAAAAATTTGTCCATACTGTATAAGTTAAATGAAACATTATTTTACTACATTTATCGGAGAAGTAAAAAAACTATTTCATTTGGAAAAATAAATAAAGATTCTATTCAATCCGTGTAGTAAAAATTAAAAAATTTGTAAAAATTAATTCAAAAGTCCATAGGAAAACAATAAAACATTTTTAGAAAACATGGATACTGATGATAAATATTACCAACAGAGACATAAAATGAAACAATACCAAATATAGAAGAGTTTTTGAAATCAAAACTCATCACTTAATAATCAGTTAAATAATATGGCCAAAGTAAAAAGATTATAATGATCTAGAAAAATCATAATATTTTAGATAAGACACATAACATATATTCATGGAATGTATATACATAATATTGAATAAAAAATTAGTGTGTGAGACATGTGTCTCACAGAAATAAAAGTGTATCAAAAAAAATATGTTAGCTAAAATCTTATAAATATTATTTATTAAAAATTGGAATGATATTAAAAATATTCATAAAATATTCTTTAAAATACTTTATATACATATAATTAAATTTGTTTGATAATACCAATAATATTAAAATGGAGGAAGATTTAGTTAATTAAATATTCATAGCATCCCACACCACATAAAACATTTAAATAATATAATAAATATCTTTAAGATAATCTTTAAACATCATGAAAATAAACATATTAATGACATAAAATATAATGAGAGATGTACATACACCACACACTAGAAAATAGTGGTGAACCTGGCTTTTATCTCATGGAAAATTAAAAGTGAGACAGATTTCTCTTACAAAGATCATATCATTAGATTAATGATAAATCAATGGTGTAATTATGTGTGAAAAATACAAATAGACCCAATATAAATGTGTATTATGTTAAAATCAATAATAGTTCATGATTACATATTATTGGGAATAATAAAACAAATAACATGTATATTTTACTCAATGACTAGAAATTGAGTAAGATTTCCCTTATCTTAAGTTGGATACTCTCTGTATGTGATTGAAACCACTGTATAATGGTTTTAAACATAATAATAACTTATAAAATAAGAATAATAATATTTATGATATCATATATGATTAATTTATGACTTTATATTACCCATTTATTAATAATTTCCATGTTAATTCAACATTTTGTGTAATAATTACTTTCTCTAGCATATGTTTTTTGAGTAGTTATTCTTTATTGTATTACTTGGATAATGATTTATTTACATAAATAATGTATAATATGACTTATATATCATATATATTATTAATATAAATATATTTACTAGCATGATATATGAAATGGAATAAACCATTCATGGAGATGGTAAGTTGTACGTATGCATTAACGTTGTTTCCATTTTCTTATCATCTTGAATAGAAATAAGTGAATGACATATACGTACATAAATATATATATATATATATATATATATTATTAAAATAGAATTATAATATCATATATTTCATACTTATTAATACTATTTATCTTTTTGTAATCATCCTTGAATGGGAAATGCGGAAGATGAAGCTAATCACGTTGGGGAGATAGAAAGTCATACGTATGCATGGGAGATGATATCATTACATATTGTAAAAAGTATGGGAATTGTATGGAATGTGAATTATAAAGAAAAAATATTTATGTCATATTTTTTATTTACATCCTTTATATTCATCTCCCCAGCCATAGAAATAAAATATACATGAAAAATAGTTTCCACCAAAATGTAAAGATGGTAAACCATACGTATGCATGCATGGTAATATTGTTTTTAATAGGATGGGTAAAAGGAAAAATATGATTGTATAATATTTATTATAACATATAAAAATAAACTATATTATGTATTTTTTACATCAATATAGAAATAACATTGAAGAGGATGTATAAGAAGAAATGATCATTGAAAGAGTTGATAAAACAATAAACTCTTTTTCTGGTATCTCGTTTTTATTTGTACAACAGTACCCCTTAAGATAGATTACATCCCAATTTATGAACTCCAATATGTATTTAGATAAGTTTTTAGAGGAAATGTGAAGGTTTTTTCTGGTCCAAATTGCTTTATAGGTGTGAATTAATGAGACAGAGATGTGCCCTTTTGTAGAGAGTGGTGGAGAACTTCAGGAAATCTTAAATTATTCAATTAATATAATTATTATTTAATTAAAAATGGATTCAAATTTAGTATTTGGGAGAGTTAGATGATTATGGTTTTAAATACAACCAACCAATGAATTTCTTATATGTTTAGTTTATAAAATTAACCATATCGTTTGGCTTTAACCCTTAGTTAATCAATTTAGCTTTTACCGTGAAAACTTTTCTTTTACAAAATAGGGATAAAGTAGTGACAATAAAATGCCATAAGAACCTCAATTGGATCATTTATGACATATTTAACTCTATAAATGTTAATTTACATAACCTTAGTGATTTATAAATTTTATATCATTTAATAAAATATTATTTATTTTAAAGCATCAATTGGGTCAATTTTGATACTATTCGATATTTGATATTTTAAAAATATCAAACCAACAAGATAACATCAAACCAAATATTATAATATGTAAAAAAAATTCTATAAATTTATTTTATGTCATTAATTATTCCGAATAATATTTATTTTAATATTTTTAATATCATTTATTTAATATCTCAATTAATTAAACAATTACAACATCATTATTATACAAGCCTTAATTAAGTTATTTATTTAATAAAAAATTAAAAATGAATTTTTCATGATGTAAATTACATTATTATATTTCATATTAATAATTTTTGTTGAATTTATCTTTTGAATATCAATATATAAAAATATTTATTTACTGGATTTTGAATATGCCTCTTTTAACTCTTCTTTAAATATAACAAAATAAATGTATTAATCAAACACAGGTGGATTAAAAAGGATAATATTTTCAATATAAGGATTAAGTTTGTTTCTAAAAAAACTTATCCAATTAAATTAGTACATGTATTAGGGTAATTTTATATTATTTTAATATTATTTCTACCATTAATTACCCAATTTACATTTAATCGTGGTAAATAAAATTTCAAAGTTATTATTAATAAAAAATATTTATATCCTATTACAGTATTTTTTAATAATAACTAAAAACTTGTATTTCCATTTTATTAAATTCAAATCATAGAATTGGAAAAATTATGTTTACTACTAATCCCGCAAATGTGGCTAGATGGCGGGTAAACGTGACGTTCAAGAGTTCAATGATTTTTTATGTTTAATTTTATTATAAAAATTATTAAAAATACACAAATTAGACTAATATATGTTTTATTTATCTATTGTAAAATTGAAATCAATTTAAAATAAAATCAATTACTGAAATGAATATTTTGGTTTTTAACTACTATGTTGTATTTTTCAATATTCATCAAAAACTGAAATATTTCCGAAAAATTCCAATAATTCACCCTAAGATAACATCGATATTTCAAATTAAAAAATAATATTTATTTTATAAAAATTAATTTATATGAGTTTCCAAAATTACATTTATTTTTTAAAAAAGGACATGAAAAATAGAACATTTGAGAAAATAGTTGTTTTGAACATATATAGATATTACAAAAAATTATATTTCCATAATAAAAAACATTATAAAAAATATGTAAAAAGTTGTAATTACTATTAATATTACATGTTTTATTGGTAAGTGATATATATCTTATTCAAATAATTATAATAGTAATATATTGTTTTAGAGTAGCTCAGTGTTGCGTGTAACGTACGGCAAGTCGGTGTTGCATATAGTGCATGAATACTTTGATGTTCTATATAACACAATCAAATAATATAGATTTTATTTAATAAAAAATATATATATTCAGTTTTTTGTGATATGGAAATATAAAAATATTAAATTATTTCAATAAAAAAAAATTTATAACATCTCAGGGTGTTACATTCTACCCCCTTAAAATGAATTTATCCCTCGAAATTCATCCAAGTTATCAAATTTTTAATACTTGAATGTTTCGTTCATGGATCCCCACATAATAAAAAGGAATAATAAAATATGATTTTAAAATGAAAATTAATAAACATAAAAATTACCCAAAGTAAATGATCACTAGGATTCAACATAGTTGAACATAGGTAGGAAGTGGAATCATATTCAACGACGAAAAATAAATACTACCATATTTTGAAGAAGAGTGAAAGAAAACATCATTCGTAGAAATTTAGCAATCAAATTCCATAAATCCATGATGATCTAAGGTGCCATATTATTCATCAAATAAGAAGTTATTAGGATAACATTTTTGGTTTTCAAAAAACTCTTCCCAAAGTTGAAGAAGACAAGAAGAAATTCATACTTATTTCAGTTCCATCTCACAATTGGTCTTGCCTTGAAACATTTCCACTTCATATATTATTAAATAAAATTAAATTGAAATTATCATTCTTAAAGTGATAGTATGTCATGTGATCTATAAATATAATGACACTTTATTCCATCAATCATTATCACAAAAAATATGTTATCCCTAATAATAAAATATGCATGAGTACACCTGTAGTGAGATAATACTTTAATCTCATAGACTTATATAATGTATAACATAAAATTTCCATAAATCGATAGTCCCAAATTCATTCCAAAAGATTAAAATCCTAAAAATTATAATGAAGTCCACTAAATTGACCTAAAATTTACCTCCCATATATCATAAGGAAGTTCATGGTTTTGACATTCCCAACATGTGAATAATATAATAATGTATTCTCTAGAAACAAAGAAATAACCTGAATTATCATACATAATTATTGAATACATGCATATTTACTTATTATTAAGTCAAAAAAAATTTAAACTTCATCCATGATAGGTTAACCCACATGTTAACAAATCCTAAATTAATTCTAATGAAATCGGTACCGTCCAATCTAATTATTCATATCAAACACATATTTTTTCAAACATCATTATCTTAACATAAGGAACAAATTAAGTGATATCATTCCCTTAATCTTGTTTTATCCATCACTTATCTATTCCATCATATCCATTTAACATATTCATTTAAATTATTAAAGAAAAACAAAGAAACTAAACAATCCTTATGTATATCATAATTCTTGAACAAAATATCCAAACACATCAATCCATCATTTTCAATGATTGGAATAGAATAGGTCCTTCCATGAATTAGAAGTAAAATCTTATGTCAGGGCATGGATTTGGGTAATTCCCAAGTTATCAACATATAAGGAGTTGAACTCCATGATAGTATGTTACTCTATGATCCTTTTTCCCACATAGATAACATCTTCTCCTCCATTTTTATTATTCCACCAAGTTATTCTTCCCTTCTCCTAGACATGTATGATGCCTAATATTCTTTCCTTTATATTTCTCACAATGTGAAAAAAATAATAAATTAATACATAATCTTATTTGATAACATAGGAATAACATTAAATATCACATTTTTAATCACATATTTTGATAATTTATTAATAATAATCACAATATAATCTTCCCAATAAGTATGAAATTTTTTTCTCATAGTCACCAATTTTCCCATCAGATTCAATGTTAACCCAATTCCTTCTGAATTCCTCCATTTACTAAAACCATAATGCATTGTGTAATAAATTGTTATAATAACGAGGAACCAAAAAATAATAAAAAGTCACATAAGATGTATAACTTATTAAACCTTATTTAATCAATGGACCATTAGGTTTACCATAGGTTATTCTTACCCAACTTCGATAATAATCCTTAATAATGGTTCATGAAGAGTTTGAAAATTTCCAATGCATATATCCTAGGAGTTTCAAAATAGGTGGGAAGAACGGGTTGTTGTTGTGTACCAAATAAACCTGAGTCGTGCCCATAACAACTTTTTAGAGGTATTACTGGTATATACAACTTTTCCAAATGCACATCCTGTAACACCCCAGGTAAATAAAGAATATATCATCTTTATATTTATCCATATTTGTGAATCAAATATTAATATTACTTTAAAGGGGATGCTATGCTCGATGGCGTACCCAACACACAACAACGAGTTTCTTGGGAATCTTACGTTGCACTCTAATAATAAAATAATATTATTTTAAATGGTTATTTATGTTTTTAAATGTTTTTACATTTATCCAATAAAAGATAAAGGCTTAAAATACAGAAAGAATTCAATTTTAGGCGTATATGCCCTAGTTTTCACTAAAGGTTCACTTATCGCCTTTTAATGGAGAACTGTCATTAAATATAGTTTTTATCACTCTTATACATTCTTTTGGACCAAATAAAACTCTTATTAAGAATCAGGACATCAAATTTTACTTTGTGTAATTTTTTTGGTATTTTTTGGATAAAGTTCATTTTTTAATGAATAGTGTAAAATGTTGTATTTTAATTCAAAACCTCTTTTTAATATAATTTATTTATATAATTATATTATCTTTTGAATTGGTTTTAATGTAAAATTATAATATATTTTTACCATTAAATCCAATAGTGGTCGTTGGAATTAATTTCACTTTGAAATCGGACTTAAACTAGTATCAATCTTTTGGTACTTATTGTTTCATAAAAACACGCTATTTGCTCTGACAACGGGAATTAATTATTAAATTAATTAATGTGACTTATATGTTTTGAATTTTTTAAAATATACTTCATTTTTGAATTCGTAATATCAAATATAGCTTAGTGTTAATTTTTGGTAATTTTCTGAAAAACTTCAATTTTAGATGAATAGTGAAACCACTAAGTGGTAATCAAGCAAACTGATTTTTCAGTCAAATGAAATTTTACCACTAATGTGTATTGAATTTTGAAAATCCGACATACATGGTTGTCATTAAGAAGTAAAATGTGGTTCAATGAGATTAAAATAATTTTTTGGTGAATAGTAACTTATTAAGTTTTTAATCGCGATTAGTGGTAATTAGTGTAGTTTAAGGTATAAATAATGCTTTAATAATATGAAATGACCTAGACACATGTACCAACATTATTGGTTGTGTCATGGCCGACCATGAAAAGACATGGGTCAACTTGGGGACCCCATGGATACATTTTGTTTGGGAAATGACATAAATAACTTTTTATTTAATGTTAAAATTAAATTGACACAAACATGAGTAGTTTTACTAAAACAATTTTTAAGTAGGGTTAAACAGGTCCAAATTTTGATTATAAATATTAATTGGAAATCTAAAAAGATTTCCTAAATCATAGTATTTTTTTTATAATTTCTAGACATTAAATAAATTAAATTATT
Organism: Viscum album; assembly: GCA_963277665.1. Taxonomy (NCBI): domain Eukaryota; kingdom Viridiplantae; phylum Streptophyta; class Magnoliopsida; order Santalales; family Viscaceae; genus Viscum; species Viscum album. Next base: position 1,077,352,399 of record OY728135.1, on the reverse strand, counting down.
TATGACATAATAATGATGCAGCGATGACATCATTATTTGACGATTTAAATAAATGGAAAGATAATGTAAAATATATGGACTACACATGTCCAAAACTTATTGGCTGGGTGGATTTAGAACCCTTATCACCTTATACACGAATTATATCAATTGGGACCTTTTAAAACCGAAACACATTTTCAAATAAAGTAATATTTCTTTACTTTCCAAAAGTGCCTCTCCTCTCCTCTTATAAAAGGCCCCCACCTCTACCTCATTTCACACACTCCTCAAGCCTTTGGCTCGGCCAACCCCTTCCCAATTACTCTCTCCACATCCCTATCCTCATGCTAGAGGATTACCTTTGGGAATAATCCTTTCAAAGGAATCCTTTTGTCTCAAATCAAAAGGAGTTACACTTTTAAAGGTAATTCATTCTCTCATGTTCATTTGTTTTATTTTGTTTATCCAACCCCCTAAACTATTTTAATTTACTTATTTTGTAACAACACCAGTATCTTCAATATACTAGGATGTTGTTATAAGATTTATTTGAGCTACACTCTCACACAACTACATCAAATGGTTAAAGAACATACGGTTTCCGTGGATGGCGAAATTCTGCCTCCCAAAATGATGATTGTTCAATACTCATTTAACACCTTCAAAGGTGGCCATTATGATGTCAATATTTTTATATATGATATATAATATGTTTATGTTTTCTTTAAGCTTCTATATTTTTTATTTTTGGCATACCTTCATGGTTTCCATTATGGGTAAACACGATATCTTCATTTAAGGAAGTGCGGACTACCGCCCCCTCAAAGTGATCTGATTCGTTAATGCCATATGTGGGACATGTAAAGGATGGAATTAAAGTTATTATTTATGATGTTATACTGGAATTATAATATACCTCTATATCATTATTATTTCTTTCCATTAAAGTTTGAGATAGAAATGAAAGTAGCGTTCATGCGTACGTACGGCTTACCGTCTCCACGAACGGTGCATTTCATTTCTTATCCCCAAATGTAATGTACTATTAAAAGTACATGTATATAATGGATATATGTAATTAATGATATATCTAAATGATGAATATAATTCTGGAATTAAAATATACATACCTCTTATTTAGTTTTAATTCCATTAATATGACAAAGAAATGAAAGTAGCGTTCATGCGTACGTACGGCTTACCGTCTCCATGAACGGTGCATTTCATTTCTTACCCCTAAATGATTATGTAATAATATAAATACATGTATATTCTGGATATATATGATACATATTATATCCAAATTGGGAATTTCATTCTGGATATAAAGAACCTTTGACCACACGAACAACATGTAATTGTTAGAAGTCCACTTTCGACTTAAGAACCAAATATTGACAAAACAAACATTATTAACTTAAATGGTTACATAATGTTTATAACATGGCAATAAGTGGTATAAAAGGAATAATGAACTTTAAAAAGGTTCTTAATCAAGTATAAATTAACTCAAGTTTATTATTCAGGACGTTAAAGAACGATCGAGTCAAGTCGGACCCGAGGTAAAGGAACTTCTTAACCTAATTTCCATTCTTGGGGTTAATCTCCTACTTTCAAATTATGTCATGATATTATTATGTATTATTTTGTATTTTTACTTTCTTTATGTGTAACTATATTGAATACACATAATAGATCTATTTTATTTTAAAAATGATCTTTTTAAGGACTTCGTCTCTATCTCCTTTCATTGAGGCATATTTCGTTTTATACACAACTTTCTTTTATACAGTGTATAAACCTCTTTGAATTTTACTTTTATACAAAAGGAATCTTTTTATACGAAGAGTTTTACTAAACGACAAAAAGGAATGTTTTTTTAACGTACGCGGTGACAATGACCTTTTCTGACGCCGCGAGTATTATTTGGTCTTTGGCTTTCTCCACAAGCCGTTATGTTTTTAGAATAAAATAAATACCATATACTCTTTTATGTATTTTGGTATTGAAAATGGTTTTGAAAAAGGATTCTATTATGTCAATATATTTATGATATATTGTGATTGAAATGTGGAAATGTTATCATTCCTTTATATTGGTTTTATGTTTTATGATTTTATATTGGTACTTGGACATTTTAATGGGTGGTTACGTTATAAACCATATGACGGGTGGTTCCGTGAATACCAGGACGGGTGGTTACGTTATAACCTCCAATGCATTGGGTATGGAAGTCGGACGTATGGCTATTCCATTAAGTATGTATGGAAATTGGCCATATGGCTATTCCATTAAGTGATATGTGTGGGAGTCGACCGTATTGTTATTCCACTTAAGTATGTTTATGTCCCAAGTTACCTTTATATATGTTATGTGTTCTTTATAGGGGTTTTATGGTAATACTTTGGTTACAAAAAGGTAAGTAATGATATTTTATTCAGTGAAGAGTTTTTACTACTTCATAAAGGTGAAAAGTATTACCTTGATAAAGTATACATGGTTTACTATTTGTTTTGATAAACTAACAGTTTTTATTCTTTGTGTATCCCTTACTGAGTTTTTATGCTCATCCCATGTTTTTGAAATGTTTTCACAAGACTTAGCATGGAATAGTGTCAAGGATGGGATCAAGGGAAAGTCATGCTACCTAAAACATGAAACTAGACATGTTTCTTTTTAAGAATTTTTATTTTATGGAAATTTAGTCACTACTTTGTAATCTTTTGAGATGTAATAGTTATGTCCTGATTCTCTAAAACTCTAAACCTGAAAAGATCCTCAATGTGAATTATTCATTTAATTCAATTTTAAGTAAGGTTTAAGGCTGGGGCCTTATAGTTGGTATCAGAGGACGGTTTAGACAAATTTAGGGAATAGGAGTTCTTGTGAGACACATGATTAGTCCCTATATGTATTATTTTAGTTAAATCCATGTTTTAAAACTTTTTTTCAGGTCAAGTAAAGTCGGTTACGAATGGAAGGAGAAGGATCTCAAATGACATTCCTATCTCTTCCTGATGACATGCTTGCAATAATTATTGCAAAGTCATCTTCGGATGATTGTGAAACTTTTTCTAGCATACAACTCACATGCAAGCAGTTGTTTGAGATATCAAACACCTCCAATATACCTCGTTATCATCGTGTATCATGGGTTGTTTTTAGACTAATACGATTTTCACAATATTCTCATATTTTCAAGAAAGGTAAATATTATCAAGGTATTTTCAAATATTTTACCTTATCACAAGAATTTGAAGCATATTATGATTTTAAAACGGGTGCTGAGGAAGGAGACCCTTGCGCAACCTATTTATATTTTCTTTCCCAATATATTCTCACATCACATACTTATGGTATTTTAAAAGGACCAATAATTGAAAGTTTCAACTCAATTTTGGTCCGACTATTTTATAGAAATCATGTTTTATCAGATGTTTTGGAATTATATGTCATACATGATTATTTTCCAAAACTATTTTTCTGTGAACACCCATATGACCCATGTTGTACGAGGTGTATTTGGATGGAGGAAGAAAATGATTTTGAAGGATCTCTAAATCATTGTTGTAATGCATGGGACTTCTACCTACGTGAACAAGTTGACGATGAAACCGAGTGGACGCCATGATCAAGGTATGCTATTCTGAGTTTGTATAAGAAACCTAGAAAGAGTTGAAATTCAACATGACAAGTAAGTATGTTTCCTTAAGATCAAAAATAAATTCCTCAATAAAAAGTAACTTAAAACAAAAATGTTGTCTATTAACTTTTCCTACTGGGGAATCGAATATCGTTTAACCCATCACAAGTTTGTGATTTTCTCATTGTTAACTTTCTCCTAGACATGTTTACTATCACTCTCCCTCAAGAACATGACCCTTTGCTTTTTATTCCATGTCCATGTTTTTCTACATGGAATCCTAGTATGGGTAAACTCGGGTGACCTATGTACTTATCTTCCTTTATTTTAAAGTGATTGTTGTACCGACTCTTGTTCCGATGTGGGACTTTCAAGGATGTTTCCAAGCCCAATTTTAAAATTGTGAGGATGCAATTCCAAAAAGGGGGGAAGGATGTAACACCCCAGGTAAATAAAGAATATGTCATCTTTATATTTATCCATATTTGTGAATCAAATATTAATATTACTTTAAAGGGGATGCTATGCTCGATGGCGTACCCAACACGCAACAACGAGTTTCTTGGGAATCTTACGTTGCACTCTAATAATAAAATAATATTATTTTAAATGGTTATATATGTTTTTAAATGTTTTTACATTTATCCAATAAAAGATAAAGGCTTAAAATACAGAAATAATTCAATTTTAGGCGTATATGTCCTAGTTTTCACTAAAGGTTCACATATCGCCTTTTAATGGAGAACTGTCATTAAATATAGTTTTGATCACTCTTATACATTCTTTTGGACCAAATAAAACTCTTATTAAGAATCAGGACATCAAATTTTACTTTGTGTAATTTTTTTGGTATTTTTTGGATAAAGTACATTTTTTAATGAATAGTGTAAAATGTTGTATTTTAATTCAAAACCTCTTTTTAATATAATTTATTTATATAATTAGATTATCTTTTGAATTGGTTTTAATGTGAAATTAGAATATATTTTTACCATTAAATCCAATAGTGTTCGTTGGAATTAATTTCACTTTGAAATCGGACTTAAACTAGTATCAATCTTTTGATACTTATTGTTTCATAAAAACACGCTATTTGCTCTGACAGCGGGAATTAATTATTAAATTAATTAATGTGACTTATATGTTTTGAATTTTTTAAAATAGACTTCATTTTTGAATTCGTAATATCACATATTTCTTAGGGTGAATTTTTGGTAATTTTCTGAAAAACTTCAATTTTTGATGAATAGTGAAACCACTAAGTGGTAATCAAGCAAACTGATTTTTCAGTAAAATGAAAGTTTACAACTAATTTGTATTGAATTTTGAAAATCCGACATACATGGTTGTCATTAAGAAGTAAAATTTGGTTCAATGAGATTAAAATAATTTTTTGGTGAATAGTAACTTATTAAGTTTTTAATCGCGATTAGTGGTAATTAGTGTAGTTTAAGGTATAAATAATGCTTTAATAATATGAAATGACCTAGAAACATGTCCCAACATTATTGGTTGTGTCATGGCCGACCGAGACAAGACATGGGTCAACTTGGGGACCCCATGGAGACATTTTGGTTGGGAAATGACATAAATAACTTTTTATTTAATGTTAAAATTAAATTGACACAAACATGAGTTGTTTTACTAAAACAATTTTTAAGTAGGGTTACACAGGTCCAAATTTTGATTATAAATAGTCATTGGAAAGCTAAAAAGCTTTCTTACATCATTGTAGTTTTTTTATAATTTCTTGACATTAAATAAATTAAATTATTTATGACATAATAATGATGCAGCGATGACATCATTATTTGACGATTTAAATAAAATGGAAAGATAATGTAACATCTATAGACTAAACATGTCCAAACCTTATTGGCTTGGTGGATTTCGAACCCTTATCACCTTATCCAAGAATTATTTTAATGTGGGACCTTTTAAAACCGAAACACATTTTCAAATAAAGAAAAATTTCTTTACATTCCAAAAGTGCCCCTCCTCTCCTCTTATAAAAGGCCCCCACCTCTACCTCATTTCACACACTCCTCAAGCATTTGGCTCGGCCAACCCCTGCCCAATTACTCTCTCCACATCCCTCTCCTCATCCTAGAGTATTACCTTTGGGCAGAATCCTTTCAAAGGAAGCCTTTAGGCTCAAATCAAAAGGAGTTACACTTTTAAAGGTAATTCATTCTCTCATGTTCATTTGTTTTATTTTGTTTCTCCAACCCCTAAATACTTTTAATTTACTTATTTTGTAACAACACCAGTATATTAAATATACTAGGGTGTTGTTATAATATTTATTAGATCTACACTCTCACACAACTACATCAAATGGTTAATGAACATACGGTTTTCGTGGATGGCGAAATTCTGCCTCCCGAAACGATGATTGTTCAATACTCATTTAACACCTTCAATGGTGGCCATTATGATGTCACTATTTTTATATATGATATATAATATGTTTATTTTTTCTTTAAGATTCTGTATTTTTAATTTTTGGCATACCTTCATGGTTTCCATTATGGGTAAACACGATATCTTCATTTAAGGAAGTGTGGACTACCGCCCCCTCAAAGTGATGTGATTCGTTAATGCCATATGTGGGCCGTGTAAAGGATGGATTTAAAGTTATTATATATGAAGTTATACTGGAATTATAATATACCTCTATATCATTATTATTTCTTTCCATTAATGTATGAGATAGAAATGAAAGTAGCGTTCATGCGTACGTACGGCTTACCGTCTCCATGAACGGTGCATTTCATTTCTTATCCCCAAATGTAATGTACTATTAAAAGTACATGTATATAACGGATATATGTAATTAATGATATATTTAAATGATTAATATAATTCTGGAATTAAAATATACATACCTCTCATTTAGTTTTAATTCCATTAATATGACAAAGAAATGAATGTAGCGTTCATGCGTACGTACGGCTTACCGTCTCCATGAACGGTGCATTTCATTTCTTACCCCTAAATGATTATGTAATATTATAAATACATTTATATTCTGGATATATATGATACATATTATATCCAAATCGGGAATTTCATTCTGGATATAAATAACCTTTGACCACACGAACAACATGTAATTGTAAGAAGTCCACTTTCGACTTAAAAACCAAATATTGACAAAACAAACATTATTAACTCTAATGGTTACATAATGTTTATAACATGGCAATAAGTGGTATAAAAGGAATAATGAAATTTAAAAAGGTTCTTAATCAATTATAAATTAACTCATGTTTATTATTCAGGATGTTAAAGAACGATCGAGTCAAGTCGGACCCGAGGTAAGGGAACTTCTTAACCCAATTTCCATTCTTTGGGTTAATCTCCTACTTTCAAATTATGTCATGATATTATTCTGTCTTATTTTGTATTTTTACTTTTTTTATGTGTACCTATATCAAATACACATATAGATCTATTTTATTTTAAAAATGATCTTTTTAAGGACTTCGTCTCAATTTCCTTTCATTGAGGCATATTTCATTTTATACACAAATTTCTTTTATATGGTGTATAAACCCCTTTGACTTTTACTTTTATACAAAAGTAATCTTTTTATACGAATAGTTTTTCTAAACTACAAAAAGGAAGGTTTTTTTAACGTACGTGGTGACAACGACCTTTTCCGACGCCGCGAGTATTATTTGGTCTTTGGCTTTCTCCACAAGCCGTTATGTTTCTAGAATAAAATAAATACCATATACTCTTTTATGTATTTTGGTATTGAAAATGGTTTTGAAAAAGGATTCTATTATGTCAATATATTTAGGATATATTGGGATTGAAATGTGGAAATGTTATCATTCCTTTATATTGGTTTTATGTTTTATGATTTTATATTGGTACTTGGACATTTTAACGGGTGGTTACGTTATAAACCATATGACGGGTGGTGCCGTGAATACCAGGACGGGTGGTTACGTTATAACCTCTAATGCATTGGGTATGGAAGTCGGCCGTATGGCTATTCCATTAAGTATGTATGGAAATTGGCCGTATGGATATTCCATTAAGTGATATGTGTGGGAGTCGACCGTATGGTTATTCCACTTAAGTAAGTTTATGTCCCAAGTTACCTTTATATATGTTATGTGTTCTTTATAGGGGTTTAATGGTAATACTTTGGTTGCAAAAAGGTAAGTAATGATATTTTATTCAGTGAAGAGTTTTTACTACATCATAAAGGTGAAAAGTATTACCTTGATAAATATACATGGTTTTCTATTTGTTTTGATAAACTAACAGTTTTTATTCTTTGTGTATCTCTTACTGAGTTTTTATGCTCATCCCAAGTTTTTGAAATGTTTTCACAGGACTTAGCATGGAATAGTGTCAAGGATGGGATCAAGGGAAAGTCATGCTACCTAAAACATGAAACTAGACATGTTTCTTTTTAAGAATTTTTATTTTATGGAAATTTAGTAGAAGATACTACTTTGTAATATTTTGAGATGTAATAGTTATGTCCTAATTCTATAAAACTCTAAACCTGAAAAGATCCTCAATGTGAATTATTCATTTAATTCAATATTAAGTAAGGTTTAAGGCCGGGTCCTTATACATCCTCTCATAGTATATAGTCATGGTTTCAATTCTAGGAATCCACTTACGTTATCATTTACCAAAATTCCAAGACGTTTTCCTACACATAACTCATCCTTATACTAATACATATGGACATTCCTTGAAATATCCTTAGAAATAACTCTATGGGTCTTTATCAACTTCTCACATCCAATTTTCCAGAGGATCACAATAACCTTCCTATGATACATACTAAAGAAACCCAAGATTAACTTATAATGATATTAAATTGTTTTTTGTGAATATTCATTACATTACTATAATTCATTTCTGGGGACCCTAATAGATTAGGGTCTTTAGAAACATATAAAAAAATATTATATCCTGGTGAAAGATCTTCACTATCTCTTATAATGATCATCACCTTTAGTAAGTCTCCCTAAAATCATTCTTCGTAACTTGGGGAAAGGAAATGTAAGAATGGGGTGAGCTCAAATGCATGGTAATGGTAATCAATGGAGATATGTAAGAATAAGCATGAGAAAAATGGTAAGAAAACATGATCATGAATATAAAAGATCATACCCTTCATGATAAAGATCATATACCTTAATCATGGCATAAATAATGGTCTCTAATAAGACATGAATCATAAGGAAATAAAGAACATAGGTAAATAAATGCTAACATTGGAATAAAACATGGAATTTTGGAAGACAAATAAGCATATAAATAATCATATAGTAACCAAGTAATATCTTCCAACACCATATTAGTAGAATGGGTCCACTATCCATACCATATTGGTAGTCACGTTTTAGTCTCATGTAAATCTTAGTATCTGGAATTCACTATTTATACCATATTAGAATTCATGGTTCACTCCCATGGCTATCTTAGTAGCATGAGTTCACTCCTTGCACCATATTAGTTTTAATGGTTCACTCCCATTTCTATATTAGTATTCAATGTTCACTCCTAAGACCATCTATGTTTATATTAGGAGATATAATGCTTTACCCAATGTATTAGATAGAGATATATGTCTCACCCATCACATAATGAAATCGTACATACATGAGCCACAAAAACATAAAAATTAAACATAACCCAAGGAATAAAATGGGAATCAATAACCTGTAATCATATCATATCGTATAGAAATTATACAATTTTTGTAAACATTTCAACAAAAGAATAACCCAGGTAATGTATTTGGGTTTCTTAAACATCTTACTATAAAAATATTAACCATCCAGATAAATAGTATTAATGGTATTATTGAATAATAACAATCTATGTCGTTATAGGTAGGGAGGTATTTTGAATGATCACATGGAACATGAATTTTCCTTCAAAATAACGTTTTAAAACGTAAAACATTTTCAAAAACCGATTTTTATTGAAAACACTTTGGAAACATATAATGGAATCATGAAAACCATTTAAAATAGTGTTTGAGAAAAATATCATTTCATTATTGAAATAGTTTTCATTTCATAAAATTCTGTTCAAATTAAAAAATACATTTTAATTACAGATAAAATTGTAAGATTGTAGGGTATGTTTCAAGAAGACAATCTGTTATGAATGTGTAAAAATACATTTATACCATATAATTTAAAACAAAACATTCTTATTATACATTTACCGAACAATTCCAAAAGTAATTCATTTAGAAAAATAAAGATTTATTCTTTTTAAACAATTTAGTAAAAAATTAATCAATGGGTAAAAATAACTTTAAACATCCATATCATAGCATGAAAAAAAATTGAAACCATTTTTAGAAAACATGTGCATATATGATAAATTTTAATTAATGAAGACTTAAAACGAAAGAGTCCAAAATATGAAATATATAGTAAAATCAACACTCATCACATAATAATACATAGAATTGTAAGTTACATGTAAAAAGAAAATTATAATAATATGGAAATATCATAATCTTTTTGATAATATACATTAAATTCATTCATGGGCAGTATGTACACTATATAGAAGAGATGAGTTGTGTGTAAAGCATGCGTCTTACAGAAAAAATGGTCAGGCTAAAATAATAAATTATGTAAAACCATAAAACATTTCGTTTTAAAAAAACGTGAATAAAATTAAAAATAGTCATAAAATTTTCTTTAAAATACTTTATATACATATAAAAAAATATGAATGATAACAAAAATAATATTGAAATAGATAAAGGATGAATACTGTAAACATTCAAAGCATCCCAAACCACATTGAAAATTTTAGTAATATTCATAATATCTTAAAATGTATATTCAAATAACATTCAACTAAAAAAATTAATGATATCAAATATAATATGAGAAGTACATAAACCACAAGCAAGAAACTGGTGGTGAACATGGTTTATATCTCATGAAATTTAAATATGAAACAGAATTCCTTTATAAATATCATATCATTTGATTAATGATAAATAAAGACATAATTATGTGTGAAAAATATAATAAAACCCTATATTATTGGATATTTTGTTTAAAGAAATCATATTTAATTCACATGTATTCTGGGAAAAAATAAAACCAATGACTTTTATATTTAACTCAATGAATGGAAATTGGGTTAAGATTTCCCTTACCTTACATTTGATACTCTCTACATGTATCTAAAACTCATGTATAATGGTTTCAAACATATTAATAACTTAGAATATAATAATAATAATATTTATGACATCATATATGATCCATTTATGTATTTATATTACCAGTTTATTAATATTTTCCATGTTAATGTAACATTTCTCGTAATAATCAATTTCATTATCGTACGTGTTTTGAAATTTCATTCTTGAACATATTACATAGATAAATATTTACATACATAAATATTGTATAAAATTATTTCTATATCATATATATTCACCAGATTAATATATATAATAGAGAGAATATGAAATGGAATACACCGTTCATCAAGACTATATGTCGTATGTATACATGAATGTTGTTCCCATTTTCTTATCATATTGAATGGAAATAAGTGAATGAAATATATGTGCATACATACATATAAATATACATATATATTATTCTAGTTGAATTATAATACCATATATTTCATACTTATTAATAATAAATATATTTTATATAATCATCCAAGAATGGTGAACGTGGAAGATTAATCTTATAGTGTGGGGGAGATAGTAAGTTATACTTACACACGAGTGACTATATAATTTAATATTGGTAAAGGGTAGTGAATTGGATGGAATAAATATTATAAAGAAACAATATTATTTCATATTTATTATTTACTTCCTTGTTATTCATCATCATATCCATAGATATAAAGTATAAATGAAAAATAGTTTACACCACAGCGTGGAGATGATAAGTCGTACGTATAGAAGAATAGTGATATATTTTTTAGTAGGATGGGTAAACCGATGAATATGGTTCTAAAATCATCATAAAAATATCATAATATTTTAGATTCTGAATTTAATACTTTTTTAAAGAAGAAACATAGAAATATGAAGTAGAATAAGAAAAGTACTGTGAAAGTAGTGAAAAAAGTATCAACTCCTTTTCAGGTATCTCCTTTTAATTTGTTAAAAAGGACTCCTTAGGATATTTTTCAGCACAATTTATAGACTCTATGATGTATTTAAAGAAGTTGTGAGAGTAAATATGAGGGTCTTGGATGATCCAAGTGTCTTCATATGTTTGAATAAAAGATAAGTAAATGTGACCTTCTATTAGAGGGGAGTGGGGCACTTTATGAAACTCTTAAAATTTTAAATTAATATAAATTATTTTTTAATTAAAAATGAATCCAAAGTTAGTTTAGCTGAGTATGATATGATTATTGACGTAAAAATCATCAAACAATGAATTTTATCCAAGTTTAGTTTATTAAATTAACCTTATTGTCTGGTTTTAACCCTTAGTTTAACAATTTAACTTATACATTGAAAACTTTTCTTTTAAACTTTGGTTAATATAAATAAAATAAAATGCCAAAAAAACCCCAATTGGATAATTTATGTCATATTTAACTCTATCTAAGTTAATTTTCTAATCCTTATAGTTTTATAAATTTATATCATTTAATAAAATATTATTTATTTTAATGTATCATTTATGTCAATTTTGATACTATTCTATATTTATATATTTACAAATATCCAACCATCATGATAACTTAAAACCAATACTTACAATATGTAACAAATATTTATAAGTTATATAAATTTCTTTTCATTCTGTATTGAAGTTAGATAATATTTATTTTAATATTTTAAATATCATTTATTTGATATCTCATTTAATTAAAAAATTACTATGCCAATATTATACAAGCCTTTAATTAAGTAATTTCTCCTATAAAATCTAAAAAAATTCATGATGGAGATAAATTTATTTTCATTAAAATTAATGATTATAGTCTAATTTAACATATGTATAACCATATATAAAATAATATTTATTAGTTAAATTTTGAATATGATACTCTTGAATCTTCTTTAAATAAAATAAAATTGATGTCTTAATCTATGACTAGTGGAATAAGAAGGATAATATTTTAGTCATATGGTATATTTGATTCTAAAATCACTTATCCAATGAAATTTGGAATTTTTATATGTTAATTTTATTTTATTATAAGATTATTTGTACTATTAATCACCCTATTTACCTTTAACTGTGGTAAATAAAAATTCACAAGTTACTATTAAAAAAGACTTTGATCATATTAGACCACATTTTGCATACTTATTAAAAAAATTTATATTTTGTTTTCAATTCAATTCATTGAAGTGGTAGAATTATGTTCATTGCTAATCCCTCAAATGTGGCGAGAAGGCAGTAAAAGAGACATTCAAAAGTTCAACAATTTTTTATATCTAATTCTGTTATAAAAATGATTCTCAAGAACCACATCAGATTAATTTATGTATTATTTATCTAATCTAACATTAAAATAAATTTAATATAAAAATAAATATATAAATGAAAAAGTCTATTTTTAACAACTATTTGGTATTTTTCACTATTCATCCAAAATTGAAATATTTCAAAAAAAATCCAAATAAATAACCCTAAACTTATTTTGATATAAAAATTCAAAAAAAATTTCTATTTTATCCTAATCTATTTCTATGAGTTTCCAGAATTTAAATTGATTAATTATCATTGAAGGACAACAAAAGTAGTTCATTTGAGAGAATAATAGTTTTAAACATATATAGACTATACCAAAAAATATATTTTCCATTATCAAAACCATTATAAGTAATATTTAAAATTTAGTAATTACTATTCATATTGAAATTTGTATTTCTATTATATATATATACATATACATATATATATTATATAAATAATTATAACAATAAACTGTTTTTTAGAGAAATTTATTGTTGCGTGGAACACAAGACAAGTCGGTGTTTCATATAGGGTATGCTTCTCTTGAAATTGCATATAACATAATCTAAACATAGTGATTTTATTTAGTAAAAAAATATATTTTCATTGTTATGTGATGTTGAAATCTCATAATATTTAATTAATTTCAAAAAATACATTTATAAAATCTGAGGGTGTTACATTCTACCCTCCTTAAAATAAATTTCACCCTTGAGATTCTTCTGGCTTATCAAAGGTTTAATATTTGAATTTTTATTCCATAGAAACCCTCTTAGTAAAAAGGAATACCAAATAATTATTTTAATGTTTATACTTAGAAATATAACGGTTATCCAAAGTAACTCATCACTCGGATTCCACATATGAAAACATAGGTTGGAAGTGAAATCATAGATATGGATGAAAAATAGTGTTATCATGTTCTGATAGAGAGTGATAGAGAACATCATTAGGATAAAGTTAAAAATCAAATTCCAAAAATCTCCATTGATCTAATAGACCTTCTAATTTATCTGATCAGAAGGTACTAGGAAGACATTTTTTCAGGGTGATTTTCTTAAAGATTAAGAACATGAGAAGAAATACATACGTGATTTTAGTAAAATATAACTATTGGTTGGGACTTGAAAATTTTAAACTTTTCTCTTATTAAAATAAATAAAGTTGAGTTTTTCATTCCAAAAGTGTTAGTAGATTATGTGATCTGTAAATATAATCATAGTATGTTCCATATATCTTTATCTCAAAAAAATGTTAACCTAAGTAATCAAATATGCCAAAGTACACCTATATTGAGATAATACATTAATCTCCCAAAATTATCTATAGTTTAACTTAATATTTTCATAAAATGATAAGCCCAAAATCCATCCAAAAGATGAAAATTGAAAACATTAGATAGAATTACACTATATTGTCTTAACATTTATCTCACATATATCATGAGACAGATCATGGTTTAGGAATTCCAAACATGTGAATACCATAACAATTAATTCTCTAGAAACATGGAAATAACCTTAATTACCATGAAACCTTATTTAATAAATGATTGTTTCCTTATTCTTATGTCCAAAAAATTTGTAAACATCATCCATGGTATCTTAACACACATGTCTATAAATTCTTAATTAGTTCTGAGGAAATCAATACCATCCTATTTACTTATTAATATCAAACATATCACTATATAAAAATCATTACCTTAACATAATGAAGATACTCTGGTTTATCTTTCCATTAATATTTATTTCACTCTCACTTATCTAGTCAACCGAAGCCATTCAACATATTCATTTAAATCCTGACCAAAAAACATAGAAACTGAAAAGGCCGTATATATTTTATAATTCTTGAACCAGTTATGTAAACACATCAATACATTCTTTTCAATGATTAACATGCAATGGGTCCTTCCATAACATAGAAATAAATTCTTAGGTTAGGTCATTGATTTGGGTAATTCACATGTTCTCAATCAATAAGGAATTGAACACCGTGACAGTCTTTCACTCTATGGCCATTTTTCCTACATAGCTAACATCATCCCCACTATTTGATGTGTTCTTCAAGGTTATTCTCCCCTTCTTATTGACATGTAAAAATCATAATCTTCTTTCTTATATGTTTCCAACCATGTGACAAATCATAAAAGTACATCTTCCTCTTATTTTATGATATAATAATACCACTAAAGATCACTATTTTATTCATATATCATGATAACTGATTCGGGATAATCACAATACCTTTCTCTCCAATCATTATGCAATTTAATTAGTCATGGTCAATGATTTTTTCATCAGATTATATGTTAATCCAATTTCTTCTGGTTCCCTCCATTTTCTAAATCCAAAAAGCAATGTATGAGATACAGTTAAAATAATGAGGAACTATCTAATAATAAAAAGTCACTTATAAGATTTCTACCTTATGACACATTCTTTAATATATGACACCTTATATTAACCCTACGTTATTCATAGAAAACTTCTATTATAATCCTTCATAATGGTTCAGGAATAGTTTGTGAATTTCCTATGCATATCCCCCAGGAGTGTCAAACTAGGTGTGAAGCAAGGCCCGTTGATGTGTACTAGATTAACCTGATCCAGGACTAAAATATCTTGTCAGAGTTGTTACTCCTAGGTACATATGTGCCACATACACATCAATTTGTACTATCTAGGCAAGAATTTAATTCTACAGTTCCACTTACTCTATCATTTAACAAAATTACAATACATTTTCCTACACATAAAATCATCCTTAGATTTATTCTTAAAGACATCACTTAATATAACCTATGAAATATATTTATGGATTTCACTAAACTTTTCACATCCTAGTTACCAAATGAAGACAAATACTTTCCTATAATTCCAAAAATAGTGACCCAATATTAACATACATGGATATAACATCATTTTAGATGAATATTCTATAAATTAAAATAATACATTCATTATGAGCATAATTGTTTAATGTGGTAAGAAACATGGAAAGAGAACATATATCCTTGTGAAAGATCTGCAACATCTCCCATAATGATCTCAAACTTTAGTACATATATCTAATACCTTTATTCATAACATGGGGGAAGGAAATATAAGAAATTGGTGAGCACAAATGCTCATTAAAAAAATAAATGAGATATGAAAGAGTAATCATGGGCATAATGTTATGATGACATGATCAGAAAAATATAAGATCATACCCTACAAAAAAATATCATATACATGAATCCTATAATAAATAATGACATTTCATAAGGAATAAATCTTAATGAAATAAATAAAATTGGTCAAGAAAGAATAATATAGGAATAAAACAATGAATTGTGGTAGTAACATAAGAATATACCGGTTTCCATATTAACCAAGGCATCACTTCTATGACCATATTAGAAGTATGGGTTCACTCCCCATATAATATTTGTATTTATGGTTCACTACCATCGATATATTAGTGGAATGGGTTCACTCCCCATACCATCTTAGTAGTAATGGTACTCCCATGGCTATCTTAGTTGCGTGAGTTAAATCTTCATACCATATTTGTAGTCATGGTTCACACTCGAGGCCACGCTAGTAGTCAAGGTTCAATCCCAATAACATCATAGTATATCTCAATAGATGAAAATATTTATCAAATGTATTTTAGAGAGATATAGGTTCCACCAATATCATAATGAAATCATACATACATGAGCCACAAAAACATAAAACATAAACATACCCCACGAAGTAAAATGGGAATCATAAACTTGTAATCTAATCATAACCTTTAGAAAAGATAGAGGTTTTATAATCATTCCATCAAAACTGTAACCCATTAATCAAAGTGGGGTTTCATAAACATCATTTCATGAAACAAAAAAATCATTTAGATACATAATATTATTGGTATTCTTGAAAAATAACTATGTTTGTCATAATTGGTTGGGAATGATTTTAAATTATCACTTGGAACATAAGATTTCCTTAAAAATAAAATTTATAAACATAATAAATATTAAAAAACCCTTTCATTTAAACCACATTGAAAAAATATAACGGGATCCTGAAAATCATTTAATACAGTTCTTAATGAAAACATCCTTTATTTATTGAAATAATTTTATTCACTAAAATTACACACAATTTTAAATGAACAAAAGATATTTAAAAATAACTATGTTATATTATTGGGGAATTTTCTGTGAAATTAGGAATTATAAATGTGAATAAAAACCTTCATACGGTATAAGATAAATTAAAACATTCTACTTGAACTTTTTCCAAAAATTCAAAAAGTACTTAATTTGAAAAAAGGAAGAGAGATTCCTTCCATGCCTTGTAGTAAAAATTCAAAAATCAGTAAACATGAATTTATATATCCATAGTAGAAAAAATAAACATTTTATGAAATTTTTTTTACAAAACATGTACATGGATTATAAATATTACCCTATAGAGACTTCAAAGAAAAAATCCCAAATATGGAAGAGGCCATGAAATCAACACTCATCAATTGATAATAAATAAAATTGTATGGACTATTTAAAAATGAAATTATTATAATATTGAATGTTCATAATAATCATGATATGATACATAAAATACATTCATGTAAATATTATACACTATATATAAGAAACAAGTAGTTTTTGAGGCATGTGTCGCACCAAAATAAAGGTGAGACAAATATAATCCATTACATAAAACCTTAAAAATATTCGGTCTGAAAAAAATTTAATGAAATAAAATATTTCATAAAATTTTCTTTATAATATTTTATATAAAAATAAATAAATAAGTATGATAACACTAAGAATATTGAAATTGAATAAAAATTAATTGTTTAAACATTCAAAGATTCCCATAACACCTTGAACATTTAGATAATATTACCAATATCTAAAAATGTATCACTAAATACAATGAAAATAAAAATATTAATGATATAAAATATAATATGATAAGTACATATAGCACACACAAGAAACTAGTGGTGAGCGTGGCTTATATCACATGAACATAAAAAGTGGGATGGAATTCCCTTACAAATACTGTATCATTAGATTAAGGATAAATGAATGAAATAATTATGTGTGAAAAATATATATACACCTAATATAAATGTATTTTTATTGTAAAACCATCAGAGGTCATTGAAACGTAATATTGGAGAAAAAACCATTGACATTGATATTTAACTCAATCAATGGAAATTTAGTAATGATTTCTGGTGCCTAAAGTTAGATACTCTTCATATGTGTCTGAAAATCCTGTATAATAGTTTTAATCATATTAATTACTTATTATATAATCATAAAAATATTTATTATATCATATATTATTAGTTTATAGCTTTATATTACCCATTTACTAATAATTTCCAGGTTAATGCACCATTTCACATAATAAATGATTTCTTAATCACACATGTTTTGACTTTTCATTCTTGATCATATTACATATATATTGATTTAATTAATTACAGAATATATAAAATTATTTATATATCATATATATTCATAATAAAAATATATATATAAGAGATATATATGAAATGGAATACTCCGTTCAATGTGACGGTGGGTCATACGTATGCATGAACGCCTTTTACCTTTTCTTATCGTATTGAATGGAAATAAGTGAATGAAATATAAGTAAATATATATATATATTCCAAAAATAATTTTTATATAATATATTTTATTCTTATTAATAATATATATATATATTATAATCATCCTTGAATGGTGAATGTGCGAGATGAATCTCATCGCGTCGTGGAGACGATAACATGTATGTGCACACGAGCGATGATATCATTCCTTATTGGTAAAAGGTAGGGAATTGGATGGAATATGAATTATAAAACATAAAATTATGTAATACTTTTTATTTCCATCATTAATATTCATCTTAATTCTAATATAAATAATTTATACATGAAAAATTGTTTACAGTTGTTCGTGGAGACAATAAGTGCATATAAGTACACATGTTTATATTTTTCTTCATAGGATCGGTAAAATGAGTAATAAGGTTGTTAAATAATCATAAAAACATCTCAAAATATATTAGATTCGGTAGTTATTACTTTGTGTGCAAAAAATATATAGAGGAAGTAGAAGAAGAAAAGAACTTCGAAAGAGGTGATAAAACAATTACCTCCTTTTCAGGTATGTTCTTTTGAATTGTACAAAAGGACTCCATAGAAAACATTTATGCCCAAATTATGTACCCTTAGATTTAGTGAGGTGATTTAGTAGAGGAAATAGTCTGGTTTTGTCCAATCCCATGGGATTTAGAGGTTGAATTAAAGAGAAAGAGAAGTTCCCTTTTATGAGAGAGGGGAGAGCCACTTTAGGAATCTCTTATAATATTAAATTAATATAAATTATTATTCAAATAAAAATGTATCCAAAGTGATTTGATTCTAGTATGAGATGATTATGGGTCCAAATAACATTTAAAATTATTTTTTTCATTTTTAGGTTATAAAATTAACCATATCGTATGGCTATACCACTTAGTTAAACAATTTATCTTTTACCATGGAAATTTTTCTATTTACACTATAGGGTTAATATAGTTACTATACAATGAAAAAAACACCAATTGTATCATTTATGATATATATTAAACTATCCTAGTTAGTTGGCATAATATTATTTTTTTATGAATTTTATTGCATTTAATAAATTATTATTTATTTTAAAGTATTATTTCTGAAAATTTAAAGACTATTCAATATTCGCATTTAAAAAAACAATCGAACATACTAAATTCAAACAAATAATTCCAATTTGCCAATAACATTTCTATGTTGTCTATAGAATTTGTGGATGTCATTAATTATATAATATTATATTTATTTGAAATTTTTTATTATCATTTATTGGTTATCTAAATTAATTAAACAATTAGTACATATTTAAGGTACACCGCATCAATTAAGTTATTTCTTCTCTAAAAATTACAAATATATTATAATGATGAAGATAAATTTATTATATTAAAAAAACATATTAGAGTCGAATATATATTAAATATAACTATAGACGCCGAAAAGAACGTAATTACAGGAGGAAGTTTCGAAATGACAAAGACAAGTCATATTCGGACCCAGAGGCTCGGTCCTGAGGGCCTGAAATATTTTCTTGGAAAAAAGGGGTATGCACGCGGAAAAGTAGGGCCACGTGTAAAGGGTATGGTTTTTGCGAAGGGTCCATGGCACAGGCATGAAATACTTTCACGCCCGCACCCCACGCGGTTAACATTCCACGCCGCTGCCTCTGGCGGGCAAATTTTGTGTGCCACCCTGAATTCTGCGCTGCGGATTCCTATAAATAAAAGGATATCCCTTCCATTTATGGGTTGTGAAATTCAAACCATCTCTCGTGCACGAAATTGGACTTCCATGCCTGCAAGATGGCCTTCATGTACTGATCCTCTTAGCACCACCTCACCCCAGGATCCACCTTTTTGTGTGATCCCACTGGCTTAAACAGAATTCCAAACCTTTCAGGGTTCCTCCCGTGCACGCAATTCCTTTAATAGCGCACAAAACAGCCCGATTTCACTCAATCCCTTCTGCTGTGTGCATCCTTACCTTTGGGTGCGGCCTTTGCCACTCGCGTGCAATTCACATCCCTTGTGTGTGATCCTACTAGCCGCACGCAAGCCCTCTGCCCCGATTACGCGACATCCCGGTGTTTTTCACGCCAACCATTTCAATGCGTGCAACCCCCGAGACCCCTCACCTTGATGTGCCCCATGCACACACACCGGGAATACACACCGTGCATTGTTTTCCCGTACGACCTTCCAGGATCATACGAAGTAACCTCAAGGTCCCTTGGGCAGTTTTTCCAATTGTGTTTCATTTACTCATGCTTCTTCGCATAGGCACACTAACGTCTATTTCTTCTTTTCATAGCCATGTTAACGTGGACCCCTCGATGGTTCTCCCTATGACACCCCCTCACCATGGCATTGCTGGTACCTTCCCTCCCACAAGGAGTAAAGGGTACCAGTCATGTAATTCATAGGGGTGCGGAGTAAACCCACCTCATATGAGCTATAGGACATTAAACTGGCATGTACCCTCATCCTCAACCCACGATGTTAAAATGTGACATGTCCCCCACGCATCCTATGCGGGGTTCCTCGGCTCAGGCATTCTTTATGCCCACTGGTCTCCACGTGGATGGGATCACCCCTCACAGGGGATGATATCCTCCTTGTTGGGGCGATGTTTGTCCACGGGGAAAGGGAAACCATTTTGGAATAAGCCCTTATCCTTTCTTGCCGAAGGTAGCACCCATTCACTCCCATAATTACCTGATGCCAAGGACCAAGGGGGGAGATGGACATAGGGGTATTTCATTACCCATTCCTCTCCCTTTGGGATTTTTCACCCTCGGTCCTCCATCCTGGAGTAAGTCCCAGCACCATGGGCCGCCCAACGCATAAGCCCCTCTTCACTTCCCACGGACACACCCTTCACGATGTGATGTTCTGTTCTCTGGTGCCTCTTGATTCTCACACTGAGCATGACTCCCATGAGATTAGAGTGAGCACCAACCATGAAACACCTTGGGCCACCTTAGAACGTAATCCCCATGTGCCCCATCCTGCATGACATTAAACTGTACAGCCGAACAATGTAGACTTTGATTCCCTGCCATGGGGATACGTAGGAAGCCTCCACGAGGTTCAAGCCCACCACTTGGTCATTCCGACGTCTTCACGTTAGTTCACCAACCATCATGTCCACCTCAGAGTGTTATCCCCATCCAACCACCAACGTGGGCTCCCTTAGAGTGTAATCCCCATCCATCCACCATCATGGGCCACCTCAAGTGTAATCCCCATCCATCCACCGTCATGGGCCACCTCATAGTGTAAGCCCCATCCATCCACTATCGTGGGCCACCTTAGAGTGTAAGTAGCATCAATCCATCCATCATTGTGGGCCTCCTCAGAGTGTATGCCCCATCCATAAATCATTATGGGCCGCCTCCGAGTGTAAGCCCCACTCCTCCTGAACTATGTGGACATTGATTCCCTGCCACGAGGATACGTAGGAAGCCTCCACGAGGATCAATCCCCCCTTCACTTTATTACCCATCCTAATTCTTACCCGGGCCACCACATCCTGGTGTGATCATGCCACCTCATTCCACTCCATAGCATTCAGGAAGCCACCCATGTGTTGACCCCAATATTTGCATTCCCTCCAGGGGTTATTTTATCTGATCCACTCTTAGTCTCTTGATCAGTCTGATTCGTCTCTGCTGGACATTAAACTTGCGGCATACCCTGTGATAAACATGGGTAGCTTAGGAAAACCTTGGATACATTCATATGGAATACAATTCCCCACATTCAATGTGGGATGCATCAGGTTTTTGCGTCCTCAAGAAGCCCTATAATAAGGTACAAAAGACAGACATGACAGTTCCCCAACACCAAGAAATGCCGGTGATGCCCCAATGTGACCACTCCCCTAACTGAAGGTTGCTACCCCAAGAAAACACCTTGGAGCGTCTCGATGAAAGAAGCATAATTAACTAGTGTCTATGATGATATGGAACTGGGAAGAGTATCACAAACACGTATTAAATATATGAGGAAGACCTGTACTAGGTGACGAGTTCTGAGGAGGAATCCATGGAAGGAGGAACTGACATCCCATCATCCCATTCCGATCAAGGAGAAGACGTGCTGGATTAAGGAGTGAATGCTGCCCACCATTGGAAAGTGGGAATATGGGGAAACATGTCGTGTTTCTTCTGTGTGATGGATGCGTGCGCGCATGCGCGCCCTGGTAAAAGCGTCAAAAATAGAAATGGTGAACCCGGCGTGAAATATTCTCTCCTCACCTTGGGGACTAGTAGCGCTCAGGACATCAGGGAATAAGAATGTCGCCTGACCTCATCATCTGATATCAGGTCATACCTAGCAGGCCAAACGGTGAACTCGTCAGATGTTGGGACAGTCTGGACGTTTAGATTTCTATTCTTGGATGTTGTCAGCATGGATCCCTCTTTCCAACCACAAAAGATTGAACAGTGTTGGGGAACCAGTATTCAATTAATTTTTTATAACGGTATTAATGGGTTCTTCTCCCTGCTTCAAGAATCAGGTCATTGCCTCTGGAGCTCAACTGCCTGCCCACCGACATAGGGGAAGAGGAAATATCAGTGCGGCTTCCCCAGGCCGTTTTGCTTCTTCCATGATGGTCACGATCGCCATGACTGCTGGGAACCTATGCCCCTTCTCCACATTAGATATTATCCAGCGAAGGGTAATCAATGACCTTGTATGTAGGTATGAGGAGGAGGGGGTCATCCCCACCATGGATATGGCCCACCTTGTTCTTGAGGAGGTTATGCCTCACCGTCCACGGGGCCCCAGAGGGCCGCGCAGGGAGCCGCTTCTCCCCTCCCCAATGTTAAATCACTTCGGTATATTTTCCCCATAGTGCCTCGACAGCTCCCTCCCCTACGCTGACGAAGTAAGAGGTATCCGAGTCGGCCCTATTGGAGTTCCTCTTCAAGGGATCCTAGTAAGTTCCCCCACCAGGCCGCGTTATCACCGCCACCCGGTTCCCCAAACCAAGGAGCAAGTAGTTCACATGCCCGCATCACTGGATCCAGTCCACCTGACCCGACACCAGCGTCAGGCATGAGAAGAAGAAGACGATTGTCATGGGGTGTCAACATCAGCGACTACTATGGCTTGAGCCACCGATGACTCACCACTTCAAATCCCTGCATACGTTGAGTAGGTAAAGCAGTACTCCCAACTTGGATCGAGGCCCCAACCGCCCCACGGGTAGGATGGGTTGACTCTCCCAGTCTATGCCATAGGTGATGTTCTCCGCGGACCAATCTGTAGCAGTGCCACCCGGCGCGAAGGCTCACTCAGCATCAAGACTATAGAAGGTGTGTTCCCTCCTTGCTTCCAATCGTGGCTTGGAGGTTTGCCACCTGCAACCTTCAACCCAGGTGGGGGTCTTCCCTGTGACGGAAACACTCCACGTGGGTGTCTCTCCCGCGCCCACTACACTGGGTACATGGTCACTGCTCCTGCCACAAATAGCGATCAGGGAATCATTGCACATTCGGTCACTCTCCAGCACAGAGGTCCTCCTCGTGCCCCTTTCTACATTTTTTCCAGTGCCCCTCACACCTAGGCTTCCCCATGTGGAGACTCTCTCCACCCTGGCACTGGTACAGCTGGGGTACCCCATGTCGCAAATCATTCCAGCCCTGAATAACTGCCCAGGGGTAGGAGAGTAGGCCGCTTCCACCACAAGAGGAATTAGGGGGAAGGCTTGGCAGGAATCAGTCCAGTCCTCTTCTCAGACTCTAAGGCAGAGTACAATCCAGCGTAGGAGCCCTCCCCTCAGTGCTTCGAAACAAAATATGGGGCATGAATGAGGCGCATCATCCTTGTGCTTCCGGAATTCGAATCCCGCAGGATCCCTGCTTCCCTTCGAAGGTATATTCAGGATTATGAGAACTTTTCATGCTTCCGGGGACTGATGGCGCAGTCGCCACTATTACCCCAGGAAGCACTCTCTACCTCGGAGCTAGTTTGGGGATCAATGATGGAAGAGTTAGGATGCAACCCACCCCCGGCAGACACTACTGCTGCATCAGGGGTTCTGGTCAATATTCAATCATACTGTGACATGGTGGCCATGTCACTATAGTCTTTAGGGGACAACCCAGGATTCGGCAGCCAATTAGCCCATTCGACGTCTTCTCTACTGGCCAACCTACCGTCCCAGCAGTCAGCCTCAGTGTCGCCTCCAGTTACTTAGCCACCCTTAGTTGACAAGTGGGAAAATCAAAGGCCAGAGCTTGGATCTGATCTGGGGATCTTCTGGACCATCCTCATGGTGGGACACTTCCCTGAGATGTTTTGGTCGGTCACAGGATCAAATTTTTTTGTTCCAGAATCGTTCACTCTGGAGGAGTTTGAATGCTTCCTCTATACCCTCCGGTAAACTCACCTACATATTCACCACCGGTGAGTGACTTATCTGGGGAGCCACGGTAACCTCGAAGGAATCGAAGAACAATGCCGCCTGGGGGACCTGGCCACATTTCTTATAGTCCGACACCATGAGTCACATAGCCTCCATAGGGCCCTCCAACAACAAAGCGTTCATAGATTTCACATACTTCGCAGAGTTATCGAGGAGGCTACCCCCCACGTGCAAGTCCGTGGTTTGGGGTAGTATGCTGCCCTCCTCTTTAGTGCACTTCGCTGATGGCCTGATTCCCTTGGTAGTGGTGAGGGAATGCCCCTAGGAAGAGTGGCGGTCAACATGGCCGACTAAGAAGGTGAGTCGAATGAGTTGAGGCTTCTCGATGGGAATGCCCCCCTGAGGACATGCTACCCCTGGACCCACCGGCGAGGATTAATCACTAGCAGAGGAACCTTATAGGTCTCCCTCCACCCACCGAAGCATTGGTACTAAGACTGAATGTTATTAAAGTAAAAGAGCATGTTGGATCTGCCAATCACTCTGACCCATCGGCCTCAGTGCCAAATATGGAAGAGGACCCTGAGAAGGCTGCGATGCATCAGCAGCTAGCAGAGCAGAAGAAGTTAGTTGATGAGATTCTAGATGAATGCATCGCTGAGTGGAGTCCCGACTACAACAATCCTTGGCTGGGGCAACGGGGGCATAAGAAACTACCTCTCAGTGAGATTCTCCTGGGAAACCTTGATCTTGTTGTGCTCGCTGACAGGGAAGAAACTGAATCCCATGGAAAGAGAGCATTGTATATCTCACCAAACCCTCCGGAACGACTGGACCGTCTAGGGAGCCCCGTCTGGGCTCCTCCACCCACCCCAAGGGTCGCTCCACCAGTCGCTCCAAGAGCCGTTGAGCTCAGCTACCACATTGAAGAGACTGATAATGCCCTTGTTATTAGGGATCCCTGTTAGGACAGGGACCCGCACCTAGAAGATCTGATCGCGGCACTCATTGCTCGCCTATAAGCATTGGAAACGTGACATGTGGTTGTCCCACCCAACGAAAAGCCGTACCCGGCGTGGGTGGACGACATGTCGGCACCCCTAGGATTCGGAAATCCCACTCCCCCCCTTTAATGGGATGGGGGACCCGCCGCATCACTTGGACCACTTTAACTCAATGTGTGGACCTCTGTTGGGGACTCTGGCGTAGTAGGAGGCCACTAAGCTCCGTTGCTTTGTTCAGAAAATGGAAGGGTTGGCATTCATTTGGTACAGCCAGCTCCTCATTGGATCTATGACTAGCTGGGAGGACCTTTGCAGGCAGTTCCTTTACTAGTTAAACTCTACTAACAGGAAGACGAACATTTCAGACCTCTTCTAGTGCATGCAAAGGCCCTACGAGTGAGTCGTATACTTTATTTCCCGGTGAAAGGGGCTCACATACTCCCTTTACATGTCGTTGACTCAGGGGAAATTATTGAAAATGTGCGTGGGGAATGTCAAGATGGAATCGATTCCCTCCCTGATCACCTAGAATTATCCTGGAGGGTACCAAGACTTCTCAGATAAGGCCCAATGCCTCGAGGAATCTCTATAACAGGTTGGCCAGGCATGCCTATTGCCCCCTGCAATTCCAGCAAGGAGCACTTCTAGAGCCAAGCCCACCCATCGTGGCCCAGGTAGAGGCCCCCATAAAGCTAGATTTGCTACCAGTGGAGCCCACTCCACAGCCTCACAGAGTCCCTCCACCGAGGGCACAACTTCCAGCCCAACAGCACCTGCCCCTCAGTAGGAGCCTCCGCGTAACGCGCAACCACCGCCGAGGAGAGATAATCATGTTACGCCCCATCAGCAGACTCCTCCGACCCCCCGTCAGGGTCAGGCTCCAAGAGCCCCTTTTTTGGATATAATGAATCAGACCTACTCATTCCAAGAGGCTCAGGTCCCCTGCAACTTCTGTAGATCCCTGGAGCATAGAATTGTGCAACTACCTGAGTGCCGGAAGCTGGAAGAGGCACATCTCACTGATCACCCCAACTACTGCACCTATCACCGGATCCTGGGGAACACCATCAAGTAATGCTACATGTTCAACGAATGGCTCCATGACCAGATTAACAGCAACATAGTCAGGTTGGGTCCAGCCTCGGCACATGTGGCAGGTGTCTTTGTGAAATTGGATAGCAGTAGCGATGACGGAGGCGCGTGGCAGCAGGTCCCTGACTGTGGGTCCTAGAAGTATAGTGACTAGATGGATTGTAGGATGGTTTCATGCACCCATGGAATTATCCATGAATGACTGAATCAGCTGGGGCCTTCAAAAGTTGTGGCTACCACTTCCACGTCATCATCTCAGCTAGCCTCTTCCTAAAAGAGAAAGAAGTGGTGATGCCAGAAGAAGCAGTACGCCCTGACAATGCCTTCTTCATCTCGCACTCTCTGAATTTTCATGCCTCTGGAGATGGGAATCCCTCCCAAAAACCGCCCCATGGTGGATGATTCATCAGGTGACACTAAGGGGTATTCTTCTATTAACATTGTCGAGCTGGTAAATTCCTATATGAATCCCAACAAGGGGGAGCACCAGACAAACCTCCCCAATATCCCCAGCTGACGCCAAAGTTGGTAGAACCGCGGACATATGGGTCCCCGAGCCATGCCAGTTGGCACCTCCATCCAGTCTGTGCACGCCGCCGAGACCAGACAACAAGTCCAGGATAGAACTCAGCACACGACAGGCCCCCCTCCACCACCATTTGTGTTACTGGATCAGGCAGAGCCACTTCGGCATTTTCGCAACCAGCTTCTCCTAGCTAGAGGCCGATCTCCGTAACCCGGTCCTTACCCGGCAACTACCCTCCAAGATCCGACTAGTGAGCAGCGGGATGTCCCTAGTAATAGTCCATCGCCGGTCCAGCCAGTATGGTCCGCCACGCCTCCAGACATAGAGTGGCCTCCTGTAAGCATAAGTTCATGCCTGGCACAAAAATATGATGTTCTAAAGCACCTTACCGGTATCCTAGCAAGGATTTCCTTCCTTGAATCCCGTAGTGTATCAACAGATATGCACGAAGCACTCATGGAGGCTTTAATAATCCCCCTCTAGTTTGAGACAGAGGTAACAGCTACAGAAGCCTTCCACACTGAAGTAGTTGAGAGTGCAGCGTGCCAGGACATCATCTCGTTCTCTGATAACAACGAAGATCCTCCCATATCGGGGCACATTCACCCATTTTATATCACTGGCCGGTTCAATGGCGTGGATATCCATAGCTATCTTGTCGACACAAGCTCTGGGATTAACATAATCTCGACATGGACACAGCGGAAGCTGGGTTTGTTTGAGGATGACTTAGCTCCCTCTGACCTTAGTATCCAAGGATACGACAGGACCGATCAAACCCCGGTCGGAATTATCCACATGAATACCCAGTTCGGTGGCCTAGTTTCAAGTACCAAATTTATGGTTGTCTCCCAGGACACCGCGTACAATGCATTAATGGGCAGACCATGGCTCCACCTGTATGAAGCAGTACGTTCATCATATCAACAATGCCTCAAATACACCATCAATGGTAGAGTAGGCGTGCTCCAAAGAGATGTGTCTTCTTTTTTCCTCTTGTTAAGACCGCTATATGGATGCCAACTATTACAAGAGCTAGGATAATAAGATTACGGCAAGTGAGGTTGAACCCACCCTGGTGGAAAATAACCCTTGGGCAGGTCTGAATGCCGCCTACAACATCCTGATTCAACGGTTGGAGGCCACGACCCCTGACAGGGGAAGTGTTTTGTTGTTTGGAGTACAAGAGGAAGGCATATTCTCATGTCCAAGAGACGGAATGAAATAACCTCGTACTCCTACACTAACCAGGCTCAGGTGATCCAGGAACCTCCTACCCCCGTACGATATCGAGATGTCCATATCATGGCAATGAGAGTCTGTCACATGTGTCTATTTCTCTGGGCTGGGATAAGTCAGCTCCAGCCGACGCTCCATTACTAAATTGATGTTATCAAACTTGGCTCCCTGGGCCAAAGACTAGATGGTATTGGGTCTATAGCCTTCATAGCCATGGTCTTAGTGGCGCATGAATCTCCCAGTGTGATAACCACGGCCGTACAAGAAGGTAGCAGCTGCCCACCCGAGTTTGGTAGCTCAGAAAAAGCTCCCCCTGTGGATGATCCCTCCACAGACAGAGGAGAAGATATAGAGGATGCTCCCCCTGCCTTTGAGGAAGGAGCCTCATCCACAGTCGATGAAAAGGTAGAAGTGAACCTCAGAAGTGAGATGGATCCGAGACCCACACTGATCACTGCCACTATGTATCTCATGGAGCAACATCAGTATGTAGAATTCCTCAAACAGCACTGTGATGTGTTTTCTTGGAGTTACGACGAGATGCCAGGACTAGATCCTTAGGGATCCGTCCACCGCCTTGGTCTTCCGACAAACCATCGCGGGTTCAAGAATCCTCCCAGAAAGATGAACCATTCTCAGGGTTCCATGGTTGAGGCCAAAGTTGACAAACTGTTCAAAGCCAACCTCATCAAGGAAGTTGAGTACCCCAAATTGTTAGCCAACATTGTGCCAGTCTGGAAGAATAACGGGCATATTAGAGTATTATCAACTTCTTCAATCTCAATTGCCACTGTTCGAAGGGTGATTTTCCGCTTCCAGTGACGGAATTGCTGATTGACACTATGACTGGATTCTGAGCCCTCTCATTCATGGATGATTACTCTAGATATAATCAGATCCAGATGGCCCCCAAGGATGAGGAAACTTCCGCTTTCAGGGCACCACATGGTACTTTCTGTTACCAAGTCATGCCATTTGGCATGAAGAATGCAAGAGCCACCTATCAGCAGACCAGGCATCACATATTTAATCCAATCCTCAGGACACTGGTGGAATGTTATGTGGATGACCTGGTGGTCAAATCTCGCCAGCACCAGGACCATCTCCAGGATCTTGAGAAACTATTCGGTTTCCTCCATGCCTGCCACCTGAAGATGAACCTGTTGAATTGAGCCTTCGTGGTCACCTAGGGGAAATTCCTTGTCTTTGTTTTCCAGCACTGGGGCATTGATGTTGACCCAAATAAGATCGAGGTAATCATCCAGATGCCTCCCCCGAGCAATATTCGGGAGCTTCGTGGTCTTCAAGGACACATATCCTATATAAACTTATTCATTGCGAATCTGGCAGGCAAGTGTAAGCCCTTTTCTCTGCTCATGAAGAAGGGCACTTCTTATAAATGAGACGAGGAGTTCCTAAATGCCTTTGAGAAAATCAAGCAATATTTGATCCAACCTCCGATCATGATTCCACACGTCTTTAAGAAGCCACAGATTCTCTATGTCAGTGCCCTAGAACAATCCCTGGGCACCCTTCTTACCCAGAAGAATAATGAGGGGACAAGGAATAGCCTCTACTACCTCAGTCGCATGCTCCTTGATACGGAGACCGGATAATACCCCATCAAGAAAATATGCCTTGCACTCATATTTTCCATGCATAAACTGCGGCATCACCTACAACACCATGATGTACATTTGGTCTCTCGAGTAGACCCGCTAAAGTACATTCTAAACTGCCCCATGTTGACTGTCTTTACAGAATGGTGGGCATTGATACTCAAACAGTTTGACATTAGGTTCGTGTACCAAAAGGATATCTAGGGGTAGGCATTGGAAGACTTCTTAGCTGCCCACCCATCCTTCGCAGATCATCCAATGGACCTTGGTTTTCCTAATGAGGAAATCCACTCAGTGGATCATGCCATCCCATGTCGGAAAATGCACTTCAACGGTGCCTCCCAGAGCCCCACTTGTAGGAGACTCAACAGAGTGGTCCTGGGTATCGTCTTCATCACCATAGAGAAAGTCGTTCTTCTATACTCATTTCTGTTGTCAGAGGGATGCACCAACAACGAGCCAGAGTATCAGGCCCTCATTACTGGTCTCGAGCTGGCCCTTGAGATCGACGTTCCCCATTTCCATGTGAAAGGGGATTCTGAGCTGTTCATCAAGCAGGTCAATAGTGAATATGTTGTCAAAAATTCAGAACTTATTCCATTGTTGGAGTGCACACTCCATCTAATGTCCCAGTTCCCTCCTCGGCCAGAGGTCATTCACATCCCTCAGTCACAGAACAGTCAAGCAGATTCTTTGTCCAGTCTGTCCACGTCGCTTGTAGAGCCCGAATAGGACGACCTAGTAATCCATGTGGCGCACTAGAGAGTCATCACTCTCGTTACCCCGAAGGATGATCGTGTCCCGCGGATAAACCATGTTACCACTGGTGCCCCTACATCAGGATCCCAGTCTACTTCAGATCAAGTGATCGAAATAGTTACCGATTTGAGGACACCATTGGTCGAGTACCTCCAATATGGTAATCTCCCATCAGACTGGGCTGAGCGCAAGAGAATTTGATGTCGCGCGGTACATTTTACCCTTTAGAGTGGTCCCATCCTTGATTAGATCCTTTATTAATGCAGATTTGATGGTTTTCTCCTCTGTTGCCTTCAAAGATTTGAGTTTCCAGAGGTCATACAAGAGGTTCATGCTAGTTCCTATGGCTCCCATCAGGTTGGGTTGAAGCTGTCCCACTAGATTTGGAGACTAGGGTACTTCTAGCCCTCCATGATCCATGACTGCATTGAGTACGCCAAGAGGTTACATGCGTTCCAAGACCATGCTAACATTGTACATTGACCACTAGAACCTCTCCATACCACCAAGAACTCTTTTCCCTTTGAAGTCTGGGGGCTAGATGTTGTGGGGCCATACCCGTCGGCAACGGCTCGCCCGTGCCGGTTTATCCTGACCGCTACAGACTACTTTTCCTTGTGGGAAGAGGCAATTCCACTCAAGGAAGTGAAGGCCCATTATATCATTGATTTCGTGAGTTTGAATATCATCTATCGATTTGGGGTACCCCACGCCATCCTCACCGATAATGGAATCAAATTCTGAGCATCTGAGCTGAAGAAATTGTACGTCACATACAACATTCGCTCCAACCATACCTCCCACTATCACACTTAGGCAAATGGATAGATTGAGGCATTGAAAAAAACCCTCACTAACATTTTGTAGAAAATGGTTAGTCAGAATAAGAAAAGTTGGCCAGATAAACTCCCCAACGCCCTTTGGTCTTATCGGACGATGACCCGTAATTCCACCAAGGTGACCCCATATTCCCTGATGTACGGAACGGAGGCCTTCCTACACATTGATATTCAATTTCCCTCAATGCACACAATTTTCTATGTCTAGAAAGTGCCAGATAGGGCGGCTAAGATCCGTCTGGCAGAATTGGAAGCACTGGACGAGAATAGGATTTGTGCCCTACACAACCTAGAGAGGCACCAGAGTAGGATGGCACAAGCTTTCGACAAGAAGGTTCGCCTCCGCTCTTTCCTGCAATGTGACTTGGTATTGGCCCTCAGAGTGCCAATGATCCCTGGTAGGAAACCCCCCAATCTGAAGCCCAAATGGGAAGGGCCATTCGTTTTTCATAAGGTTTATACCAATGGTGTGTACTCCTTGGTGACCATGGATGGTGAGTGTATAACTCCTCCCACAAATGCCAAGTTCCTCATGAACTACATC
The DNA here is from genome assembly GCA_963277665.1 of Viscum album. Taxonomy (NCBI): domain Eukaryota; kingdom Viridiplantae; phylum Streptophyta; class Magnoliopsida; order Santalales; family Viscaceae; genus Viscum; species Viscum album. The sequence continues at coordinate 1,077,319,691 of OY728135.1, read as the reverse complement.
GCTTGAGCCTCATAGTCCCACAAAACATTAAGCTGTATGTTCCTGTATAACCCTAAAATGATTCTGGTCCCGCATGACCTCAAACGGCATGCTCGTCCTGCATGACATTAAACTACAAGCTGGTCCGACCTTCCTGACAGAGGCCCAGCCTTAGGCCCCTTGGTCTTTCTGGGACCTAGCCCAAGTTATTACCCGAAGAGTACGGTGTGGTGCGGGGTTGTGTCCCCATTCATGTTGGGTTAGTCTCCGCACTGTATACCACCCTTAACTGAGGTGTCTTCCTCCTCTTCCCGTCCTCATTGCAAGACGTTAAACATCAAGCAGGTCAGGCCATCCTGACCGAGGCCCAGCCAAGGTCCCTCGGACTTTTCAGGCCTCTAGCCCAGTTTCTCTCTCATGGGATTGTGCAATGTGGTGTGGGATTATGTCCTTGCTCATGTTAGGTTACCCACTATACTGTGCGCCTCCCAGGATGAGATTCCTCTCATCATCCTACATGACGTTAAACTGTGCTGTTATAACCACATATGGCTTGATTCCCATCCTTATCGGATACATAGGATGGACTGAGCACATAGATTTCTGGTCCAACCATCTTTTAATAGATCCCCCGATCTCCCGGTCACCTCGGCCTCTTGGCCTGTCCCTCTCCACCAAGGGGATATATATGTGCGGTACAAGGTTTTTGGAACCATTCCCCCCTTCTTGAAGGAATCCGACATATTTTGGCCACTCTCAAATTGTGCCTCTCTACCCTTTTCAGCAGTCTGCTAATGTGTTCAGAGTACTCTGGTATAGGACCTGGAGTGTCAGATTCAACTTAGAAAAATTATGTCTTCTTTTCAGGCTTCGTGTTCCCTTTCATTCAAGCCCTCGTTATCCATCATACTCGGAGGGACCCCAAAAAATTGCCCTGGATACAACGCCTAAGGGCTCTCCAACTATTACCGGCCAATTCCCCTTGAAGGTTTCAGACAGCAAATTGATACAAATCCCGGTTTGCGAACATGGTCAGCGGTCGATGCTCATTTGTCTGTCCCCATTTCAGGCTAACACGATAGGATGTAGTGTTGCGAACATGGTCAACAGTAATACTTTGTTGTCACGTTATCCCATTTTTGCCCTGAATATTGGTTGAATTAATCACATTATGGTCCACCCCATCATGTCAAGGTTGTATCTCGACACTCTTTGCACTAAACCTCAGTGCACCTCTACATGTTAGGCAGATAATGATGCAATACAGCGTCTCTCGGGGTTCCTTCGATCTTAGCGCTAAGACTATAGGATGAGATATTCTCTAAGAGCCATGCACAGCATGACCCTCATCCCCATGGGATATGTGGGGTCACCTAGACAGTGCATTTCAGGCCCAGATCAGCTAGAGGCTAGTGTCTCCTGCCCTTTTATATAGACCTTTGTTGGCCCCTTGGACCGAGGCTCCTTTCCCGGAATCACACGCGATGAAAGTGTGGGACTATGTCCTCATTCACATCAGGTTGATTTATCACATCATGTGCATTCCCCTAGGTCCAAGCCATATGACCGTAAACTATGCAAGTTGGTCCTACCACATGACCATAAACTATGATGAAATCATCCTGGCTGCACGACAAAAAAGAGCACTGCACTATGATGACCTCTCCATAGAGGACATCATGTTGTGTATCAGGCATTTACCATACCATTTGTCAACACCCATGTAGGTCTTGACTATTGAGGCGATGCCAGGAATTTCTACCCTAGGCCGGTCACTCCACATAAGAAAAACCATTCAACTTAAAGGACAAATGAGATACATCAAATGTCGCTTCTTTTTGTGCGAGGGGCTAGACCCGCACACCCCTTTTCATCCTTTGCATAGGTACCATGTTGTGTCGTGCCACCCCCCAAGAACTACGTATGGCTTGACTCCTATCTTTATGGGATACATAGGAGAACCCAAGCAGTTCCCCATGGGCCCATCCTAACATTCGTGTTCAGTCTCTTGATCGAAACACTTCCCCAAGGAACACATGGTATGTTGGGATTATTTCCTCATTAAGGTCGGGTTTTGTAATCACCTTATCGTGTGTCTCTTGCTCTCCTTACCCCTTGGTACGAGTTCTAAGACCTTAAACTAAGACCCCTTTTCAGAACTACATGCGGTTTGATTCCCATATTTATGGGATACGTAGGAATGCCTGGACATTTCTTATTGGGTCCAGTCCTAGGAATCACAAGTCTATTCCCCCACCCCTCACTAACGACCCTTTGTCCTGATTTCTCGGGGAGTTGTGTAACTGCAGCATTAGCCCCGAATAAGTTCTGGACGCCCCATAATGATGTTGGGAAGCGACAGTTCCTTCACCAGAGAGGTCCTTTATAATATTAGGTATGATCCATGATCAGATTAATATGTCTGCCTAATGTGCCTCCACCACGGTGGCGTAATTTTGGGAGTGTTGGATTCCATGTGAACAAACCATCACTCCGCTTTCCACGCTTCGTGTGCCCCCTTATTTGGATCTTCATCTTATTTCACGTCTTGATGGACCCCCTAACAGTATGAATGCTTGACCTATGATCCACCTTCTGTCCTAAGACAATATTCTGGAAAACTGATCATGTCTGGAGGGACCCCCTAACAGTATGGACGCTTGACCTATGGTCCGCCTACTATCTTGGGCCAATGTTCTGGAACACTGATTGATGATATTTGAGTTAGGCCCCATTTTTCAAACATGGTCAGTAGTCAGCCCTCATTTGTTGTCCCCATTTCAGGATAATGCGATATGGATGCGGCATTTCTGCCACAGTTAACAGCTATCTGCCATCGTCATGCCCATCCCATAGTGTTCTGAATTTGGATAACGTGATTAACCTTTTTCATCTCCCCATGTTTGGATTGATTCCAATGCCCCTGGATCTGCCCCGCTCAGGCTCTAAATCACATCGAGAAGATGGTACATCAATTGGTCTGAGGTCCTCTTCCTTTTATTCGGCCTCCCTCTTCTTCTCGAGGATCCGAGATCGAATTTCTAATGCCCAAATCTTGGTTGACGCTCCCACGATCAAACAAGATGATAGTACAAATCACCATTGCTTCTCATGACCCACGTGAGCTTAGTGATGGATTGTTATTTGTTTTTGGACTATATTTGAGCACTTCAAACAAAAGAAACAAGTATTTTAGGCAAAGGGGAATGTAATTTAATTTGTCTATATATACAGTTTAAAAGAGCATAATGTAGTATGGTGGGATAAGTGTATGGGTATGGCCAAAATAGGGCCCTTAGGGGTCATATTATAGGATGGATCTCTCCAATTCCACCACCTTTTTTATAGTGGCCTCCAGGACTGCCTCCTACCCCATGAGAACTCTTTCTTCATCAGCAGCCGCGAAGCGCAGCTCGCCGGCCCTGGTATGTGCCCGTGCCTGTTCAGCATGGAGCTCGGTTATCTGAGGACTCGCTTTTATGAGTTGATCTTGAGCATCCACCAGTTGGGCTCCAAGCTACTCCACAAGCTCAAATCAAGTTGCAATGAACACCTCTTTCTCCTTCGGATGTTCCTCGAGGCGTCGGACCTCATGTTCCGTCCTTAGAAAGGCCCGGGTACTCTCCGACTCCTCCTGGCACTGAATGACATCAGCGCGTCGGCTGCTCTCCCACATCCTCTCGTCCATGTAATCACAGAACGTCATATGAAGGTGTTGATCATCCACCCCTCCAGCACACAGGAAGCCCAACCAGGTGTAGAGAGACCCCATCTACTTTAGCCCCTCCTCTTGGGGCTGATTGAGGAAACGTCAGATGCACTCCCATCCCTTGCATCATGTCATCTAACTCTCCTCAGCTGCTTCTGATTCTGAATCATCAGATTCGTCGGGATCAGTGGTCCGGTAGATAGGAAATACAAGAAATAAGGTCTTCCTCATAGATTCCTCCCAGGGTAATTGGTTCTTCTGGATGACCTTCCCCTCTCCCCTCTGTTTTGGTGGCACCCGCATCAACTTTCAGCCCTCCCCCGACGACATCACCACCAATGTATGCCACTCACAGTTCACCAGTAGTTTGAGCCAACTCAGTTTGGGAGGCATGTTCTGGGCTGGACAATATGCTTGTAATTGACATGCCCGTGGATGGTCCGGGCTCAGTAGCCCGACGGGCCCCCAATGCCGCGATCACTGCACAAACAGGAAGTACCCTGGTAAGTTGAGTTCTTCAAAACTGATTATCGGCATCGAAGAAAGGGACTTATAGGAATCCAAGGCATCTTACTCTGGTGCTCTGGCCGCCACAAGAGATGTCATGGAAGGAGACCCCTCAACACTCGTCATCTCAATAATGGGCGTTAGTGCCCAACCTGTCCCTAATGATGCATCCTACCCTCCTTCCATTGGAGATTCTTGATCGGCTCCAATGTGCTCCTGATTAAGATAAATAACATGGGATATGGGTTGGAAAGGGAAGAGACTACAAGTATGGATGATGGTTGAAGCATACCTCAAGTATCTCGGTTATGTCTATGTCAGAGCCGACAATCTCACCGCTCACCCAGAGACTCCCTTGGTAGGGCGCCCCCTGCGACCCCTCACCTTTGGGTTCTCCTTCACCTTCTCCTTAATCTTCTCCCTCACCTTCTCTTTCACCTTCCCCTTCTCCTCCCAATTACTCTCTGATCTCGTCGTCCTCCGACACATCACTATCACCTTTTCCAGGTGGAATCATTTCTGAATCATTCTCTTGGACGAGCATCACATTCACCAGAATGGGTGGCTCCATTCTCTGACCTCATTGGCGTGCATATGTGTCCATAGACATTAGATATGCATGCCTTTAGGGGAAGTTTACTCTTTCATAAATTCGGACAAGCCCGAATTCTGGCAGCTGGACTCCATTTCACCTTATCTTCTACTAGAGAGATTCGGTGCTCACCAATTGCCGCAGGGTTAACCAGGATGACCATAGCACTAGGAATATTTCATCATGGGAAGGTTCAAGAAGATACCTTATTTGCTTCCCAGGAAGTTCGTTGGTCCCTCCAAGCAATGCTCCCGCTGCTGTGGTCCCGGCCTGTGCAGGCCTCACTACCTGGCGCGCCCCTGTTATTTCCCTTTTGGCCACACCTTTCCTGCTCTCTCGTCACCCAGGTTCCATGTGGGTAGTCTTGAGTTTCTGAACTCGCATGCGCAAAATCCCCTCAGGGTATGTGATGGCCCAATGTTCGACATACTCAGTTGATAGGCCAGCTATCGGCCCTGGTGGGAGGAAGGGTAATGATGTCGCCAAAGCCATAAGTTGTGAACATTAACCACATATGGAAAAGGACATAGGGATTCCTCTCCTCCCAGAAGTCTGTGAATACCATCTTCGGGATTCGCTGTAGGCACCTGAAATGTCTGGCGAATCGAGACGGCATGTAAGGCTTGCATAAGATCTTCCCGTCAATCCGAGCCACAAGCACCCCGCCTCTTATGCTATGAAAGTATTCTTTCTGCTCCAGTGAACCTTTCCCATTTTCAACCATTTGGCCGGTAGGGGTGGGTAATGGACTGAAGGTAATGTTGTCATGGTTACCAATTTATATCTTTACTCCCTCCTCCCTGAGCGTCATCAGTGCAACCCCCGTCAATGTTCAGCAGAGATGGTCGTAGGCTGTTGCCTGGAGGACGAATGGAATTTTGGAAAGTGTACCCTCCAAGATGAGACTCCACCCAACCATGGAAGATCTGTAAGGGGCCACATACTCTCCGTTGAAACCCCCCTCTTATGATGTTTCCCAGGATGGCGTACAGCCGAGCCAGCATGGGGACCCTTAGATTAAACCTTTTGTTGGCGGCCATGGTGACCGCCATCACCAAGGTTGCTAGACGGAAACTCATCCTTGCGTCCTACACTGGAAAAATCCACCCACTCAGGAAGGTGGTGAGGAACACATCATATAAAAAATTCGGGTCTCGGGCCTCATTAACGCGATATTTCCATGATTGGTATTGCCCCTCCTCCAGGATCCTCCAATACGATCCATTCTTTCTCCTCTGAGCTGTGGTTGGACACCATTTCCCCCATCCCGGCATCTTGACCGCTTGATCCTTCTCCAGAAATAGGCTGAACCAGTCCTTAAAGGCAATTTCCTTTAGGAATTCTTTGACATCCATCCTCTCTTTGGCCAGCTCTAGTAGATGCCACGTCGGCATGGGGGTCTGTGATCTGCCCTCCCAGGTGTTCATTAGGGGAAGGAACTCGTCATATTGATAGCACTACAACGGGATACCTCTGTTGCAGTGGAAAACCTAGAGACTGATACCAACTTCCCCATGGTGAAGATGGAATGTGTTGGTGTCATGGGACCAATGGGTGAACATCTTCGGCCCAAGCTCAGGTTGGCGGTAGAAGTGTAACTGCGGCGTCCACACCGCCTCGAACGGACCAATGTGCCACATCTCAGCCCCAAATTGGTCCCACTTATGGAGAACCCAGTATGCCCAGGACCACTCACTGGTGAAGTTTCCTCAAGACCTCAAATCCCAATCATGCAGCCAGCCCTTCATATCGTCTGTGATGCTCTAACGGAAAGTGATAACATAGAGGGCTGGGGAACTCTCCGCAACAGGATCAACCCTAGCAATGGTCCTAGTCCTTGGGTTCATGAAATATACATCCATGTGCCTGTTTTCTCTGGTAGGATGACCATTTTTTGTGATATTGTATCGGGGAAGGTCATCCTCACGGGTCACCCATGACTGTGATGTCTCAGCCACAAATCCTTGTAGGGGAACCACCTACAGAATGTCGAAGTTCCACAACAGAAGGTTATTGGACAAAGGGTTCTCTTTCTAGGTGGGGTTTAGCATGTTAAACAGAGTGTGGTTATTGGAGATAACTACCTTGGAGCTATAGACATCCTCATTCACAGCCATTTAAGCTCAGTGAGTGGTGGTTTTCCCTTCATATACTTGATTTGCGGACATATTCTTCCAGCCAAGTTATTCGAGAGTGTTGCGCGGAATCTGGGAATGTTGTGAGAAATTTGGAAGCCTGGCGCAATATATGAGAATTCAACACTGAATATCCCGGGTTTGCGCGTAAATATGCCAAAAACTCGAAGAAATTTTTCACTGCCAAAGTGGGTTTTAAGCGCAAGCACCAAAGCAATTTCGCGCACGATAGCTCAGAGCCTGTTGCGTGAGAAAATTGCATACGGATCCACGGACCCATGTCCTTTTTTATAGGTGACGTCGGGGTTCTATGCTGCATGAAAATATGATTCCGTGCCAGCCGGAGTTTTGTGCGCCACTCCATTTTTTGCATAAAGGAGGCCCACAAAGTCCAACACTTCGGTGTTTCAGAGTTTACCTCGGAATCCGATCGTTGCAAACCCTCGCCGATCCAATTCTGAGGGGGGGAATTTGTAGACGCCGAAAAGTCCGTAATTACTAGAGGAGGTTTAAAAATGACAAAGCGAAGTCATATTCGGACCCGGAGGCTCGGTTCGGAGGGCCCAAATTTTTTCACGTAAAAAAGGGGTATGCGCGCGGAAAAGTTGGGCCGCGTGGAAAGGGTACGGGATTCGTGAAGGGTTCCTGGTGCAGGCGCAAAATACATTCGCACCCATGCCCCGTGCGGTTAACATTCTGTATCGTCGTCTCTGGCGTGAAAACTTTGCATGACACCCTTAATTCCACACCACGGATGCCTATAAATAGAAGGAGAGCCTTTCCGTTTCAGGGTTGAAGAATTTGAACCGTATCTCGTGAACAAAATTAGACTTCCGTGCACACAAGATGGCCTTCATGTACTGATCCTCTTCTCTCCACCTCCCCCCGGGATCCACCTTTCCACGCGATCCCACTCTCTTAAACAGAATTCAAAACCCCTCTGGGTTCCACCCTTGTGTGAAATTCTTTCCGTTGCGCACAAAACGGACCGGTGGCGCACAATCCCTTCCACTAGGTACGACCTTACCTTTGGGTGCGGCCTTTGCCAATCGTGAGCAATTCATATCGCTTATGCGCGATCATACTAGCTGCGCGCAAGCCCTCTTCCCCAATTACGTTCCATCCCGGTGTTTTGCGCGCCAACCATTTCTTTGCGCGCAACCCCTGGGACCCCTCACCTTGATGCGCCCCGGGCACACACACTGGGCACACACACCATGCGTTGTTTTCCCGTACGACCATCAGGATCGTACAAAGTAACCTAAAGGTCCCTTGGGCAGTTTTTCCATTGTGTTTCTTTGTCTCATGCTTCTTCACATAGGCATGCTAATGACTATTGCTTCTTTGCATAGCCACGCTAACGTGGACCCCTCGATGGTTCCCCCCATGACACCGCCCCACCATGGCATTTCGGGTACCTTACCTCCCACAATGAGTAATGGGTAACTGTCATGTAAGTCCTAGGGGTGTGGAGTAAACCCACCTCGTCCGAGCTGTAGGATGTTAAACTGCCAAGTACCCTCGTCCTCAACACACGACGTTAAACTGTGACATGGCACCCACACATCCTATGCGGGGTTCCTCAGCTCGGGCATTCTTTACACCCATTGGTCTCCACGGGGATAGGATCACCCCTCACAGGGTATGATATCCACCTTTTTGGGGTGGCGTTTTTCCACAGGGGAAGGGCAGCCATCTTGGCATAATTCCCTAGCCTTTCCTGCGGGAGGTAGCACCCATGCACCCTCGTACTTCCCTGGTGCCAATGACCAAGGTGGAGATGGACATAGCGGTATTCCATTACCCTTTCCTCTCCCTTTGGGCTTTGTCACCCTCGAGCCTCCATCCTTGTGTAAGTCCCAACACCATGGGCTTCCCAACATGTAAGCCCCTCTTCGCTTCCCACGAACGCACCTTTCGCACTGTAATTCTCAAGTCTCTTCCGCCTCTTGTTTCTCACACCGAGCATGACTCCTGTGAGCTTAGAGTGTGCACCGACCATGACACGCCTTGGGACACCTCAGAGCATATGACCCATGTTCCCCACCCCGCGTGACGTTAAACTATACACCCAAACTGCATTGACTTTGATTCCCTACCACGGGGATGCGTATAAAGCCTCCACGAGGTTCAAGCCCACCACCCGGTTGTTCCAACCTTTTCATGTCAGTTCACCAACCATCATGGGCCACCTTAGAGTGTAAGCCCCATCCATCCACCATAGTGGTCCGCCTCAGAGTGTATGCCCCATCCATCCACCATCGTGGGTCACCTCATAGTGTAAGCCTCATCCATCCATCCACCATCATGGGCTACCTCAGAGTGTAAGCCCTATCCATCCACCATCGTGGGCCACCTCAGAGTGTAATCCCCATCCATCCACCATCGTGGGCCGCCTCATAGTGTAATCCCCATCCATCCATCCATCCATCATTGTGGGCCACCTTAGAGTGTAAGTCCCATCCATCCATCACCACCATTGTGGGCCGCCTAAGAGTGCAATCCCCCCTCCATCCTGAACTACGTGGACTTTTATTCCCTGCCATGGGGATACATAGGGATCCTCCATGAGGTTTAAGCCCCCCTTCACTTCATCACCCATCCTGATTCTTACCCGGGCAGCCACATCCCGGTGGTATCATGCCACCTCATTCCAATCCACAGCATTTGGGAAGCCACTCACGTGTCGGCCCCAATATCGGCATTCCATCCAGGGGGGTTATTTTATCTAATCCACTCTTAGTGTTCCGATCAGTCAGATTCATCTCTGCTGGACGTTAAACATGCTTCATACCCTGTGTTAAATATGGGAAGCTGAGGAAAACCTCGGAAACATACCTATTGAATAAAATTCGCCACGTTCGATGTGGGATGCCTCAGGCTTCTGCGTCCTCGAGAAGCCCTATAATAACGGACAGAAGACAGACATGCTAGTTCGCTAGCTTCAAGACACACCAGTGATGCCCCAATGTGACCACTCCCCTAACTGAAGGTTGCTTCCCTGAACAGACCCCTTCGAGCGTCTTGATGGAAGCAGCATAATTACCTACTGTCCATGAAGATATGGCACCGAGAAGAGTTTCACAAACACGTCATAAATATATTACGGAGACCCAGACTAGGTGACGAGTTCTGAGGAGGAATCCACGGAAGGAGGAACCGATATCCCATCATCCCGTTTCGATCAAGGAGCAGACGTCCCTGAATAAGGATCGAATGTCGCCCGACTTTGGAAAGCGGGAATGCGGGGCAACAAGCTACACGTCCTTTGAGTGACGGATGTGCATGTGTGCGCTTGTCCCGGTGAAAGCGTCAGAAACAATATCTCTATATAAAAATATTTAATTTTTATTTTTGAATATGAAACTGTTAACTCTTCTTTAAACAAAATATAATAAATATCTTAATCTAAAACATGCGACTTAGAAAAAAAATATTTTAAACATATAGTTTCTTTGGCTGGAAAAAACTTATCCAATTATATTATTACTTGTGTTAGGGTAAATTTTATATTATTATAATATTTTTTACCATTAATTAACCTATTTACAATTAAAAGTGGTAAATAAAATTCAAAAGTTATTATTCAAAAAAATTAATTTTATCCAATTAGTCAACTTTTTTCATACTAATTACAACCATGTATATCCTTTTTATGAAATTAAATTTACAGAAGCTGTAAAATTACGTTTACTGCAAATCTGACAAATGTGGCTAGAAGGCGGGTAATAGATAAGTTCAAAAGTTCAATAAATTTCTATATATAATTCTATTGTAAAAAATATCATAAAATAAATACATGGTATTAATAATTTTATTGTTTATATATTGTGAGATTAAAATCTATTTAATGTAAAAATCATTATTTATATGAAAAATATTGTTTTTAACTACTATTCAGTATTTCACTATTCATAAAAAATCAAAACATTTCAAAAAAATACCAAAACATCAACCTATGGTAATTTTGATACTTTGAATTAAAAATGATTTTTATTTTATCAAAATCAATTTCTATGTGTGTCCAAAATTAATTTTCCTATATTTCATTGATGGACATTAAAATCAGTTTTTTTGAGAAAATAATAGTTTTAAAAATATTAAGACTATAAGAAAATTATATTTTCAATTATAAAAACCATTATAAATAATATTTTAAAATTAGAAATTAAAATTCATATTACAAAAATTATGGCTAGGTTATATCTATAATATTTAAAAAATAATAATAGTAAAGTGTTGTTTTAGAGAAACTCAGTGTAGCGTATAAGAGAAGCCCATTTAGTGTTGCGTGTAGGGAAAGCATACCTCACTATTGAATATTAAATATTCGAAACATAGTGATTTATTTACAAAAAAACAAATATTCTTTGTTAAGTGAATTTTAAATACCAAAATATTAAATTAATTTCAAAATAATAAATTCATAAAGTATCAGGGTGTTGCACCCCACCTCCTCCACCGTTTACACATAAAATTAAATTAGTCATGGCCAATATAAATATAAATAACATTCATAATCCTTTATATTCGTCCAATATACATTGTTTATATCAAAAATAAATTCTATGAAGGCTTTGGTGCAAACCAAAAGAAGATCCTTGAATAATTGGTAACATTCTTAAATGAATGTTTTCATTTTATTCCATGTTACTCCTCCATAATATATATTTTAATATTAACAATATAACAAAAATATTATATCACTTATACTGCGCTGTTATTATGTTAATATAACAACTTGTATCCATCAAATCTTTTAAAAAATATGGAATGAATCTATCAATCGTGTAGATGATCGCAAATAGATGTAATTCATTCTCCATAAAAAACATTCATTACATAATATAATTATTTATTTAAAAAAAGTCTAATATACTTATTATATTTTCACAATTATTGAAATATTGCATTAGATACACAATTTTAATCTCCATGTCACTTAATTTAAGATAATGTGGCTTTTGTGTACAGAAGACTATCACCTCGTGAAGCGATGCGAATCCTTTTAACATATGTTTTACATGGAATGTAATAAGGATAAATTTAGTGAATATTTTTGATATATATGTGATTATTTTTATTCTATATGATTAAGATATCAATATTCTTTACCCTTTCACTACTTAAGGGAATAATAATGTTGCTTCTACATACATATGGCCTACCATCTCAATGAAACGATGTGATCCATTATCAATGTTTAAATATCAATATCAATTATAAAAATGAATAAAATGAAAAAATAAATTTATTACAATAAATTAGTTCTAATGATAATATATATTTATACTGTACACCATGATAGGAACATTCAATACAAAACATGAATTATAAAAAAATCAATTAACACCTGAAATAATGAATATAATGAACGATTATCAATGAAATTAAATGTTATAGGAGGATGATATATGGTATTTTAAATATTAATATGGATATCGTATAAATTTCTAACATGATTACATACATTATAAAGAGGGTTATAGAATGTTTCAATAAAATGAAGTGTGGGGTAAGGGACTTTGTCTCAATTTGGATTCATTAAGGTAACACATATTATTGTGAACTTAATTTATTTTTTTATGGTGAACATACTAACCATTTTACAAGTAATATCATGAATACAATTATTATACATGGTATTTAGTGTTTAAATTTTAATTATTTCATCCAATCATAGTTGAATAAAAAATTACCATGTTATAAAGCATTTAATAACAATTTTCATTTTGTTATGGTATATTTAATAATACCTACAAATTCACATTTATGTTTTTATATAATTTTTTTTATTTATTTTCATTGAATAATTTTTTTTTCATGATGATTAATATTTTTTATGGTATATTCTCCATGGGTTAAAAATTAGAATTTATAGATGTTATAATGAATTTATTGTTATATATCATTTTATTGGGTGATTTTTTACATTCTCTTAAAACAATAACATTCTTATAATATTTTTCCATTGAACATTAAATATTTATTAGGTATCCATATTCATAGTTTATTTAAATGATTATTTAAAAAATTGTATCCCAATTGTACATGTGATGTTTAATTTTAATTTTATTTTATTAAAATGGGAGATATATATATATATATATATATATATAAAATATTTACTAATATGAACATTTTATGATTTTAAATATTGGTTAATGAATTAAATTAATTTTTTATATATGTGATTTATTTGGACATGTTGCTATGAATGTGCCCCAGTTATACATAGCCCCTTGATGCATCAATGGGTCTAATGAGACAAATAAGTTGCATAAACCATATGGGTTTTTTCTAGTAAATTTAAACTATCACCATATGGGTCTTCAAAATAGAGGAATTATGAGGGTTAATATCATGGAATCTAACAATAATTGGTTTCCTTAATTTAGAACTCATTTATTATTATCCATGATACTTTCTCAATGATATTATATCTGAATTAATTTCATTCTTAGTATTTTTTTTATTATGCATTGTATTTAAATTATTTACACTTCCATATTTATAATCACATATCCTATTATTATTATAATTACATTTATTAAATTGATTTATTTATTTATTTACAATTCCATATTGATTATGGTCACCAGTTTATCTAAATGGAATGTGTTTTCGTTTTTTTAACATACCATGTTTATTATTCATATTTAATCATGAATGATTCTAATATACATAACTCATAAGGACTATTTACGATAAAACTTATATTGTTTCATTTTCTCTTAATCTCTAAAGTGTATTATGATTGATATAGGAGAGTATTATATAGGTGAAAATGTTACTCTTGATTTATTTTGTATATTATATAGGTGAAAATTTACTCTTGATTTTTTTGTATTAGTGTTTTCCAAATATAGTATTTAAATTATGTATGGGTCTATTTTATCATGACTAATAAAAATTTTAGTCCTTTTAGATGTAATTATTTATATCATATTCCATTGAAATACATAATGAAACCATATTTGGGTTATATGAGTTTTGGTAGTAACATTTCGTATCCAAAAAAGTTTATTACAAACAATGGGAACTATATTTAGAATACATTAATTAGGGAACAAAACCCTAAGATAGAAATTGAGGAAAAGTATAGAAGAACATCATAATGTTCTTGAATTTTAGGGATTCATTTTTTTTCCTAGAAATATTACCTATTCTTGATTCTAATAGTGGAAATTGATCTTCGATAACTGTATATATGGGAAAAAATACTGAAAACTGTAACGTCCTTACGCAGGGGTAACACACTAATGCCTCGAGTAGGCCGATCAAATGACCTCAAGCATGCATTCCCATACACCAGAGGCTACTGACTAGTAACAAGGTTCTACTATGTTGATCATTGGGTGACTATACCCTATTTCTTAGTGTAATACACCAATGAAAAAAATTATTAAATAGTGGAATAATATATTACTTTAAATAATACCAATATCACAAGTTAAAAAATATTGTAAATAAAATATCCAAACTAAATGGGAAAATATTTCATTCTAATGTAGATCCCATGTGTATAAAATTTACACTCAAAATAAAAACACTGACGACTATACCACCAATGGTTTTACGTTAGTAACCCATTATTTATGATTTTTATGTACATAAACTATTTAAGTAAGGTTTAGGATAGTTTTTAAAACTTTTGAAATGTTTTTAGGGATTCTCTATGGGGTCATAGTTGGTGCATGGTTTTTGGAAACCATGAAAAAACTATTTGAATCCACGAACTATGAAAAAACGTTCTAAACTGATGGTGCATGACCAACACACGATTTTGGAAAATTATACTGAAGCCTAGGATGAACCCTGAATTGTTGGACATTGGGATTTGGAAAAGATAGATCACTGTTTTCTAACTATGATAGAAAACCATGTGAGCTCCATCTATGAGGTAGTGGATAACACACAGTTAGTGCATGGTTTTCTTAACTGTGTGACTAACCATGCAAATGTTAAAATTGAGATCCAAAAATTTTGGATCTCACATGTTTTGAAAACAAACTCCCTCATTGTTTTCTTCTATGTAACCCCAAATAGAGATTATATCTTCCCAAATGATATGGTAGATTATCCCATTGATCAATATGTAATATACAGGATTCTCTTGGTGATTTTAATGAAAATTATCATGATAAGTGAACATTATTGATTATTCTTGGTGTATTTAGGAAATCTACTTCTTTTATGTAATGGATTATTTTATATACATCTCTTGTGTATAGATCTAAGATATTAGAATCCACGTTTGAATATATTTGGCCTTGTTTATTATAGGGTAATATTTCTAAGGTGAGATTTTCTGGTTTCAACTTATTTTCACGTATGTTTTTTATTCCATATTCTATTTTCACCTTGTCTTTCAAGGCAAGTGGCTTCAATCCCAACTTCTATATTTATAATATTAAGGCATATATTCAAATTGATTATAATTATAGAAATTTATGTTTAAATATGTCCAAAAATCCTGTTAGAAGCCTTCTTTAGTAATGGTTTCTGTTTTGTGTGAAATTGTGGAATTTTTGAACAAAGTACATTGATTAATGATTATGAAATGTTGATTCTAAAATAGTATCACAGTTCAATTTAAGGAATATTGTTTCCAAATAATTAATTATTTTACTAAAATGGTTTATTGAGTGAAATGTTTTCTTATTGGAATGGTTTTTTCATGATTGTTTTGAAACAAATTTTGGTAATAAATGGTGGTGTGTGCTCACATTGCATAGTGAGGCTTGGTTAAAATATGACCTTTTGTTCGATGCCAAATTTGTAATGGCACATGGGATTTCATTACCTCATTATGACATGGTAGATCAATGAGAGACCAATCATGATTATGGTACTTTCATAAAAAATCATGCATTAGTGGATGTGTGGGTTTTTAGATTGGAATGTGATATAAGGAAAAGAAATTAGTAATTGTTTTCAAGAATTTTTTTTGTCTCTTTCCTTGGAACTTATTATTATATTATAAACATTTGTTTACTAAAGAATTTGTTTATATTTGGATATAAAATATTTTATACATTTAATATTATAATTTTTTTATATAAATGGGCTATCTTGTTGTGTCCTTGTAACGTCCCAACCCGGGAGCCACTAAACAGTGCTCCATGCAGGTTTGCCACATGCCCTCAAGTGCACCTTCCCGTATGAGATAGGGTGCCGACTAGCAGTGAGGGTCTAGCAATTCAGTCTTGGGGAGACTATACCCTCTGTTATAAGAATAAAATACCAGTTTAAGTAACCAATCAATAGAGGAAACACATATAAATATAATATTACAATGTCACTAGCATAACCAAAACTGAAATACAATACTCAACTGAAAGGTAAAACATGCTATGATAATGCAACTGCCATGTGTCTACAATGAAACTAAAAGTAAATACACAACGACTCCAAATGGGTCCCGACCCACATCTAGTTCCCTCATCCATTCTCTAATCCCAAACAACACTATACCCATGGCACATCCCTTGTCTTATCCCAGAACAAAAAAGTCTATTCAGGTACCGATCAGGCAGCACAAGTAGGGTGTGAGTATGACTCAGTAGCTCACCACCAATAGTGTCAAAAACAAATCCAGTCATAATCACTGTATGCAGTTTCATTAATAATAAATAAAGTCAATAGGTAAAACAATTATATTTAACCAATTAACCGTTCTATAATATGTTAAAAATTCAGATTCCTGAGAACACCCAAAACACAATGCCTGCTTTGGCCCGTGTAGGAGACTAAACCATTTCCCATATTCAATTCATATTTACTATGTCGCAATATTATGTTTATAAATATCCAAATGAAACTATAGTTCATAATATTTTAAAGTGTTTTGAACATCATGTCTAGCACACATGTGAGTATTTAGAGCATCAGTCCCTGTCTCACAACCCCATGGGTATTTGGAGCATCAGTCCTTGTCCTATAAAATATCAATTTCATGTATGTCATTGGTTCTAGAAAACCATTTTTAGAACCCCTGTGGGTATTAGAAGCCTCAATCTGTATCCCACAACCCTTTTTAAAATCAAATAACCAACTCATATATAAAACATTATTCAAATGTGTAATCATCATCATCCTTCCATCATAACTCCCAGCCATATTCAACTAGATCCACAATTCACAAAGAACCGCATAACCAAATCACCAATTAATTATTTATGAAATGAAATTTATACAACTATATACGCATAACATGATGAGACTGTGAGATTGGATTTTAAACCACCTACCACAATTTATTGATGGAAGTTAGCAAAATGAAATCCCCAAAATCCAAGCGGCACTACATCATCGATCAATTTCTGGATCTAAATCCTTAAAACCAAAAATAAGATCAGAGGCATCATGATCTTGCAAAAATAGATCTAGATCCACAATACTATATCTATACCTTAACTCATAGGTTTAGATCCGTGGAAATGATGGAAATTTCCCATGAAAATATCAAGGAAAGATAGAGGAAAGAACAGAAGAAACAATAGGATGAAATCCACTTACTGGAAGGAGATCATATCTTCAATTGGAGCCCTCAATCTCGGGGAAAGGTGTTCAAATCACCTTGGAATCTCCCTAAGAGGCTTTGAAAACACCTACAAATTTTCAAGCCTGAGCCAAGGTCGGAAAATAAAGAATTCACGGGGTTTAGGTGGTTTTAATGAGGATTTAAGAAATAAAAAATTACACGAACGGTTTCATGGACAGTGGAACATAGATAGGAAAAACCGCGTGCAAACTGTGCAGACATCACTGTCTAGTTTTTCATGGTCCACACAGTTTGGTCGTAAGGTTTTTCAAACCGTGCATAAACTATACCTACCTCTCTATCCAGTTCTGCTTGGATGGAACGGTTTGGTCACAAGGTTTGTCAAATCGTGCACAAATTGTCCACAACCCATTGTCCATTATTTTTCCTTAAACGTTCACCTGAATGCACCCCAAGACAGTACTCCCAAACACAGGTACTTAAAAAATCAAGAGTACCTAAAAACGTGCTTGAGATTGACTCCATAAAAGGCTGGGATCTTACATTCTCCCCAACTTATAATAGCTCGTCCTTGAACTGTACTCCCAAACGTCTCTGAGATTCCGAGCTAAAAAGAGATGGCCACTATGTCAGCATATCTACTTCCCTTTCCCATGTCTCTTCCTACACACGTCCATGTTGATGTAAATCACATACTGTTGGTACAGTCTTTCCCCTCAATACCTTCTCACTATGACCCAACACATGTATCAGATTCTTCTCAAAGGGAACATCTATCTCTATCTCAACATCATCTTCATAGATCACATGAGAAGGGTCAAGGTGATACCATCATAGTTGTGATACATGGAAAGCATCATGCATAACAATATATTTCTATGGAAGAGCCAGTTGGTATTCTACCAGCCCAACTCTCTTCATGATATCAAAAGGTCCAAAAAACCTTGGTGCCAACTTTCCCAGACTTCGTATCCTACGATGACCCAACCTAGTCGATACCAGAAGGAAAATGTGATCACTGACTATAAACTATAGAGGTCGCCTCTGGCTATCAGCATAAGACTTCTACCGACTTTGATCCATCGTCATTCATTTTTTCATTAGATGAACCTATTCCGTGGTCTTCTGTGCTAGAATTGGTCCCAACAACTCTAACTCACCCACTTCCATCCAGCATAGTGGTGATCTACATGGCTATTGACGCTCCTTTCCGTCACAGAGTCTAAACGACTGAAAAAAGGGAAATACATTAGTCCAAAATGACTCGTCCTTTGAAGAAACATCAAAAATAGACAAAGGGATGAAAAAGGAGAAATTTGCCCATATGCCGCGCAAGATTCTTCATGGTCGCACAAGTAGACTTGCGCGACGCACTTTGGCACGCCAGTAACTTGCGCGACCTAATTGATAACCGCCCGGTAACCGCCTGGGGTCCTTTCTTGCCTATAAATAAACCCTGTGACCCCCCATTCAGGATGATTTTTTTTTCCAGAAACTCGGATTTATGCTCCCGACGCCCAAGTCTCTTCTCAAAGCTTCTGAAACACTTCTATGGTAATTAATTACCTAGAATGGAAGATCTAAAGAGGATGAGGGAGGCCTAAGGGTTGAAACTCATCAACACTTGCGCGCCTGGGTGGCCAACCCTTAAGGGAAATGGCCACACTTGCGAGCCGCCTTACTCATTCGATAGAACTTGCGCGTCCCTTTTCTGGAAGAACCTAAAGAGAGTTCTAAAGGCCTTAATCAAGAGTCGCTCAAGTATTTCAATGCTGGTTGAACATCGCGCAAGTACCCTACACATGTGGAACAGGTATACCTGTGTGACCAATACTTTCGCGCCCACGCAGTACCTGCGTGCCTTCCAAAATTTGTGCGCCCCTGCCTTTTTGGGTGCCCATCTTGCCCATTTTACCCCTCTTAAGCCATTACACCTTTCCCATTCAAGATTTAGTCTTCAAGACACTCTTCAAATCCATTTATGGCGTGATTTATTGATTTGACTTCCTTATATGAATGGAATTCTATGGAATATCTCTCAAAAAATAGTGATTTACATATCTTTATGTCACTAAAGATTGAGAGTTCCTTCATTCAACCTCATCCTTTAAGATGATAGAATCCTTAACCTGGGTCTCCTTTTCAGGAATAATCCCCAGTTTTAAGTCCTTTAACCTGTGCATCTTCTTCATGAGTATGCCCCAAATTCTTAATGTTCCCAAATCTGGGCATCTTCCTCATGAGTAAGCCCCAAATTCTTAAAGTTACCAAATCTGGGAATCCTCCTTAGGAATAAGCCCAAAACCTTAATCCCTTAACCTGGGCCTCTTTTTCAGGAGTAAATCCCAGTCATAATCCCTTAACCTGGGCCTCTTTTTCAAGAGTAGGTCCCAGTCATAATCCCTTATCCTGGGCCTTTTTTTAGGAGTAAGTCCCAGTCATAATCCTTTAACCTGGGCCTCCTTTTCACAAATAAGCCCCAGTCATAATTTTGAGGCTTCCTTTTCAGGAGTAAGCCCCAAGTCCCCTAACCTGGGCTTCCTTGTTAGGAATAATCCCCAGTCATAATTTTGGGGCTTCCTTTTCCGGAGTAAGCCCCAAGTCCCTCAATTTCTCTTTAACCAGTCCTAATTTACCTTTTATTTGGGATTCCTTCTTAGGAGTAAAACCCAATCATCAATCCTCTCCTAATCTGGGATTCCTTTGCAGGAATAAGTCCCACGATAGAGTATTCAAATCTCCATGAAGCACATATACCTTTATGGACCCTGTTTCTGGATTTTCTCCCTAATTTAAATCCTAATATTCATTTATTTGGGCAGTCATACATACATAAGCCCCAAAACATTTCTTATTATTACATAATTCATTGCCCAATTGTCTATTTTATTATCAATACCTCTTGTTTCTCACACTGAGCATGACCCACGTGAGCTTAGAGGGTAAAAGTAATTATGACATCATTCTTTGAGCCATCAATCATAAACATCATACTCCCATACTCGAACCACATGGGTTCTGATTCCTTTTCCAAAATAAAGGATACGTAGGTAGCCCATCTGCGGGTTCGATCCCAACTCTGAAATAATCCATGTCCTTCTGAATGACAATAAACATTAAGTTCCCCACTGAGTGGCTTTAAAACCAGCCTGGTCATCATAATGACCAAGAGACTTTTATATAAATGTTTTGAAGGATACCATTGACCAAGAATCTTTAAATGAATACAGATGATTCTCTACTGATGAAGAACCTCGAATACATATAAAAGATTCTCTAAATTTCTTACATATTTAATCATTGATTGTAAAAATTGAAGGAAAGCTCATTTTATACTTGGTAATTTAATAAGGATTCACAAACATAACTTAAATCTATAAAGAGAGTCCCGGAGTAGACAATAATTCCCCACAAAAAGGTGTGATGAGTCCGACCTCCCATCCTCTCGACTAATGCAAATTCCTAAGCCTCATTAGTCCACAAACTAATGAGCACCTACCTTTGGAATGTAAGTCCAAATGGATGTGGAATAATTGGATGTTTCCAGTTCTATGAACAATCATTTTTGAAACCGATCAGAACGTTTGAATCTCTCATCCAAGTGGTCATCCCCAAATTCCGAGGGAAACAAAAAATGGTGAACCCGACGTGAATCCTTAACCAAGTTAAAATGATGTTTTACCTATTTGTTAAGCCCCTATTTTAAACTCAATAAGAGGGCTAACAAAAAAATCATTGACATGTGTGCTCATCCAAAAGATGAAGTGGCTGAATTTATCTTGATTACGTCTGTTATATCAAACAGGAACTCTTTTCCAGGATCATCTGTATTTTCCTAATGGCTACTCTCAAATTCACACCTGTGAATACTGATGCTGCAAATACCACTGTTGCTATTCCAACTGGATCATCATCTTCTCTAAGGATGACATCACCTACTCAGCATCTTCAATGCTGGGTATCAAATGCGCTGGTTAAGGAGTACCATCAACACGGTACCATCCCAACTTTGGAGGCTGTCCGAAAGGCCCTCCCAGTGAACAAATCACATAGGTCATCAGGACAACGATGACCAGTGATCAAGAGGTAGGCGATGCAGACTACTGTCTCCAACCATTTCTGGTCGTTATCCCCAGAACACAATTTCCATTCGCTCCCTTACTCTGAGGAAGTGAATGATCATGTCTCTCAGGGCCTTAATTCAATAAGACAGGAGTCCTCCCCGAGGGCTCCCATCAACAATCGCTGCCAGACTCGTGTAGCAGTGCACCCTCAACATGATGAGGGTACTGACTCCAGGCGTTCGGCTCAGGTTCCTCGAACCCGAGCAGGCAAGACGAATCACCAGAGGTGGAATCCGGTCAACAGTGGGCATGTTCTCATCCCTTCCATCTAAGGAGAAGTCCACCAACCTAACTTGTTTGAAAACAATGAGCAGGCACACACACCTGCCCGTTTTAATTCCGTTGTCTAGTAGACTCGTCTGGCAGCACCACACCAATCCCACCAGGCAATTCCGGTGGAGTACTATAGGCAGGAACATACACCTGCTTATACATCATCAGTTAGTCAGTAGGATCGCCTGACTACATATGATGGATCTCGTCAACCGCATTTGGTGAAGTGTAATGAGTAGGCACATACACCTGCTAGTACTAATCAATCCCACCAATAGTCTCACTTGGTAGCGCATGGAGAAGTCAGTCGGAAAGCTCTGACGACAAATAGGAGACAGACTCAACTTTTTGCCTCCACACTTGAGTACTGTCAGGATTCACAGATAGGAAAAGGAGGATAGGAGCATACACATACACCTACTCCATGCCTGGAATGGACGTATATCCCCGTTCCAGCAGCTGAAGTCACCAAGCATATTTTGACAATTGTGAAAGAGCAGAAGCAAATTCCTGATCATATTCTGGATGCTTTCTAGGATATTATAACAGCTTCAGCATCATCTCAGGGAAAGACACATAAATCTATCCCTAGAAGTGGAGTGACACATCAACGATTCACTCCGGAATAGACACACACATCTGTTCCAGTTCAAGAGGGTTATGGGGCATACTCCACCATATCATACGGACAACCAAATCAGGCACATACACCTGATTTGAGTGGAGATTGTCAGCCTAACCAGACTATATTTCCTGATCAGGCACATACACCTGCTTAGAGCAACCACTTTCATCAACAAGTGGTTTCCAAAGTGAGTAATAAGGCATTTAAGAAAAAGATCCTCCCAGCACAGTCAAGAGATCAAAGGCCAATTTGTAACAAGGCCTTGCTCGATACTGGAGTTTTTGAATCCCTCATACCTTTATCTGTTGGAATTCAAGATTCTAGTGCCTCAGTTCCCAATATTGGGAACATTAATTCAAAAGGTCTTCAACAGACACTTCCTCATGAAGGCTTGCTTCGTGGCAATTCGGTCAATTTTGAAGTTTCGTCTTCAGATGAGAGCCACAGGAACCCTCTGTGTGGTCAGAAGACCAAGGAGAAAGAGATCTCATCTTTTGCTATAACCCATTATGGTGATCCTCCCCATGATGATGAATTTTGCTGCGAACGTCCTCTCCGCAGTAGTGATTCACATTGCCTGGAAAATACTCTAGTAGACAATGTAGCGACGAGAAATCCATCTTATCTTGAGGCACTTGCAAATGTGAAACCAGTAATGTTTGATGCTATATCACTAGCAAGTGAAGTACTTTCTCAGTCAGAAGATAGCCCAGGGTGTATGTCATTCTCCAAAACACCCCTACGTCATGCATCTTCTAGTTTGATCAATGATCTCTCTACCAATCTTGTTGAATCCGATGAAGCAACAAGGAAACACCAACTCTGGTCAAAACAGGTAGAAGAATCTCCATTTAATGATGAAGAGGAAATGCTGGACATGAGGAAAAAACTGGAGAAAAGTGAGGTACCAGTCATGTTTTGGCCTTTGGCTGACTCCCAGCATGACATTCCAAAAATGTTGACGGAAGATGAAGTCCATGATATTCGTCTCAACATATGGAAAACTCTTTGTCAATTTAAGAAGAAGATATTATATTATGATGAATATGAAAATAATCTTAAGATAATAGAAGGGCTACAACGTCAGATTGATTTGGCATCTCTATCAGTATCTTGGTATTCGAAGGCTGAAAAGCAGCAGAGAACCCTTCAACGTTCATGCCTTGGCGCACTAAGAAAATTGTGTCAGTTAATTGCCAATGCCCCATCTGGTGTTATTATCAGAGGATGGGGTGTTCATGGAGCACTACATTTCACAGTGCTTTCCAGTCAGCAAAGCCCGCCGAAAATGGTCTCATGCATTGTTATTGACCATGGCCGGCCACAGTCAATGGGCTTTGTTTGTAATCAAAAGCTTGGTCAAGAACATGCTTCAACTAGTTCCTCTCAAAATCAAGCATATAGAGAACAATTTGTTGAATTGCTCCTATATCAAGAAGGCGAGAATATTGTACAAGCCTCTCGTATGGAGCAAACACATTATCAAACGACAGAAGTTTCGGAAATCATCCAACGGTCTGTTGAACGAGGTGATAACAATGGATACAGGTTAATGCATCCAGCTAATTTCCGAACTAAGATTCACAAGATTAGGAGATCTTTTAAGACGATCTCAGACATAGCATGTCAAGAGCCACCCTAGCTTGTCAGACTGGGGACTCCTTTAACCCAACCCTCAGAATAAAAAAATGGGATTCGAGGAGTTGAGCGGAAACAGCAGGAACATCCCCAGTTCACGAGACTGGGGACTCTTTCAAATAATAAATCCCCTCCAAAGAGAATGTCATTCTTTTCTCGATTGGGGAAGAAGCCCCAAGAGGAAATAAGAGCCAAATTATCAAGAGATTCCCTCCAAGTTATAGCTCGTCAAGAAGTTCCTAAAGGATTGAATCAACAAAAGGCAATGTCACATCAAAGTCATGAAAGAAGAAAATATCACAGAAATTTTGATAGAAGGGATGCGATGCATTATGCATCAATCATTGTCATCAATGCCGTTGTCACTAATCCACTAGAGGAGGCTCACTCAGGGGACTCAGATGAAGAGTGTCCTGCTCAAGAAAATGTACGCACCGATACAAATGAAGAAGGTGTGCGTACACGAATTCAAAGGACTACTGAGAACCTAGGTAATCCTTCGAGTAATACACTTCCCCCTCTCTAAAAAGTATCCAGCAAAGGGAGGGAAAGAATCGGGTTACATATCCTTCCTCTGGAGAAGGTCAATCGCTCTCATTAGAGCAAAGGTTTGCACAACAGGAGGAAGAAATGAAAGAATTAAGAAGGTTGAATGCAGAACTACTTCAAAGTAGTCTTCTTCATAAGAATACTGGAGTTCGACAGACGAAGGAATTTTTTGGAGCTATTGAGATGGATCAGAAATATCCTCCTTTATCAGTACACCCTAAGAAGTCTAATCCTACGGGTCAAGCGCAACAACGGTTGGCAGTGCTACCATCAGTTGTCGCACCAACCACCACATCTGTCCAAGCTCCAGTGATTGCACCTACCAAATTCCAAATTCAACCAGAAGTTTCTCAAAAGTTAATAACTACTATTGAGTCATTAACAGCTCAGTTAGAAACTATGGAAGGGAAACAGGCGCAAGTTCAAATAGAAAATAAATTTTACCCTGAATAGGTAGATTCAATTTCTCCTCCATCCAGTTTTGGAAACCATGTTTTCCCTAATTTCAATGGATCAGGCGACCCTGAACAACATTAGACACATTACGTGTCTTGTTGTAATCATATGATGGGAACTCCAGAGCAACAAGAAGCAGTGAAACTCAGATGCTTCATGCAAACCTTGCAAGGACCAGCTTTTGTCTAGTATACAAGCTTGCAATCCCGGTAAATCATCGGATGGGAGGATCTTCGGCAAAAATTCCTTCTTCAGTTCAGCTCAAATTTTGCAAAAACAACATTTTTCGATCTTACAAGCTGTAAGAAATGGGAGAATGAAAGAGTCTCTGATTTCATTGCTCGCTGGAAGGGATTAACATATTCCATGAGTTTAGCACTCCCTAAGGAGGAGCTATTTCCAATCATTGTAGAATATTTGAGTGACAAATTACGCACACCATTGATCCCTGTGAAATACACAGGAGGGTTTCGAGACTTTACTTCAATCGATCAATAGATTGAAGATTCCCTTATACAGGCTAAGGCTATATCTTGTGTAATTCCATCAGCTCCAGGAAGGAGAATGGGTAAAGCGGAAACTTCTACAGTTATGCTTAAACAAGCTCTTGTACCTATCTCTACTTCAAAACCTTCATCTTCTTGAAGAGCTCCACCTCCTGAACACCAACAACAAAGGCCGTTTCGTCCAGTTGATCAAAGAGATCAACAACGAAAACAATTTGAGGATTTGAAGAGTAAAACATACTCTTTCTGAAATGAGAAAGTTCCTGGTTACTTCATTTCAGCTCTGGAAAATAATTTGGTGCAATTACCAGTGCTCAAGAGGCCAAACAAGGAAGGATATGAAGACTGTCCCAATTGTTGTCCCTTTCATCAAATTTTGGGGCATCCCATCCAGGAGTGTTTTGTCTTCAAAGACCTCCTGTAAAATATGGCCGACATGGGACAAGTCAAGTTGAAAGGTTCTTCGACTCAAGTAGCATGTGTTACTCCTACAGTTCCAGAACAGGAAGGTGAATGGAATGAAGTCAAAAGCAGAAATGCACAGAAGAATGATGATTGGATGGTCAGAAAGACAATCAATCGGACTCATGCCATTTTTCAAATACAAATAAAGAAACCAATTGTGTCTTCTGCCATGAATATTGCGGTAAAACCCTCTTCGTCAGAGGGAAAGTCCTCAAAGTAACGGTTTGATTCAAAAAAGGAAAATGAATCAGAAGAAGATGAGTACGTGTCAAATACTAAATTGTCTTTGACTCTGGAAGACTTTATGTCATCTACTTCAATGCCACATGCACGACCCTATCAAACGGCACAACCTAAGCAGGCTAATCAGGCAGAGTCTTTATCAGACGAAGAGTTAATCATCGGTTCTGTTAATATGATTCAATTAACAGATCAGTATTCCAGTCATAGTTTCAATTTTGATGAGCCTGAATTCCCTGTATCAAATAAGGGAATCCGAGGAAGTTCCAGAGGTTCAGGAGACAGGGGAAGCCGTGGATATTTCCAAATCCACTACTCCAATTCTACCCCTACTAGCACTGTGTATGCAGCAGAAACTCATGGTAGAGCCCTTTAGTGAGCTCAAAAAGAACAAGCAAGTTCTTCTGCCAATAGCCAACTCAGTCATGGAACAGTTATTTTGGAAGACCGATTGAAGGATCCATCTTCTTTTTTCTCAGCAAGTAAATGGATCTAATTGGTCTAATCTTCCAAAACCAAAGATGTTTCCAACTTCTATCCCAA
The DNA here is from genome assembly GCA_963277665.1 of Viscum album. Taxonomy (NCBI): domain Eukaryota; kingdom Viridiplantae; phylum Streptophyta; class Magnoliopsida; order Santalales; family Viscaceae; genus Viscum; species Viscum album. The sequence continues at coordinate 1,077,292,843 of OY728135.1, read as the reverse complement.
TACAAGATGCATCAGCTTCCAAAGCATCTGCTTCCAAGGTACCTGCTAAACTGCATATTCCTTTTGGTAAACGCAGAACTCTAGATCAAAAGTATGATATATAGAAACACTTGGCCCAAGTACCATCCAAGCTATCAATTTTGGATGCTTTGAATCTATCAAAAGATCTTCGAGAAGCACTCATCAAAGCTTTGTCAAGTCCTTAAGAGTTTGAAGCTGAAATTGCTGCAGCTGAAGTCTATCACATAGAGAATAATCCTGCAGAATGACATGCAGTTATATCTTTTACTGATAAAGATGAAGATGATGTTGTGAATGGACACATAAAACCTCTGTACTTATCTGGAAAAATCAATGGTATATATATATCCAAAGAGATTTCATTGACAATGGTTCAGGAGTCAACCTCATGCCCATTCATACGCTTCGTCGATTGGGCCTCACGGAATTTGATTTATCTCCTTCTACCATGATGTTACAAGGATATGATAAAAATGAACAAGAACCACTGGTCGAAGTTACACTCAGAACTTAGTTTGGAGATCTTGTATCCAATTCGGATTTCATGATTTTTGATCAAGACTCAGCTTTCAACGTTTTGCTTGGAAGACCCTAGCTACATCATCATGCGGCTATTCCATCATCATACCATCAATATCTCAAATACTATTTCAATGGTCAAGTTGGAACATTGTATGGTGATAAGGCCCCATTCAAGACATGTGAGTCTCAATACATTGAGGAGGAATTTTATCACATGAAGGGAAGAGAGAAATCTACAATAAAGGAAATTACCAAAGTTAATGATTCATATGGTTTGGAGAAGATTCCAATAAATCCATTTACACATGTGAGTAAATATTATGTGTTACCTATCAGTCAAATTGACTAAATAGGCCCAAATAAAAATACTCTTATGGAAAGATCCATAATGTCAATTACAGAAATAGAGCCAGACAACACGGGAGAAATTGGTAACCTACCAAACAGTGATGAAAGCACAAGTGGTGATGTTTTCATTTCATCTTCTGAAATCCAACAGGTCTATACTTCGCCAATCAGGCCCGAAGAAGTTATAGCAACATCGTAGGTGAATAATGATGTCAATTCTCAATCCATTATCTCCCCATTATTTCCCAAAGATGACCATTTATCATCAATAGGGATGGAAATGGAAGCTTCTTCTTCAAAATGTGAAAATTTTAACATCTCTTCTGATCATGAAAATTTCGTTTTGTCATCTACTATGCAAGTAGGAATGGAAGAAATAGCACATGAAGAAGAAGAAGAGGAAGATCTTAGAGATTCTCCTCCAGCATTGGAAGAAGGAATCTCTACCTCTGTGGATGAACTCAGAGAAATAAATCTGGGTACAGAGAAAAATACACACCCCAATTTAATTAGTGCGGCCATGACCCTTGAAGAGCAAGAGATGTATATTTATTTTCTAAAGAAAAATAAAGATATTTTTTCTTGGAACTATTCAGAAATTCCTAGTCTTGATCCTAATGTTGCTACTCATCATTTGGGTTTACCAGAAGAACATCAAGGATTTAAGCAAGCCACGAGAAGAACACACCCAACTTATGCTTCCAAAATTGAAGCTGAAGTGGATAAGCTGATCAAAGCTAACATCATCAGAGAAGTTCATTATCCCATGTGGTTGGATAATATTGTCCCTATAAAAAAGAAGAACGGACAAATTTAGGGTTTGCATCGATTTCAGAGATCTTAATCGGTATTGTCCTAAAGATGATTTCCCAATTCCGATTACAGAACTCTTAATTGATGCAACGGCTGGTTATGAAGTACTTTCCTTCATGGATGGATATTCTGGATATAATTAGATCTGAATGTCCTCAGAAGATGAGGAATCCACAGCCTTTAGAGCCCCTCAAGGTGTGTTTTGTTACCAGGTGATGCCCTTTGGTTTAAAGAATGCAGGTGCAACATATCAACACGCCATGAATCGTATATTCAAACCTTTCTTAGGGATGTTTGTTGAATGCTATTTAGATGATTTGGTTGTTAAATACAAACAACTTTCTAATCACTTGGCAGATTTGTAAGTCATATTCCACAAGCTTCGACAACATAATTTGAAGATGATCCCCTTAAAATGTGCTTTTGGGGTAACCTCAGGAAAATTTCTCAGCTTTGTTGTACGCCATCGTGGTATTGAAGTAGATCCTGAGAAGACAAAGTTAATCCTTGGTATGTCACCTCCTCAGAATTTGAAAGAATTAAGAGGACTTCGAGGACACATAGCCTATATTCGGCGTTTCATTGCCAATTTGGCAGGCAAAAGTTTACCCTTTACCAAATTATTGAAAAAAGGAGTCACTTACCAGTGGACTGAAGAATGTCAAGAAACATTTGATGTTCTCAAGAAATACCTCTTGAGTCCATCGGTACTCATGCCAACTGTTGAAGGAAGACCACTTATCCTCTATGTTACATCTCTAGAGCGATCATTGGGTGCCTTTCTTGCTCAAAAGAATGATGCTGGGAACGAAAATAGCCTCTACTATCTTAGTAGAACTATGATTGAAGCAGAAACCCGTTATTCAAGTATTGAGAAGTGCTGCCTGGCATTAATCTTTGTAGGTCAGAAACTGAGACACAACCTATAACATCACAAGGTCCAATTGGTATCTCGCAATAATCCGCTCAAATTCTTCCTTAGTCGTCCAATGCTTACAGGACGTCTAGCATGGTGGGAAGTTATTTTGCAGCAGTTCGACATTCAGTATGTGTCTCAAAAGGAGATAAACGGCGAAGATCTGGCTGATTTCCTGGATGAACATCCTTCAGTGGAAGACACATCTTCAGATATTGAACTCCCTGATGAGGAAGTTTTCCCTATTCAAGAGAGTCCTAAAACATGGGAAATGTATTTTTATGGTGCTTCCAGAAGTCCAACAGGGAAGAAAATGGAAAATCCTAAATTCAACAAAGTTGGTTTAGGAATTGTGCTCATTTCTCCAGATAAGCCAGTGTGACCTTATTCCTTTTTATTGCGGGAAGGTGGTACCAATAATGAATTCTAATACCAAGCTCTTATCACATGCTTGGAGTTAGCGCTTCAAGCACAAGTAAATCACTTAAAAGTGAAAGGTGATTCAGACCTGGTAATCAAATAAGTCAATGGGGATTATGCCATCAGAAAAGAAAAATTAATACCTTTGTATGATTACATCAGAGAGTTAATGGCAGAATTCCCTTCAGAACCGACATTTTCTTATGTCCCAAGATCACAAAATGATCAAGATGATGCGCTGGCTAATATAGCCACAACTCTAGCTGATCAAAATCGGGACGAGATAACCATCAGTATTGCCCACCGTCGTGCAATTTCACCTTATGTTCAAGCCAGAACAAAGGAAATTAATGAAATTAGCCCCATTACTGATCCATATGGTCATACTACAGGATGGATGTCACCTATCAGGGAAAACCTTCAAAATGGAACACTTCCACCTGATAGAGCCGAGAAAGAACAAATCCGACGACGTGTGGTCAATTTTACTCTTTATGATAGCCCAAACCACCTAGAGAAAATTCTCTAAAAATGTGGTTTTGATGGATTTCTCTTCAGATGCATTGATGGTGAAGAGACAATGGATGTGATGAAAGAAGTGCATGGAGGAGTCTGTGGTTCCCACCAGTCTGGACATAGATTGTCTGATCAAATTCGAAGGCTTCGGTACTTTTTGCCTTCAATGATACAAGATTGTGTTAATTTCACAAAGAAGTGTCATTCATGCCAAGTACATGCCAACTTCATTCATCAACCTCTGGATTTTCTTCATACAGGTAAATACTCATGGCCATTTTCCACATGGGGAATGGATGTGGTGGGACCTTACCCTTCAGCTACGGCCAAGCAGTTTAAGTACATTCTTACTGCTACTGATTTCTTTTCCAAATGGGCAGAGGCAATACCTCTTAATGAAGGCTGTTCTAAATGCATTGTTTGCTTCATCAAGTCTAACATCATTACTAGATTTGGTGTCCCTCATACCATATTGATAGACAATGGCACCAACTTCTGTTTTTCTGAGGTGAAGAAATTGTATCAAGAATACAACAGTAAATCCAACCATTCATCTCGGTATCATGCGGCGGCCAATGGCCAAATAAAAGCCTTTAACAAGACTCTTTCAAATATACTACAAAATATGGTAGATAAATATATTATTTCATGTCTTGATAAACTCTTTCATGCTTTATGGGATTATCGGACTACCACACGCAATGCAACGCAGTCAACTCCATATTCGTTGTTATATGGAACGGAAGCATTCTTGCCAATTGAAGTTCAATTTCCCTCACTCAGAGTAGCCATTTGTGATCGGTTATCTACAGATGAGCAATCCAAAAAGTTATTGAATTAATTGTAATGGTTAGAAGAGAAAATATTGTGCACTTTGCACCACTTGGAAATCTATCAGAATCGAATAGCACGAGCTTTTAACAAAAAATTTCGCCTTCATTCATTCATTCAGGGAGAATTGGTATTAGTTATCAGAACTCCAATGATACCAGGAAAGAAACCTCCCAAGCTTGATCCAAAATGGGAAGGATCTTATTCAATACATAGGGTTTACTCCAATGGAGCTTATTCATTAATCTCGATGGATGGAGAACTCATTACTACTCCAACTAATGCCAGATTTTTGAAGAGGTATTTTGTATAAACTACAAAGTACCCCAAGATGTCCTCGCAACATGACAATAAATTGTACGGCACCAGTTCATCCTTGCTATATGATGTTAAACTATATAGCAATGGTCCAGTATGACATTAAACTGCAACTTCGTCCCACATGACGTTAAACTATGAAAAAGAAATCCCTAAATGGTCCAGTATGACCTTAAACTGCAACTAGGTCCTGTATGACCTTAAACAGCATCTTCAACGGTCCATGCATATGACCCTAAACTATTTTCAAGTCACATACGTCCAGCAAGACGTTAAATTGTGACATCCTAACTACATGATGCTAAACTGTATAAAAGTCCCTTACGTCTGGAAATACGTTGAACTATATAAGCATCAAAGGTCATGTATCACTTTAAACTGCACCATCCATGGTCTATGCATATGACCTTAAACTATTCGTAATTTCGTCCAACATGACGCTAAACTGTATCGTCCCTTTTTCGTCCAACATGACGTTAAACTGTGGAAAAAATCCCCAATTCATCCAACATGACATTAAAATGGTGCACTCTTTTGTCCTCACTGCATGACATTAAACTGCACAGTCCCCCCCTTTCTTCCAACAAGACGTTAAACTCTATTGTCCCCATCGTCCTAACTACTTGACGCTAAACTGTATAGAAAGTTCGTGATATGTCCTACATGACATTAAACTCTACTTTGTCCCTGCTACATGACACTAAACTGTGCATCATCAATAGTCCTAACTGCAAGACTTTAAACTGCATAGTCCCTTCATATTATCCCTGCTACATGACATTAAATTGTGCATCGTTAAGGTTGTTGCTACCTCTTGTTTCTCACAACGGGTATGACTCACGTGAGCTTAGATCAAACCTCAACCATAACACTCCCTTTGGGCCACTAACCATGTGTAAGTCCCAACAACATTATTTAGGTCATTGTCCCCAAGAACAACTTGATCATTAATTCATTTTTTAATTGAACTACACAGAATTTGATCCATGCCTTCTAGGCTGGGTATGTAGGCAACCTCCCAAGGTTCAAGCCCAAAACCAATCTATTCACATCGGTTCACCTCCATCTCATATGATTTTTATTCATGAAACCGCCCCTAGAATCAATATCTTCACATTGGTTCACATGCATCCTTGATATACAACATTAAACTATACAATACTTTTCTCCGGTATGACAATAAACTACAATACTCTTTGATTTCCTCATTTGATAGGGAACCATTATTTATATGATTTTTCAATCATGTTTCATTTCAAAAAGACCACGTGCATACATGGTAATGCCTAAACTTTTTATCTCGGGTTAAACCATCATTGTACTAAAGTCCCCTTTCACCCTTCACATGTACGAACCAAATTTGTACAAAGGGTATATCTAGAACTACATGGGCTTGATTCCCATCCTTATGGGATACATAGGAACGTTCGAGTATCCCTCGAATCCAGCCCCATGTCTTTTGGGATTAACCCTAAATTTCACGTTCAGTCCCTTGGATGAAAAGTCCTCATGAAAACACACACTGTGTATTCATTATTATAGTCCGAACTCTATGACCCTAAACTAAGATCTCTCATACTTTTGTCCTGCATGACGTTAAACTGCATTTCAAGAACTACGTATGGCTTGATTCTCATTCTTATGAAATACGTAGTGAAGTCCAAAATTTCAATTCAGGACCCAGCCACAACAATATTATGGTTATCATTGACCTATGTATCTCTATATACATTGGACAATACCCATATTTATGTGTTATAATCCTAACCTTAAATATTATCAGATCTTCATAACCCTTTTCATGACTTTTAGTCACAAATATGTAAAACTTCTGAGAATTCTTTTGCCTGACTATGCAGTATGTGCCCATAGGTGGCCTTGCATAAACAGTCCACATAACAGACTTGTCAGCCGAAGGATACTATTTATTTGACTTTGCAGCCAATGCCCTTAGTTGGCCCTTCATAATTCAACCCCCTAACGGGTTTGTTAAATGATGGTAACTTCATTCTTGGGAAGAATGCCTCTTTTTTCCTTATTTGTCTTAAATGACGGTATGTAGGGATCCGCAAAAAAATATCCATCCTTAACATATTTGTCCCATGTCCTTTTTCATGATCTGAAAGTATTCAAGTCTATGGTTTATACTCTCCATATTCTTCTTCCCTACGTTTAGGTCAGACCTTCGTAGGAGTGATATCTATTCAATTCTTCGATAGTCTTGTTCAGAAATATCTTCTCCATATTCACGTACCTCTTTCCATACAGAAAACGCTATACTTTAGAAAATATGAATCTCCATAAACTTTTACTGGCTTTTAGCACTAGGAAAGTAAATTTCTGAGAGTTCTTTTTCCTGACTATGCAGCACGTGCCCATAGGCGGCCTTGCATAAACAGTCCACATAACAGACTTGTCAGCTGAAAGATGCTAATTATTTGACCATGAAGCCAATGACCTTAGGTGGCCCTACATAATTCAACCCCCTAACAGGTTTTGTTAAATAATAGTAACTTCATTCTTGGAAACTACTTCTTCTGATGCCTTTTTAGCTCTTTTTTATATCATTCCTCGGATTCAAATATTCTTAAAGCCATAGTTTACATTTTTTTTCTCCGTCATACCTGAGTATGGTAATATTTTTTTAGATAAATTGTCAAGGAATTGAATCAATTTTAATCCATTTTGGTCAAAGCTATTTTGGCCTTAAACATTAGCCCCTTTATGTCCATCATGCATGACTTTAAACTTCCAAATTTCTTGTTTTTCTTTTCACCTCAGAGTCAAATCCTCTTTTCTCTCCAGATCCAACTCTGAGGGGAGACTTTTGTTGATGCTCCTTTCCATCACAAAGTCTAAACGACTGAAAAAAGGGAAATACCTTAGTCCAAAATGATTCGTCCTTTGAAGAAACATAAAAAATAGACAATGGGATGAACAAGGAGAAATTTTCCCATATGCCGCGCAAGTTTACTCATGGTCACGCATGTGGACATGCGTGACGCACTTTGGCGTGCAAGTAACTTGCGCGACCTAATTGATAACCACCCGGTAACCGCCTGGGGTCTTCTCCTTCCTATAAATAGACCCTGTGGGCCCCCCATTCAAGAGGATTTTTTTCCAGAAACTCGGATTTAAGCTCCCGATATCCAAGTCTCTTCTCAAAGCTTCTGGAACACTTCTAAGGTAATTTCATACCTAAAACGGAAGATCTAAAGTAGAGGAGGGAGGCCTAAGTGTTAAAACTCATCAACACTTATGCGCCTGGGTGGCCAACCCTTAAGGGAAATGGCCACACTTGCATGCTGCCTTACTCCTTCGATAGAACTTGTGTGTTCCTTTTCTGGAAGAACCTCAAGAGGATTATAAAGGCCTTAATCAAGAGTCGCTCAAGTATTTCAATGCTGGTTGAACATTGCGCATGTACCCTACACATGTCGCGCAAGTATACATGCGCGACCAATACTTGCGCGCCCACGCAGTACCTGCGCGCCTTCCAAGACTTGCACGCCCCTGCCTTTTTGGGTGCCCATCTTGCCAATTTTACCCCTCTTAAGCCATTACACCATTCCCATTCAAGATTCAGTCTTCAAGACACTCTTCAAAACCATTTATGGTGTGATTTCTTGATTTGAATTCCTTATCTGAAAGGAATTCTTGTGGAATATCTCTCAAAACATAGTTATTTACATATCTTTATGTCACTAAAGATTGAGAGTTCATTCATTCATCATCATCCTTAAAGATGAGAGAATCCTTAACCTGGGTATCATTTTCAGGAATAATACCCAGTTTTAAGTCCTTTAACCTAGGCATCTTCTTCAGGAGTAAGCCCCAAATTCTTAAAGTTCCCAAATCTGGACATCTTCCTCAGGAGTAAGCCCGAAATTCTTAAAGTTCCCAAATCTAGGCATCCTCCTTAGGAATAAGCCCCAAACCTTAATCCCTTAACATGGGACTCTTTTTCAGGAGTAAGTCCCAGTCATAGTCCCTTAACCTGGGCCTCTTTTTCAAGATTAAGTCCAAGTCATAATCCCTTAACCTGGGCCTTTTTTTAGGAGTAAGTCCCAGTCATAATCCTTTAACCTAGGCCTCCTTTTCAAGAATAAGTCCCAGTCATAATTTTGGGGCTTCCTTTTCAGGAGTAAGCCCCAAGTCCCCTAACCTGGGTTTCCTTGTTAGGAATAAGCCCCAGTCATAATTTTGGGGCTTCCTTTTCAGGAGTAAGCCCCAAGTCCCTTAATTTCTCTTTATCCAGTCCTAATTGACCTTTGATTTGGGATTCCTTTTCAGGAGTAAAACCAAATCATCAATCCTCTCCTAATCTGGGTTTCCTTTTCAGGAATAAGTCCCAAGATAGAGTATTCAAATCTCCATGAAGCACATATACCTTTAAGGACCCTGTTCCTGGATTTTCTCCCTAAAGTAAATCCTAATCTTCATTTATATGGGCAGTCACACATACATAAGCCCCAAACCATTTCTTATGATAACATCTTTCATGGACCAATTGTCTATTTTATTACCAATACCTCTTGTTTCTCACACCGAGAATGACTCACGTGAGCTTAGAGGTTAAAAGTAATTATGACATCATTATTTGAACCATCAATCATAAAAATCATACTCCCATACTCGAACTACGTGGGTTATGATTCCTTTTCCAAAATAAAGGATACGTAGGTAGCCCATCTACAGGTTCGATCCCAACTTTGAAATAATCCATGTCCTTCTGAATTACAATAAACTTCAAGTGCCCCACTGAGTGGCTTTAAAACCAGCCTGGTCATCATAATGACCAAGATACTTTTATATAAAGGTTTTGAAGGATACCATTGACCAAGAATCTCTAAATGAATACAGATGATTCTCTATTGATGAAGAACCTCGAATACATATAAAAGATTCTCTAAATTTCTTACATATTTAATCATTGATTGTCAAAATTTAAGGAAAGCTCATTTTATACTTAGTATTGTAATAAGGTTTCACGAACATAACATAAATCTATAAAGAAAGCCCCAGAGTAGACAATAATTCCCCTCAAAAAGGTGGGATGAGTCTGACCTCCCATCCTCTCAACTAATGAAAATTCTTAAGCCTCATCAGTCCACAAACTAATGAGCACCTACCTTTAGAAAGTAGGTCCAAATGGATGTGGAATCATTGGATGTTTCCGGTTCTATGAATAGGCCCATTAGAAACCGATCGGAATGTTTGAATCTCCCATCCAGGAGGTCATCCCCGAATTCCGAGGGAAACAATGGCCTACAATAAAGAGCCATGTATGGTTCCATATATATAGTTTCTTGATAACTGTTGTTATAGGAAAACACCACTAAATCATGGTTCTTCTCCCATGAACCACCGAAGTCAAGCACACACGCCCTCAATATACCATCAAGCACTTTTATAATACACTCTGACTGCCTATCTATTTGCGGATGGAAAGTCGTACTCAATAAAACCAGCATACCAAGTGCCTTTTTCAAGACCTTCAGAAGCGCAAAGTAAACGGTGAATCGCAATCCAAAACAATAGTTCATGAAAACCTATGCAATCGAACTATCATCTGTAAATACAGATCTACCAACTACTCAACTATAAAATTTTTCCTTATAGGCATGAAATGGTCCACCTTTTTCAGTCGATCCACAATGACCTAAATAGAATCATTCTTCCTATTTGTTTTTTGAAGGCCTATCACGAATTACATGATCACGTCATCTAACTTCCATTCTGGAATTGAAAAAAGTCATATTAAACATCCATGTTGTTGATGCTCTGCCTTCACCTGCTGATAGGTGAAGCATCATGTCAGAAACCCTGTTATCTCCTTCTTTATACCTAGCCACCAAAACATTCATCACAGATCACGATACATTTTGGTCACACCAGGGTGCACCGCCCATCTTGAAGAATGAAATTTCCACATGATCTCTTCTCACATGCTCGTAGGAGAAACAACACGATTCTTAATATATGTGATATCATCCTCATCTATATTCTAGTCCGAAGGTGTCTCCCCGCCTTCAAAATTTTACCTAAAGGATAAGAATCAAGTGTCCACATGTTTCTTGTCCCTGATCCATCTCAAAAGTTTATACTCCACTTCAACTAACATGAGTGTCATTTCCTCGAGTCTCTCATGAACCACAACGTGCATTTCATCTTGAAATGACATCCTCCTCCACTCAACACGGACTGAAAATTATATTTTTTTATTTTCAAAAATAAAATTTGAGGATAAGTGGTAACCACATAGTTCACATGGGATACAGAAATACAAGTTCAGACCAAATTTGAAATTCAAAACTCACAACCCGAGGAGGCATTGAGGCAAGAGCCACCTGCGACAGCCAGAGTCTTGTCGCCTGCATCTGTAATCATCACCTGCAAATCTCTATCGTCGAACTACCGTCATCTTCAACACCATATAACACCCCCAGAGCCCATGACCGGAGAAAAAGAAACGAGATAACAATTCAATCCTAGATGAAAAAGAAATCCAAAGTCATCTTTGCAAACACCGACTGGAAATTCTTCATACCGCCACTAGATTCCTGAACAATCTGGGTCTCAATCTTCCTACTCAATGAAACAGCCACATAGTTTTCTTTATCGGGTGTATATACCATCTCAAAATCAAAAGACTAAACATACTCAACCCATCCCCACTGTCAAAGATTCAAATCGAGATGAGAAAAGATGTTCTTCAAGATCCTGTGATAAGTATAAGTTGTAAAACATTCACCTGAGAGGTAGTCTCTCCAACACTTCAAAGCATAAACAACCACTGCCAACTGAAGGTCATGCATTTGATAATTCATTTCATGCGACCTCAGCTGTCAAGACCTTTACACCACAAAATTATCTATTTTCATCAACATAGCTCTATGTTCTATCCTAGAAGCATCACAATACACCGTGTACTCTTTAACTAACTCAGGTAGAGCCAAAATTGTTGTAGACGTCAAATGCTTATTCAAATCCTGAAAAGATGTCTCAGATGACTATGACCATTCAAAATTTATTCCATTTTTGGTCATTCCTGAAAGTGGTTTTTCCAAACGGGAAAATTCTCAGATAAATCTCCTGTCATATCCAGCTAACCCCAGAAAGCTTTGTATATCAAATATATTATTGGGATGCTCCTAAGAAATCACTTCATGCACCTTCTGTGGATCCACTGAAGAAAAATTCTTCAAGATTATGTTTCCCAATAAGTGTACCTAATCAATCAAAAATTGACACTTATATAGCGTGGCATATATCCAATTCTCTCTATGTGTACTAAGGATGATGTCAAGATATTGGGAATGATCACCGTGAGTCGTGGAGTACACCAAGATGTCATCCAAAAATACTACCACAAACTGATCTAGGTACGGAGGAAACATCTTATTCATCATATCCATAAACACTATTGATGCGTTTGTCAACCCAAATAGAATTACAAAAAAACTCATAAATCCCATATATAATTTTTAAAGCAGTACTCAGTGTATCAGAAGTCTTAACTCTCAACGGGTTATTCCCCGATCTTAAGTCGATTTTTGAGAAAATACAGGCTCCCTTAAATTGGTCAAACAGATCATCAAATAATGGTAGTGGATATCTGTTCCTCACAATAATCTTGTTTGACCTCCTGTAATTGACACACAAATGTAAAATCCCATCATCCTTTTTTTCATACATTACAGGCAATCCCTGTGGCGATGTTCTTGGATGGATAAATCCTTTATCCTTCAATTCTTCCAACTGAGTTTTGAGTTCTTGAAGCTCTATCGGCACCATTCAATATGGTGGAAAATATACTGGCTTATCTCCTCGTATGATCTCAATAGTAAATTCTAAATCTCTTTTAGGTGACAGCCATGAGAAGACATCATGAATGTCATCCTGAAAAAAACAACCACTAGTGGAAGGACTTCATTCCTAAAACCTTCGTCATCCAGTGAAAGACTAGAAAAATGGGATATGAGCTCTCTCTGTTGCTGAGTAATTGCCCCTCCTCAGCCTGCCTGGATATCCCACTCCCCATAGTGAATGTTATGGTCACCCTCAGGTGACATAAATGTCACAGTCCGACGACACCAATCAATGTGGGCTCAGTATGTGACTAACTAGTCCATACCCAGAATTAGGTCGAAGCCTATCATATCAAGGATATAGTTATCCAACAGGAAACAATACTCCCCGATCTCTAGAGAACCTCCCTTTCATATAAAGATGTCTCAAAACTATACCTCCAATGGTTTGACTATCGTCATAACCCTGCTCACAAACACCACCGCCAATCTCAAACCATTAACAAGTTTTGTAGATATAAAATTATGAGAGGCACCAGTATCAAATATGGAACAATCTAAAGTAGAATCAACAAGAATAGTACCTCTTACTGTCGATGGTCCAGCCTTGCTATCCAAAAGTGTAGGTTGTAATGTATGCAACTGTGCTGCTCTTCTTCCCTGTGATGCAATATGACTCCCTTGACTTGTACCACTCTAATGATATGGGATTTTCTTCCCATGAACAACACATTTTTACCTTTACCACCTCGACCAGTAGAACTCTAACATTGGGACTGAAAAGGTGAAGAAGATCCCCTTCCCACACTGTGACTCTGTTTAGCTAATCCTTCACCACCTGACTTTTTTGGGTTCCTGCAGAACTTCTGAAGAAGTCCCATCCTACCACAGGATCTACATTCAATAGGGGGTCGAGGATATTTATTACGATAGTATACCGACCTTCCACAATAGTGGAAAAACAGTTAGGTAAGGTCCTGTGTAACCGACCCCTCTGTCAGGTTACACTTTCTCCCACCTCCTAGGCTGAGATTCTCATAACGTCGCTTCTTGCTCTCAAAAGTCACACCACATGACCATCTAGTAAAAACCAATATTCCTCCACTAGAATCCTCCTCTAGGTTCCCCTCAGAGATGAGAGCCTGATTTACCACTTCAGGAATTTTTTTATACAGGAAAATATTCACTTGTGACTTAATTTCACATGAATGTATATCCTGAAATCATCGTGTTGATGTGGCCTTGTCTTCTAGAAATGCTGGAGAAAAACATCGTAAGTTTGTAAATATTCTAGCATAGTCCATCACATACATATTCCCTTTACTTAGCCTCGTGAACTCAGCCAATTTTTCATGTCGGGGAATCTCTTGATAGAAGTGCTCAAAGAACTTCTCCTGAAATTCCTTCCACTCCATAGCTTCTAGTTGTCCATCCTGAGTCTGGATATCCCACAAATGTTTCTCTTGACCGCGCAACATGTAAGCTGCCAACTTGACTCTCTTTTCAACAGGTGTCTCCAGGTGGTCAAGTATTGTCTTGGTAGATTCAATAAAGAACACAACTTTCTATAGACCAACCTCTCCAGTAAAAGTCAGCGGGTGCTGTAACTAAAACTCCCTCGTATGATCAGACATACTATTCACAACCCGCCCAGGGTCTCTTTCCACCATTTTCATGAAACGGGTGAGGTTCTCTCAAAATATTTCCCCTGCTTCTTCATTTGGTACTATTGGTGCCTCAAGTTCAACCACAAGAGGACCATTTCGAACTATACCCACTGATCGTCCTCTCAACAAGCGCCGTGGTGGCATAATTCTACAAAGCCAAACAGGAATCTCAAGAAACAGTTCACAATGTTACCACAATTACACAGAACCAATTTATTCATATCACTTCACAATTATCTCATTCAATTTAAAAATTGGACACCATTTTCATTTCAATTTCACAAGAAAGGAAAATAAATAGTTTAAGTTCAACAATCTACCCTTAATCCATTTTCTCGTGCGTGCCTAAAATGATACATATCACAATAATCCTGAGTTCCTAGAATGATGCATGTAGACAAAACACTCAGGCCATTCTGGGACAAACATCAATACTCAATAAATTCTAGAAATAATAATCACTTCACATAACAATTTCATTAGGCAAGGTCAAATAATATTCAACTATAACGACAAACAACAATAACAGTAATCCCACCTTGAGTAATTTAGTTTTCCCCTATACATGGGTTTGCAAATCCCATGCATGAGCTCATTATCAAGCCTTGAATATCCCTAATCCTTTGTCTACATTCCCCAAATAGTATGACAAAAGAAGAAAAAGAAAACCTCCTTTGATAACACTTTGTAATGTCCCGACCCAGGAGTCATTGAATGGTGCTCCGTGTTGGTTGGTCACATGACCACAAGCACACCACCTCATATGCCAGAGGGTGCCGACTAGCAGCGAGGTTCTAGTAAGTCAGTCTTGGGGAGACTATAACTTCTGTTATCAGAAAAAAATACCAGTAGAAGTAACCATGAAATAGTGGAAACACATATAAATATTACAGTACAATGCCACTAGCATAACCAAAACTGGAAATACAATACCCAACTGAAATTTAAAACATGTTATGACAATGAAAGTGCCAAGTGTCTATAAGGAAACTGAAAGCAAAGACACAATAACTCCATACGGAACCCTACCCACGCCTGGTTCCCTCTTCCATGCTCCAACCCCAAACAGAACTCTAACCAGGGATCTTGCCCTTGTTCTGTCCTGCAACAACAAAGTCTATTCAGGTACCAATCAGGAAGCCCAAGTAGGGTGTCAGTACAAATCAGTAGATCACCACCAACAGTGTCAAAAACAAATCAAGTCATAAGAAGTGTATGCATATGCATTAATAGTAAAGCAAGGAAATAGGGAAAACAATTATATTTATCCAATTAACCTTTGTTCAATACGTTAAACATCCAGGTTCCCGAGAACACCCAAAACACATTGCCTTATTCAGCCCATGTAGGATCCTAAACCATTTCCCCAGTTCAACTCATATTTACTATGTCACAATATTATGTTTATGAATAGTCAAATGAAACCATAGTACAAAATAAATGAAAGAGTGTAGAACATCATATCTAGCACACATGTGAGTATTTGGAGCATCAGTACCTGCCTCACAACCCCCTGGGTATTTGGAGAATCTGTCCATGTCCCATAAAATAACAATTTCATACATGTCATTGGTTCTTGAACACCATTTCTAGAACCCCTGTGCATATTAGGAGCATCATTCTATGTCCCACAACACTTTTTCAAAACAAATATCCAATTCACATATACAACATTATTCAAATGTTTTATCATCCTTATCCTTCTGTCATAACTATCACCCATATTCAACTAGATCCAAAATTCACAAAGAACTGCATAACCAAACCACCAATTAATTATTAATTCCATGACTTTTATACAACTGTATACTCCTTACAAGATGATACTATGGGATTGGATTTTAAACCACCTACCTCGATGTATTGATGGAAGCTATCCCAATGAAAATCCATAAATTCCGAGTAGCACAATGTCGTCGATCACGTTCTGGATCTAAATCCTTAAAACCAAAAAAAAAGATCAATGGCATCATGATCTTGGAAAACTATATCTATATACCAAATCCAAGATC
Organism: Viscum album; assembly: GCA_963277665.1. Taxonomy (NCBI): domain Eukaryota; kingdom Viridiplantae; phylum Streptophyta; class Magnoliopsida; order Santalales; family Viscaceae; genus Viscum; species Viscum album. Next base: position 1,077,276,648 of record OY728135.1, on the reverse strand, counting down.
TATAACTTAACTCATGGGTCAAGATCCATGGAAATGATGGAAATAACCCATGAAAAGATTAAGGAAATAAAGAGGAATGAATAGAAGAAACAACAGGATGAAATCCACTTACCAGAATAAAATTGGATCTTACATATGATCCATTAATCTCAAGGAAATGTGTTCAGATCACCAGGGAATCTCTTCAAGGGGCTTTTCAAACACCTAGAAATTTCCAAGTATGAGACATGTTAGGAAAATAAGGTTTTCCTGGGGTTTGGGTAGTTTTAAAAAGGATTTTCAAAATTAAAAAACCACACACATAGTTTCCTGGACAGTGGTTCATGGTTAGGAAAAACCGTGCGCAAACCGAGCATACCTTACTACAATTTTGCACAGTCTACATGGTACTATCACACGGTTTTTCAAACCATGAACAAACCGTACATACCTCTATGTCCAGTTCTTCTTGGGCGGAACGTTTTTGGTCGCACGGTTTGTCAAACCGTGTGCAAGACGTGTACAACCCACTGTCCTTTAGTTTTACTTAAAATTTCACCCAAACTCACCCCATGTCACTACTCCAAAACAGAGGTACATAAAAACATCAAAAGTACCTAAAAACATTCCTGATACTGACTCCAGAAAAGGCCAGGATCTTACATTCCTAGTGGATTGATTAGGGACTTCATTCTAAGAAAATATATGATGTTTCATTAGTGACCACTTCTATGGAACATTTTTTCTCTTGTAGATGTTTTTATCAAAACTGGTAAAAGGTAATTAATCACACATCTGAGGAGGTTCATAGTGATACTTGGTATATTTTCGGAGCATGGATGAGGTTAGAGATTTAGAGTTAGGTTTTTCTTTTAGTTTTATTGGTTTTGTAGTCATATATTGTGTACTTTATTATTTTTTGGTGTTCTAATTGGGTTTTATTTGTAGTGTTTTTGAAATAAATTAAATATTATGATTTATTTCACTGATATCATGCATCTTGTAGTGGGATATTAGGTTATGGAATTTTTTTTTGGTTGTTTTATTTTTAATGTAAAAATCATCACCAATCTATTAATAAAGCCCTTAGTATTTACTGCACGACTTTAGTGTATTGCAGATTTATCTTAACGCCATTTAATATTCATATACCTACTCAATTCAATGAGGTGGGGAGGGATGTTACAAGTTGTTTGAACTTGGTCCTTTTGAATATATTTTTGGAACAAGTGGTCATATCCTTGGTTGGTCATAGACATGGAATTGATTTTCAGTCATGGAGTTAAAAATTCATTCTTGTTATATTTAGTTGAGGTCATATAAATGCGTAGGATTGTAGGTTCATGTAATGTAGAGAATAAGAATGCATATCTAACATTTTTACGATTAACATAATGTTACTAGGGAGATAGATATAAAATTTTTTTGGAGACAATTATAAGAATTGGATTCTCAATGTCATGGGTTTAGCCAATTAGATGATCATGACATGAAATATTGATATGACATCCCACTAGAAGTGAATATCTCAATTTTAGTAATTCATTTATGGAATTGGTTTATTTTTTAAGAATCCTAAGGTTTTTTTTAATTTAATGATTTTGTAAAATAGCATCCTTGTAGTATTTTAAAAATAGTTTGAATGTCAAAAGAAAATAGTATATTTTAAAAAAATGGTTAAAAATAAAAAATTGATGATTTTAGAAAAGTTTGTTTTGATACTATTATGTTGTAAAATTTAAAAATAAAAATTCATTAGTAAATAGAGAGTGTGTATTGTGGTTGGTTTTCTCTTCCTAGAAAATGGCTCATGGTAGACAGAATAGAAACCAACATGAAGAGGATACTGAGAACATGGTGGCACCTCATCAAACAGTGAACCAACAACTATTTCGTAGCATTGTCCAATAATTTCTTATTGTGGAAGTTGGGTAAATAAGGGATGATCCATGGTAAGTGGATTATTCCGTCCAATTCCAAAAACAAAATCCAACTATCTTTTGAGGTGACTCTGAACTAGAAAAAATAAAGGTGTGGGTTAATATTATTAATTATATATTAGATTTCATCAGCACACTAGAAAAGCTAAAAGTCAAGCTGGATATGTATATTCTAGAAGATCTATCATTCTAGTGGTGGTATTAATATCCTCAAGAAAAAATTTACCACCAACATTCATGGGAGAATTTTGAGGAATTTTCTTTTTTAAAAATTCTATCCTCATATATTCAGAATTAAATTTTTTAAATAATTATTTATCATGAAATATGAAATTATTTTTTTTATAGAGTATGTGTCTAAATTTATGAATTTAGTGTGGTTTTCATCAGAAGATGCTGATACTACCTCTTTAAAGGCACACAACATTGAATCGGGACTGAGGTGAGAGGTTTTCTCAGATATTTCTATTCTCTATATTACAAGTTATACATAGATGGTAAATGGGAAGATTTTATATGAGAGGGACATGTCATCAGATATGTGAGGAGGAAGTATGATGACACCCCTTGTAAAAAGTGGTAACTATAATGCTGGGAGATATCGGAAGAAGGAAAATAATTTAAAATGTGGGACCACCAATCAAAAATAGAAAGCTGGATCAGTGAATCATCTTTTGAGACCCTTGACTAAAGCTGTATATTTCCAATTTGGTTAAATACACCACATGATGTGGGAGTGTATGGAAACACCAAGATCATTCCACAATTGCATTATAATTAAAAACCTTCATTGCTAATATCGTATTGTATCAAGTTCGAGTGTTTTCGAAACTTCACATGTATCGTAGGTGTTATTTTATTCGACGGGATGAGGGATAGAGTTTCAATTTCATCAAAAAAATAGAGTTATCCATGGTGATTATTGTAATAACATGATTCCTTAAGAAGTTAAATCTCATAAATTCAATAAAAACAATATACAACAAGTAAGAAATTATATAGAGCTGAATAGGTTTTTATAGATGACCAGTTTAGACCATCTGTTGGGAGAGGTATGATGATTTTGAATTCAACCCTTACGCAAGTATATTATGATACAATTTATTCCCACAAATTTATCACTTCTCATATGGTTTATTTTATTATTTGAATGTTGATATTATTCCTTCTATTATAAAATGTCAAAATTTTGTTGTTTAAAGAAAATGATGAGATTCTATGTGTAGAGAATATTTTTTGTCTATTGATAGAGGTATGTTGAAATGGGATTTCTCTATTCATAAGATGAATTTATATGATATAATACTTGGTATGTATTAGTTTATAACATTCAAGGGTCACATTGACTGTTATACATGAAGAGTTAGTTTTACAACTAATGATGGGATCGAGCATCTCATTCATGGAGACCAGCATGAACTGGAAAGTGAAATGGGACTGTTGGAACCATTAGTTTGGGGAATATCATTCTAGTTAGTACTTTTTTCATTGGCATTGATCGAAAATATCTAGAACAAAAATTTTCCAATAGTAGAGGATCATTTTCATAATGTGTATTCAGAAAATTTCGTAGGTATTCCACCTATAATGGAAGTGGAGTGTATGATTGATCTCCATCTAAAGAGAAATTATATTTCCCTTCCATCTTATTGAATGGTTCCAGTATAATAAAGGTATATTAAAGTGATGTTTGGGGAGATAGAAAGAAAATGTATCATTTGGATGCACACGTCTCTATGGGTATCTCTGGTCTTGTGTTTTAAAAAGGCAAATGGAAATCTTCAACTATGGGTGGATTATCATTTTCAAAACAACATAATGATAAAGAACATGTATTTTCTCCGTCACATTGATGATATGTTCAATAAATAGTTGGGATATCAATGGTTCTGAAATATTGAATTGTGATCAAGATATCACCCATTGTAAGTGTGAAATAAGGATATTCCATAGATATATTTCAAAAGTATTCATGGACATTATGAATAAATGGTAATTAATATTAGTCTTATGAATGCACCTATGGTATTTATGGAATTGATAAATCATATATTTTAGAGATATCAGGATTCATTTTTGGTGGTGTTTTTGGATAAAATTCTTTTTATTCAAGGACATGGTTAGAGTATGAGCAACACATGGAGTCAATGCTGATAATCTTGAGGGAACATCATATTAATGAAAAAATTTCCAAATAATGGTTTTTGGATACATAATATATTTTTCTCTATCCATGATAATTTTGAAAATGTGTTTTTGTTGATGTATAAAATATAGATGCTTATATCTCATGGAAACAATGAAATAATATCCTTGATATACACAATATTCGTTTGATAGTTGGTTATTAAAAATTAATTAATTGAATTATTTCATGACTATATTTTCCTATAACATATTTGTAATATATGAATGTTCCTTTCTAATTGAATGAGGAATTCCAGAATTCTCTTGAAGAGCTAAAATTTTTCTATACATCATTACAAATATTGATTTTTCTGGAATCAGGACAAGGGTAAGTGGGGTATTATGGTTCTTTTGGATCTATCTTGGGATGTGTTCTCATATAGGGAGATAATTGTGTTTGTTATGACTCATGGTGGTTAATAGTTCATGAGATGAATTACCCAATACAATATTTGGATTTAGCTTTCGTAATCCATGATTTGAAGAATTTCTATCATTATCTGTGTGGTGAGAAATTTATTATGTCCTCAAATCCTAAGAGCATGAAGTATATTTTCTAAAAACAAGACTTTATTTGAAATCAATATAGATGTATGGAGTATCTCTATATTTTTTACTTTTAAGGATGTAAACACCAATAAAAATTAATTCAAATTCAGATGCATTAAGAATCAATTCTAATGCTTAGTTGTCAAAGGAATATTCATATGACGGGTAGTTGATGTCGGTCCAAGCCCATATGCAATTGAATGTCTCGACATATGTGAAGTTGTGTCCTTTATTCATAATTTGTTATTCCCAGATTTAGTAATGATAATTAAAGGGGCACATATATATGAACTAGATGTCTTTTGTGATGATGTTAAATATCAATGGTTGGGAGACCATTGGGGGATGAAATCTACATGAATTTTCATTGATGGGGTTCTAAAATTAGATAGTCATACAAATGGATTTTTAGGAACACCGTATTCCTGATAACCACTATTAAGGATGAGATATTCATCCTAGAAAAAAAATTATAACATGTGTAGAGAATATTTTTGGTGGATAGGTCTGAAAATGAAGTTTAATGAGTTCATTTTGAGATTTTTAACCTATCATTATGTTATGGAATAGTATAATAGAACAAGAGGTATGATGTAGTCATTACCTATCCCTTATATCAAAATGGTGTTTTATTTATATGGGATTTATAATGGGTCGCTCAAGAATGTTTGGGAAACAAAATCCTATATCAGTGGTTGTGTATTAGCTAAGAAAGTTATCTCATTTCATCCCAATTCATGAATTTAATATAGTGGATTAATTTTCAAAAATCCATATATGAAAAGTCGTAAAGAGGCATGTAATACCAGTTTCAATAGTTTCAAATAGATTCCCAAGGATAAAATATCTTTTCTAGACATCCTTATAAAAACTCCATGGGATATAGATGAAAATAATCATGGTGTATCATCCTTAGATGGATGGGAAATCCAAGGGTATGATACAAAAATTTTAAGGCATGTTGCGAGCATGTGTAATTCATTTCTCTTGATTATGGGATGATCACATGCCATTAGTGGAGTTATCATACAAGAACAATTATCAAGCCTCAATACATAAGGGTCGTTGTGATGGATTTTATGGGTGTCATTGTAGTTATCAACATTGTTGGGTGGAAATAGATAAGACATTACTAGTTGGGATGATCCTTGTCCATGAAACTATAGATGAACATTCCATTGATTAGAAAATATATGGAGACAGATTAGAGTCAATAGAAATCCTTTGTGGATCATCATTGATGGTTGTTGTCATTAGAGGTGTGTGATCTTGTGTTTTTTGGAATCCATAGGAGGGATGAACATAGATGATTTAGGAAGTAGGGAAAGTTTTATCATCAACACATATTCCATTTTGAGATACTTTAAAGGGTTGGTGAGGTGGAATAATGGTTGGAATTTCACTGATTGTTTAGTGCTAAGAATTATTGGTTTCATGTACCTTAGTTAAATAAGTACCATCTAGTTCCTAACCATTCAATTCACTGGGATCACATTGATCTAGAGAAATATTCTTCATTCATATATATCTTGTTGTAGATTATGGATAATAATGAGAAAGTCTTGTGTTGGGAAAGCATCGGTAAGTGAGGGGTAAGTGAAAAACATGGTCAGATTCCAAAATTTAGTTGATAACATGTTTAGTAAATGAAAGAGATATGGCGTTAAATCCTTCCAGGAAATAACGGTTTTCTACATTCTAAGGATATAAATTATAATGTTGGGGAGAATGTAGTACAAATTAGTTTCAAGTACGTAAACCTTTATTTATTGTTTTTAAGTACATAAAGTGTTTAGTTAACTATTTATAGATATTGGAGAGATTTTGAAATGTTTTTATGAATTTTATAAGGATTCAATACTGTTCCATAGTCTTGGGAAACCATTAAACACCTACATGAAATATTTATGATGACATTGGGGCTAAAGAGAAGTCACACAGATGGTGCACGATTTGTCCAATCGTGAGGTAGCCTTGAAGAATCCATGATATGTTGGATAGTGGGATTTGGCATGGTTGTAGCACAGTTTTATAGACGTGTGAAAAAAACATGTGAGCTCCATCCTTGAGGTAATGGATTGGGCATGATTAGTGCTTGGTTTTCTTAACCATGCGACTAATTGTGCATGACTTCAAAGAGAGTTACTAAAATTATATATATCCCAATTTTTATCTATATGTCAATATTTTTTCCTCTTATGTGGACATAACACAAGATTATATCTTCCCAATGTCTATTGTAGCTTCTCCCACTGGTTTATAGGTTATCATATGGCTTATCATGCTGATTTGAGACCAGATTTTCAAGGTAAGTGATTGTTCATGGTTTTTCTTTGTGGGTTATCTTAGATCTACATCCCTATCTATCTTTCCTTCTATGAAATATGTTTTATATGGATTGATAAAACATATTTCATTCCAAATACTATTTTATTTTTTTGTGTTGGTGGTATAGGTAGAGATCTATGTTGGGTATTTGGTGTTTCAACCCATTTTCGTGGATATTTTTCAGGCCGCTTTCCATTTTCACCTAATATTTTGAGTTATGTGGCTTCACTCTAAAATACTATATTTATATCATGTTGAATTAATAAAAAATTGATTAAATTGATAAACATTTATTGTGAAATTGTTGTAAAATCAGGTAGAAACCTTATTTAGCGATGTTTTTTTTGTTTTCTATGAATTGTGGAATTGCTATGAAAGGTTCTTTGATAAATAATTTTAATTTTATTGTTTTAGTATAGTTTATTGGTTCTATTTATAGAAACTGTTTATGAAATAAAATGTTTTTATATTGAAATTTTTTTAATTTAAATTTCAATGTATTCGAATGGATCGGAAGGATTTTATTAGCATGTTTTTAGGAATACAAGGTGGTGTGTGTTCATATTACATTATAGTACTAGGTGGAAATATGACCATATACTCAATTCTAAAGATGTAATATTACATTGGATTTAATTATCTTTTGATGACTTCATAGATATATGAGAAATCAATTTTGAGTATAAACTATCATAATGAATAATACATGTATGGGTGTATGGTTTTGTGGATTTTAATGTGATATGCCAAAAGAAAATATAAAATTGTTTTGAAGAAGTTGTTTAGATTCATTCATTGGAACTTTTTATTGTTTTGAGAATATTTTTTGACTATTGAAGTTGTTTATATTTGGTTATAAAGTAATTTAGAATTTTATTTATATAAAATGTTATAAATAAATTTACTAACATGTTTTATCCTAGTGGTATGAGTATATAAGTCATTTGGGGGTAAACATACTAAGTTTAATTACTCACCCCTACTTTGAAACATTGGTTCTTTTGTAGATATTTTTTGTCAGGACATGTTAAAAAGAAAGGGATAAAAATTCTCTAGTGGTTCATAGTTATACATAGGTTGTTTGTGGATGATGGGGAATGTTGTCATTTTTTAGTTAAGGCTGTCCTTGAGTTTTTTAGTTTTTAAGTCTTTTTATCTGTTGTTGGTTTTTTGTAGTATTTCATTGTTGTACTCTTTATATTGGATTTGATATAAATTAAATTTTGAGTTGTATTTCATTTATATCAACTATTATTTAGTGTGTTTTTTGGTTATGGGATTTTGGGTTTTTTGTTTTATTTTGAAAGGGAAAATCATCCTACAACTATTAATTAAGCACTTATAATTTATTTACATTCATTGGCATATTGGGGAATTCACATAAGGGAAAGTAAAGTTTCTCTTCCTTGTCAAGACAATGATGAGGGGTGGGCTATTACAACGTCTCCCAAGCGGGTCCCAAACCTCATCCATTTCCCTAAACCATTCTTTATCACGATTGATCTATCTAACATAGGGTAGTTTCCCATTACCTATCCTATATTCGTGTAATGAAATATGGAACTGAACAGGAATACCATGTATAGTGAGAGTATAAATCAGTAGGACCCCACCAATGGTGACTAAAACAAATCCATTCAATAACATGTTTATCCATTTATATAAACAAATAATTTAAATGATTATGTAATCAGTTATTACATTATCAATTAATATTTATTAAAATATATAGATTACTTGGTTTCCAGGGACACTCATGCCCCAATACCTACATCAGCCCGCACTGGGTCTGAACCGTGTTACTTATTCAATTCACATGTCATTATAGCACATTGGAATGCATTATCTATTTCAATCCAAATTAATTTTATGCACACATAGAACCATAGTCCAATGCCAATGTTTTGGGTGTAGAACACAATGTCTAGTTATCTAGGTGTATTTGGAGCATCAGTCCATTTCTCACACCATTTAGCAAGATCAGTAGTTGAACTCAATACCCAGATCCTCTTTCATCATTCATTCTTATATATATATATATATATATATATATATATATATATCATGGGAGTATAACATCATGTCTATTACCCAATTTCTCAATCATACATATATTTCATGGGTAAAGAACATTATTTCAAGCAACCCACCTCACAATCATACATATATATAACATAACATATCGCATTATCGGGTGTATATGATTATCACATGTTTTCACATTCTCACGATAATAAACATTAATCAAAATTAATCTTCTTATAACAATTAACCATCACAATCATCCATTAATTGATTCGTAAATTAATTAATTACAATTCCTTTAATTAATTGGTAAAAAATAATTAACTACACTTAACCGAGTAGTTAATTAAAAAAATGAATAATTATATTGTTTTCATTAGTTAAATAAAAAATTAATTAGATACACAATGTCCATTAATTAATTCAAAAATCAATTAATCCTCTCACAGTCAAAACATCTAATAATTAATTCCCTAATCAATTATTTTGAATTCAAATTCAATTTTGGAATAGTTTAATAATTAATTCAATAGCTAACAATACCCAATTCCACAATTTAATAAATTAATAATTAATTCATCAATTAGTTATCCAAATTCAAAAATTCCATTATTCAATCAAACCCCCAAATCCCTAATTCAATAATAAATCACACTATTTAATCAAATTTAGGAATTCCAATTTCTAAAAAAACCCCAGAAATTAAACAATCACATACATGTAATTGATAATTAGACAATGAGATTTTAATAATAGACCACCTAATTCAATTCATTGTTGTGCGATCACTGAATAGAAATCCCCACAATAGAGAAACACAATGACATAGATCAGGATCTAGATCTAAATCTCAAAATCAAGATTAAGGAAAACAATATCTATTAATTATAGACCTATATCCACAATTCTAGATCTAGATTTGTAAAATCAATATCTATATCTAGAAAAATAGAGAACAACTTCCCACTAATAAAATGAGAGATAAGAATAGGATGATTGAAAATGAAATAGAATAAGACCCATTTACCGAATGTGGTGGTGATAATCAATATAGGCTTCAAATTAAAAATAAATGAGGTTTGGGATGATTATAATTCATCCAGATAGTTCCAAAAACATTAATTTCATCCATGGATCAAATGGGGTTCTAATAGGGGGAGTTATGGGGGTTCATGGGATTTAAAATCAAATTTTAGGTTAACTATAATTCCTTTTCATGGTTTACAGGCTCGGGGAACATGATTTTCCATAACTGAATGCTTAAAGAATGAACCTATTATTTTTTGGGTGCATAGTTTGAAAAACTGTGAGCCAACATTATGAATACCCACAATATATTGTTTCATGGTTTATTGGGATGAGGAGCACTATTTCCCTTAACTATACACCAACCATGTATTTTTCTATTTCCATCATTTTTCTCAAATTTCCACATGAACACACTTATAGATAAAATCCAAATGAAAATAACTCGATTATAAACAAAAGAGTACCTTTAAAGGAGTGTAAGACAACTCCATAAAATTTCAAGATTTTACAATCTTCCCATATTATACCAACTCATCGTTGAGCTGCACTCCCATATATCTCTATGATTATGAGTTGAAAAGATTAGGCCATTGAGCCCTCATATCTACTTACCTTTCACATGATTCCTCCTGAACATATCTATGTTTCCATAATTGAGGAAATTTTGGCATAGTCAATCCCCAAAACACTATCTCACTATGATATAACACATGTATTTGATGCTCCTAAAAGGACACATCAATTTTATGTTCAACATCATCCTTGTAAACCACATGATAAGGTTAAGGGTGACACCACCTTAGATTAGACATATGGATAATGTCTTTAATAGAAGTGTATTTGAGTGGAATAGCCTATCGGTATGCCATCGGCCTTATTATCTTCACAAACACCAACATTCTGATGAACCATGGCACCAATATGAACAATAATCATATCTTGTCATGCCCTAATCTAGGTGAAACCTGATGGGAAAAATCATCCTCTATAAACTCTTTGGATATTCATTAGCTTTCAGCATACGTCTTCCATATAAATTAATCCATATCCACAGGCTTCTGAATCAGATGAACCTACTCCAACATCTACTGCATGAGACCCTGTCCAAACAACTCTGACTTAGCTTCCCCCATCTATCATCGTGGTGACCTGCATGGCCTACCATAATGATCTACATATGGTGAAACATTTATAGTTTCTTTATAAAATTTTTATAGAAAAATTACACCAAAGACAAGTTCTTCTCCCAATACCCACCAAAGTCATGAACACATGTTCACAACATATCCTCATGCACATGTATAATATGATATGAGTCTTCATGTAATTGTGGGTTGAAGGTCATACACAATATTATATGTGTACTAATATCCTTCAAAAAGACATTCCACAATTGTGAAGTTAAACATGAGTCCCGATCTAAAATTGTAGTCTATTCCACCACATGAATATTGAATATCTACCAAACATGTATGTTTCCATAATACTCCACTGAGAATGTATATTTAGTTGGGATGAAATTTGATAATTTTATTGGTTGATCCACAATAACTGAGATAGTTTCATTTTCCCTTATCATCTTTTGGAGACTCACCACCATTTCCATTGTGACGTTATCTCACTTACATTATGGAATGGTCAACAGTTGTAGTAACCATATAGGTCATTGATGCTCTTACTTCACATGTTGACAGGGGTATGATCTTACTAAAAAACTTTTTATCTCCATTCTCATACCTAACCGCCTAATGTACCATCAATGATCATTGTATGTTTTGGTAAATTCTAGAATTAACGCTCACTTTGATCCATGAAATTCACACATTTTATCCTCCCACATGCTCGAAGGCACAACAAATAAATTACTGGAAAAAAAGATTTTATCCTCATCTATACTTAAATACGATGTTATCTTGCCAGTTTTAAGGATTTTACTCAATTTTAAACATTCTAGGTCCTTATAATATCTACCTATAATCTACCTTAAATGTTTAGAATCCACTAAAATTGATATCATAGTAATATGTTCATGATTTTCCTAAACCACTACCTAAATATCATCAAAAAAGGTCATCATATTCCACTCAGCACTAGAGTTCTTAAGCACTTGAGACTAATTTTCCAAGATCAGTAAATCAATAGCATTGTTCCTCGTTCTAGGTGTATATTCTAGCACAGATTCCAAGGACTTCATATTCTCAACCCATCATCACTGTCGAAGATTCAAATATAATTGTGAAAATATGTACTTTATGATCTTGTGATCAGTATATATAGTAAACTTTTTTCATAAAATATATTTTCTCAATAACATTAATACATAAAGTACTATATGCAACACAATGTTATTCGTAGGGTAATTCTATTCATGGTCCATTAACTTTTGAGAACCATATGCCACAAATCGGTCTCCTTGCATCAATACAGCTCCATGTCTAATCCTAGAAGCATCACGATACACCATGTACCCCTCACATAGCTTAGGAAGGATCAATATTGTTGCTAATATAAGAATATTATTCTGCACTTTCAAGGATTCCCCACAATATTTTGACCATAAAAATATTATCCACTTTTTTCGAGATAGAAAGTGGAACTTCAAAATAGAAAAAGTTCCTGATAAAAGTCATCTAATACTAATAAAATTCCAAAATTCATCAGATATCGAATACGTTCTTGGGTTGCATGAAAGAAAACACTTCCTGAACAACCACTGGATCTATTAACACACCATTCTCTATTATGATATTATCCAAGATGTGTATATGATCAATCCATAACTGGAACTTACATATGTTGGAATTTATTAGATACTACCTCATTGTACTCGGGATGATGTCAAGCTATTTAGAATCATCGTCAGTAGTCTTGGAGTACACCAAGATATCATCCAAAAACACCAGCATAAATTAATTGTGATACGAATAAATGATTATGATCATCAAGTACATAAACACTTCTGGTTCATCCTCAAACCGAAATGGAATTATAAAGAACTCATATAGGATATACCTACTTCTAAAAATTTTAATCGGTATATCAGATGTGAAAATTAACAGTTGGTGATACTCTAACCTCATGTCGATCTTCCAGAAGACACAAGATCCTAAAAAATGGTCAAATAGATTGTCGATATGTGGAAGAGCATACCAATTCTTCATATTCATTTGGCTTAACATCTAGTAATTGACACATAAGTGTAGTTTCCCATTAACTTTATTAGAAAAAATCCCTGGAGAACCCCTAGGGAATGAACACAGAAAGATACACCCTTTATCCTCCAACTGAGTATTGAGGTCTTGATTCTCTATAGGTTCCATTTTTTATTGTGAAATTGAAACTTGATCATCCCCTAATATGATCTAATTGGTAAATTCCACATCAAATTCAAGTGGAAACCATTGTATGTATTTAGGAAATACATCCTTATATGGGTCCACTACATATAGAATGAAACTCAATTTTTTATCTACATCATCCATCATTATACTACCATAATTGGCTATGATCTCTCCCAGTTTCTAAGAAATTGGCCCTACTCGGCCTACATGGATATCCCACTCTCCTTGGTAAGTATATTTTTACCCATTAGGGACATAATGGTTACTCTCCTATGGTATCAATTAATGTTGGCTCGTTTTTTTACTATCCATCCCATACCCATAATTTGGTCAAATCCTTACATATCAAGAATATAGAGATCCCAGTGAAATTATTTATCCCTGATCTCAAGAGAACATTCATTTCACAAACATATGTCACTAGACCGTACTCCAAATGGTGCATCTAATGTCATTTTCCAGCTCATAAAATCCACTTCCAATATTAAAACATTGAAAAATTTTACATACATAAAGGAATTATAGGCACCAATATCAAATAATTAAATATATAAAGTATAAGAATCTGAAATAGTTCCTATTAATATTGATGGTCCAACATCTCTATCTAAATGTTTAGTATGAATATCATGCAATTGGAATGCCTCTTTTCCCCATGCCATAGTCTGACTCCCTAAGCTTCACCACACTCTTGATATAAGTACACTTTATCCAAAACACCCATTATACTTCTTCATCCCCCTCAGCTAGTAAAACACTAGCTTATATAATGATATGGTATAGAAGAGCCTATTCATACACTCTAGTTTTCATTTTATCCTCCATCACTAACATTATATCTATGGTTTCTGTAAGACCTCGGTAGATGCCTCATTCTTTCACAGGATCAACACTCTATTGGTGGTTGGGGACAATGTTTGCGAAAGCTTCCTCTATTAACAATCTACCAGAAAAGAGCATGGGAAAGATCTTGAGTAACTGATGTCCCTTTTTATCTAATCTTCTTCCAACTTCTCTAGTTAATGATTTCATATTGAAAATTCCTTATCTAAGAATATGTAACACAAGGAAATCCAGCCTGAACTACATTTCATGAACTGGAATACTCACTCATGTTCCCATTAGTAATGAGATCCTGATACAATACCTTATAAATCTTATTTAACTGAAAGAATATAACATGTAACATAATATCACAGTTAAATACATCCTATAAATTCTTATTCATAATTGTATCATATCCCACTGAAACTGTAGAAAACCATTTCTAGTCTATAAAGATTCTAGTACAATCTATCACATACATTCTCTCATGAGTTAACCACATGAGCACAAATTCTCACCCCAACCTCGGTGTATCTGGATAAAAGTTCTCTAAGATCATTCCAAAAATCCATTCCACATTATACAATAATTCTATCTAGTCCGTGACAGAATTTCCAACCATCTGTTTGTTGATCCTAGTATAATATAAGCATCCAAAATGACCCTCTTCTCAAATAGAATCTCTAAAATATCATGTATAATTTCAAGGGAATAAAACTAGAACTCAACACCCTCAGGTCAACCATATTCTGTAAGAGTCGGATGGTTTTGTAACTAAAACACTCTCATCATGTCAGACATACTCTTCAAAAAACACCCAAGGTCTATTTCCATTTATTTCATGAAGTGATGTAATTTATTTCAGATCTTCTCACATGCTTCATCTTTCATTACTATCGGTGCCTCAGGTTCCACTACGGGTAAATCCTCACTAGCCATAAACTCATGTCATCCTCTCAAAAAGTTTCATAATCGAGTCATAACTCTACAATGTCAAATACAAGTCCTAGGACACATATAACGACATTATCACATTTACATAAGTATAATAATCACAACAATTATTTTCCACAACACTATCCATGCATAAAAAAATGAGGTGCTATCACTTATCATATCCTCAATATTCATAAGTATTAGTTATGAAATATTATTATCATTCTCATTTAGAAACACATTTATTCAAATTTTTGATCATTTTCCACTTCAAAAAATTAAAGTAGGTGAAATTTTTAATTTAATTCTCTAACAATGAAAAACAATCTATGTTCAGTAACATTCCCAAAACCAATTTTCCCATGTGTTCCTAAAATGATGATTGTCAAATAATAATAATAATTCCCTTTATTAATGCATGCTGACTGAACACTCAAACCATTCCTACTCTTCATTCAACTTTCAGAAAATCTAAAAGAATAATTACTCCACACAACTAGTGCATCGTATAAGGTTAAATAACATTAAACTATAATTGAATACAATAATAACAATAATCCCACCCAAGGTACTTGTTTTTTTCCCATACATGGGTTTAAAATCCCATGCACAAGCTCATATCCAAGCCTCAAATTTTCATAGTCACCTTTCTATATTTCCTAAACACTAAGACAAAAGAAATAAAATAAACCCCCCTTTGATCAGACTTTATATTGTCACAAGACCCCAATACATCCACCTTGTATTCCATATGTTATTTACTAGCAGTAGGGGGGGTCTAATATGTCAATCATGGGGAGACCATACACTATTTTATCATATTAATCCACCACCAGAAATAAAAAACCCGTATTTGAATAGTATATAATCGTAAAAATACTAATAGTTGAAGTCAATAAAAGTAATAAATACAATATCAAAATTAATGAATTAAACATTCCATGCTAATGTACATGTGAAGTTTATAAAATGAAAACTTGAATAAAAAACACCGACGAATCCAAAAAAGGGTCACAAAAAACATCTCACTCCCTTAAACATGATCCAAGCCAACTCATACATATAACATAGGGTTGTCTCCCGTAAAATTCATGCATCCATGAAATCAATTCAGGTATAAATCAGTTAGTCTGAGTAGGGTGTGAGTAAACATTTGTATACCGCCAACAATGTTATATAAAACAAATCCATTGAATAAGAATTTTATGAATTTGTATAAAGAAATAATTAAAATTCATATTTACACAGTTAACACATTATCAATTAATATTTATTAAACCATGTAGACCACCGTTTTCCTAAGGACACTCATACCTCGATACTTTTGTCATTCACTGACATGTATGAACAAAGTTACATATTAAATTCACAAGAAATTATATAACATGGTATTACATTATCCATGTCACTTCAATGTCGTTATTATGACCATATGGAACCATATTACAATGCTAATGTATATTTGGGTAGAATTCCATTTGTAGCTGACATTGAGTATTTAGAGAATAAGACCCTGTCTCACGCCATTTAAAATTATTATGAGTAGAACTCGAAATCTAAAACCCTATATATCTATCAAATATATATGTATAGGTCAAATAACAGCAGGTCTAGTCCCCCATTTATCCATCATAAATATATTTCATGGGAGTAGAATACCATTTATAACACCCCATTTCGCATACATACATATATATCATTGGAGTTGAGAATCATTCCTAGAACTCCTGCATATATATATATAATATATGTATATATATATATATCTATGTGTGTGTGTGTGTTTCATAACAAATCACATTATCATATGTATGTAATTTTCTCATGTTTTCACATTGTCACATAAACAAGGATTAATCAACATTAAGCATCTCATCATAATTAACCACAACAATCATCCATTAATTTACTCGAAAAATAATTAATTCAATATGCATTTATAAATTCATCAATTAAGTGGAAAAATCCATATGATTAATTAATTATTCTATTAATTATTCATATTTCATCCAATAATTAATTTAATAATTATTTAAACACACTAAGGACATTATTTAATTCAAAATATAATGAAACCTTTAAAAATATTAAAATCAAATAATTAATTCACCAATATGTTATTACAAATTCACAATTTAACATGAAAATATTTTAATAATTAACTCAACAACGGAATATACCCAATTATCCAATTCGATACCTCAATTATTAATTTATAAATTAATTATCCCCTGTCACGACCCGTCCCCCAGGGCCCATGTTATAACTACCCCAAGCCCGCCTTCCATAGGCCAGGGGATGGCGACTAGCACAAAAGGCGTAAATCCCCATAACTGGGAAGACATTGCCTTTAAGAAATGTAAACACACACACAACCAGAGTACAAGCGGAAGAAAAAACTAAGTAATGCAATATAACAAGTGTGTTGAAAGTACAAAGGGGGCCGGAAATACAAGACCAACAGTAAAGTACAAGAAAAAGACAAAACATCAGGAAGGTGTTAAGCTGCTCCGGGATCGTCCTCCAGAGTCCCTACCTGAAGGGTAGGTACAGATGGCCACCTCATCTCTCTACATCCATCTGTCACCTCTGGGTACCGTCTCGTCGTGAAGTCCACCTCCGAGTACCCTCTCGTCGTCAAGTCCTTCTTTGGGTACTGTCTGGTCGTGAAGTGCACCTCCTGGTACCCTCTCATCGTCAAGTCCACCTCCGAGTACCGTCACGTCATGAAGTCCGCCTCCGGGTACCGTCTCATCGTCAAGTCCACCTCTGGGTACCGTCTAGCTCTACAAGCCGCAACCACGATCAGTAATGTCCATCGTCTGCAACCAACATAATGTAGTGCGGGAAAAGCCCATGCAGGGGTGAGTATGTGATACTCATTAGGGACCCTGAGACCCCTGAAGGTCTCCCTGAATCCTCAAAGGATAAACCAAAATGAAAAGATACAATCATGATGTATCATCCAACACTACTTAGGTATATGCCCATATATAAACCTAATTCATCAAATCCAGTAAAGCTCCATCTCACGATCTCATGTACAACCCAGTCCACTCAGGGAAGTATAACTTAATCCATATAGGAAAGTACGATCCAATCCACACAGGAAAGCATAACATAATCCACCAAGGAAAACAAGATCCAATCCACACAGGATATCAATTCAATCTCATCGAATATAATGATTGAAAGTCAAGACTCATCACATACCAGGATTTTAATCATGATGTCGAAACCATAGCTACTGGGAAACTCCTCCTTTATCGAGTACAGTGGGCCTTCCGCTACAACCAAGTGTTTCCCACTAACCTTGGATTGCTGTAATACTCTAGCTGTCGAGTACTATGGGCCTACTGCTACAACCAAACGCTTCCCACCATGGGTCTGCCGCTACAACCAAGTGCTCCCCCTCATAGCCTACAGAGGTACCCTTTTTGTTGAGTACCGTGGGTCTACCGCTACAACCAAGCACTCCTCCACCGTGGGTCTGCTGCTACAACCAAGCGCTCTTCACTGGGCTATACAAAACACTTTGATTCAATCGATCAGCAGTCGTCAAGTCTCATCGAGCTCTAGGGTTCCCGCACACAGCACGCTCATTCCGGGAGGGTCCGCTCCACGGGCCAAGAGGTCGATAAATCAACTATCACATAGACCAGAGTTTATGTATCAAAAAGTTCCGTCATGTCAATAGGAACACTACGTGACAGACGGTTCGTCAATCGGACGCCCTGTCTATGATTGATTGGCTTTTTCGTCCCAAGGGCCTGATTGGTTTTTTTATATCAATCCAACCTGAACATACTCCATCTACATCCAAACATCGATCAAATTAAGCCAAAAGGATTGTCTCTCTAAGAGGAATCCAATAAAGTCAACAACACATCAATCGGACATCCAGAGCTAAGGTTATAAGTGTTTTTGCTCAGAGGGCCCGGTTGGATTCGTGTTCGAACCAACCCGGCTGTATCCAATGTTCTCCGAAACCTTCAGTATAATATACCGAAACGATCATCTCGATCCAAGAATCGCATCGCAACTGAAGGTGCATAGATATGAGGTCTGTATCCCATGTTATAGGTCTTTGAACGAGGCTATCCAATATTAGGGGGTTTTGGGCCCAGACCGACCCAGCCCATGACCCCCTGGGTCTGCCCTAACCGGTTCGACCCGGCCCGGGTCCGGGTCCAGCCTAGCCGGCGCTGGGCTCCGGCCTAGCGAGGGCGGCCCAGCACGGCGTGGACGGTTGGCCTAGCACAGGCGTGCCCCACGTGGCTAGTCAGATCGGCCGTTTCGACCAAGCGGGAAACAGGCGGGAGCACTGCCCCCCCTGATTGAAACAACGCGACATTAATGCCGCACCCTCCCCCAAACCTAGGAACAGCTTTGCCATTCCGGTCCGCTGTGGCTCAACCGTGGCGGTCTCCTCCGGCGGCGTGACTCCGCCGCACTCCACGGACCACCAGACACGAACCGATGTTCCGCTTTAGCCGTCGTCTATGTCTAAGGTCATTTCGGGACCCAAACTTCACTACAGAGTCTTCAAATCGCCTATGCGGCTCGTTTCATCATTGCCTGTCGATCTGAACATCAATAAACAATATGCGGAGGGTTGTCAGACCGTGTTTGTTCGTCCCGCACCCTCCAGGTTAGGTGTTTTCAAATGGCAGTCATTAAAACACATGCTTTTAGTGTCAAAGAGGGTATAATTTATTAAAGTATAAATTATACTAACTTCATACCATTAAACGCTTTAGTATGTGAGATTACATCACTCGAAGTGTATTAAAAAAAATTCCCCTACGTTTTTCTACGCAATCAAAAATTCCAAACCCGCAAACATATTCGTTCATGAATCAAATTAATAATGTGTTGATCCGCTCTCTTTGATTTAGAAGGAAATAAATGGGTTTGTTAATATTCAAAAATTAATCCCCTACCTCATGGAGTTGTCGAACGATGATTGTCGTGGGAAAATGGCATCACAGAAGACAATTTCGTAGAACAAAGCTCCGTACACGTCAACAGTGAACGTTCGTGGAAGAAGCAGCATCTCGCTTTTCTCGACGCATGAAGAAGATGAGAAGACGAGACGATGTTCTTCGTCGAAGCTTTGTTGTTCTTCACGTTCTTCAACCTTAAAGCAATCTATCCCCAAAATCTCAACACACAACCTCCCACCTCTAAATAAAATAAGGAAGACTTATTTTATTAACACACGCCATGCATTGTCAAAACTTCAAAAATCAAACTCATAATAAAATTAATTGAATGGCATTAAACAATCAATTTAATTGTGAGAGTTGACATGTCATAAAGAGGGAAGGTGGGTGTGTTACACATTTATGGGGGGTCGCCAAAATAAAGAGGGGTGTTTCGGGAATTTGAAGGGGTGGGTCTCATGTGGGACCCACCTCAGAAA
Organism: Viscum album; assembly: GCA_963277665.1. Classification (NCBI taxonomy): domain Eukaryota; kingdom Viridiplantae; phylum Streptophyta; class Magnoliopsida; order Santalales; family Viscaceae; genus Viscum; species Viscum album. Next base: position 1,077,256,084 of record OY728135.1, on the reverse strand, counting down.
TATCCTACCAAGTGGTTAGGATGTAGTTGGTCCCACTCAACTCCCAAGCATATGTTATAACTATTTAGATTAGAAATAAAATTGTGGCACATATTTCACTCTTTAGTTAACCCAATTATTTAACAACACCACCCATGAAAACCCAACTCCCAAAAGGGTCTTCTTAAGCAAATATCGGCGTCGCAGTTTCAATGGTGCCCTCAGATTTTGATTCCGAGCACCTGTTCAAAATATAGAAAAACCCACTCAGTCATTCGCTGAACGTACCTGAGGAAATCATCGTAAATTGATTCTGGGAACACCAGGCCTCGGAATCAGGTGCTATTAGAAGCCAGAGACTCGCAAAATTCCAACGACATTAATAAAAAAAATTCTTTGATATTTATGGGTCTTTACATTACTCCCCCCTCAGGGCTTTACAACCCCGTAAAGCTATAACACAAACTAGGGAAACAAAAGAGGGTACTGAGAATGCATCTGAGCCTCCCGCTCCCAAGTGCTCTCCTGGAGGCCTTCGTGCTGCCACCTAATGCGTAGTAGAGGAATCGACCACCCATGTAGGACCCACTCCTGTTGATCCTCAATCTCCACTGGGACCTCAGCAAAAGTTGCCCCATCATCGAATTTCAGCTCCCCATGGTCAATGATATGCATTGGGTCATGCACGTATCTCCTTAGCTGAGACATGTGGAAAATATCGTGCACTTGGAGCAATTGAGGTGAATGGGTCAAGAAGTAAACCACCTCTCCTACACTGTTGAGGACCTAGAAGGGCCCGATGAAGTGCGTAGATAACTTGCCGCCCCGGCCAAAACTCTATAATCCACATCGAGGTGAGACCCGTAGAAAAATGTGGTCGCCATCCTCGAACTCTGGTGGTCTCAGCATCCTATTAGCAAAAGACTTTTGTCGGCTCTGAGATGTACTCATCCGCTCTTGGATGACCTGGACCTTCTCTGTTCCTATAAGAGCTGCTAAGATTTCTTCGTTGCCAATAAGAGAAATCTGGTCTCTTCCCCATGATGAACCACGTTCTTTGCCTAATACAGTCAATCCCAACATGGATGATACTAATCCATACCAAGTATGATGTCGTAAGGCCTCGACGCTAATACCAAGGGATCCAACCATTACTCTCGCCTACAAGGTTCAAGTCACACTGTCGGCTTCAGTCTGTGGTCCCTGGGTCTCCTCCAGTAGGTATCTCAAAAGTGAGGGTCAAGTCAACAGTTTTAACTGGAACCTCTTAGTACAAAAAAAAAAGAGGACGACAAAGTCACAACGAAACGTGTCTTTTATTATTGAAGCTCAAGTACAAAGACACACAACAATGACAACAAGGAAACTAGAAGCACCAAGATCAAAGGTCCCATGCCTGGAACTAGTCCCGCTCCTATCCATCTGCTCCCAGAGCTCCATGGTCGTAAGCCTCTACTGCCTAAATCCGAGCTCTCCCACATACATCTGTTCCCTGCGGTCGGGGTGGACCTCCTAGTGTTGGTGGTGGAAACACCTCAAAGCGTCATCCACCTCCACCTTCACGGCCAGCTTCCATGCCTTAGTCTTTTGCTCCTTGCAATCCGCCTCGATCGAACCTCTAACTCTGTCTGGGAGGTCCTTCGTTTATCTGCTGGTCATCTGTATGGCGGGTCAGACAGACATGTGCCATGTGACCATCCCCGCCGCAGGAGTAACAATGTCTGTTCCTGGTAAGTCATTCCCCAACCCGAGTGCCTAGAACACACGATCATGTGTCATGTAGTCGATCACCTGTAGGCCAGGTCCGTTTGGACCTCTCCGTTATCTGTCTACTGCCTACTTGAGTAGACTTTGATGCATGCCGGCTAGTGGTAGGTCCTGCTTCTAGAGACCTCTCAGCAAGGAAACTCTCCACTAAGAGGACTCTCTCCAACACCTCTATCTGCGTCGGGATGCTGTGAGAAACAAATGATGCTCTAATCTCTTGCATGAGCCCCTTCTCAAAGGTTCGGGCCCTGAAGAACGAGTCGCGTACCATATCTGTGGAGTAGCACGATAGATCGGTGAACCTCGCTGAATACTGCGCCACCATCATTCTACCATTCTGATGACGAAGTAGCTCTTGAATGCGTCCCGCTCGAAGGGTGGCTGGTACAAAATCTTCCTGGAACATGCTCTCAATGTCTGCCCATAGAAGTGATGCCTCATCGTGCACGTGGAGCATCAGGCTCCACCATCTGCCTACTGCTTCTTGAAGGAGGCTGGCAGCGAGGATCACCATGAAGTCTGTCGGCGTCCCAACCAATCTAAAAACTCGAAAAACAGCCTCCAGCAAATCCTCAGCTACCTGAGGGTCCGTCTCCCTGTGGAACCTGGGCGGTCTCGGATGTTGAAACTCATGGAGTGCACTAAGGCGACGTGCAGTCTCAGCGGCTTGGGCTGGTGGCATCAGTGGCTCAGCGGATAGAGGTACCGCGAGTGCCTCCGCTATAATAGGGCTCTGCACCGAGGCCTCGTCGCTCGGTGGGATGTCATCTCGCACCAACTTCGGAACCCTAGCTGGCTGCCGTCATGGGGCCATCCTGAAAAGGGACAGGTGCGCAACGGTCAAAACAGTAAACCTGGTGATCCGAAAGAAGTAATCACAAAGAAAAATTTTGAAACACACATGAAATCAATGTTTTAATGCATTGAGTCGGAAATTAGAAGTCAGGGTCCTGGTGTATGGATATGTTGGCCGCCACACCAACACTGGACTCCCTAGACTGATAACCACACACAAAACCCTTAACACTATTTCTTCACATAGAAGAATGATCAGAGTCCTGAGTTCTGCGGTAGAACTGAACTCCTTTGATACCAATTCGACACGACCAATCCCCCGAGGCCCGTGTCGTAACTACCCCAAGCCCGCCTTCCATAGGCCAAGGGCTGGCGACTAGCACAAAAGGTGTAAATCCCTATAACTGGGAAGGAATTTCTTTTATGAAACGTAACCACACACACAACTAGAGTACAAGCAGATGAAAACACTAAGTAATGCAATATAAAAAGTGTGCTGAAAGTACAAAGGGGGCATGAAATACAAGCCCAACAATAAAGTACAAGAAAAATACAAAACAATAGGAAGATGTTAAGCTACTCGTGGATCGTCCTCTGGAGTCCCTACCTGAAGTGTAGGTACAGATGGCCACCTCAGCTCTCCACGTCCGTCTATCACCTCCGAGTACCGTCTCGTCGTGAGGTCCACCTCCGTGTACCCTCTCATCATCAAGTCCACCTCTGGGTACTGTCTCGTCATGAAGTCCACCGCTGGGTACCGTCTCGTCGTCACATCCACCTTCGGGTACCGTCTATCTCTACAAACCTTAACCACGATCAGTGATGTCTGTCATCTGGAACCAACACAATGTAGTGTGGGTGAATCCTGTGCAAGGGTGAGTATACGATACTTAGTAGGGACTATGAGACCCCTGATGGTATCCCTGAATCCTCAACGGATAAACCAAAAGGAAAAGATACAATCACGAAGTATCATCCAACACTACTTAGGTATATTCCCATACATTTACCTAAGTCATCAAATCCAGTACATCTCCATCTCATGAGCTCATGTACAACCTAGTCCACTCAGGGAAGTATAACTTAATCCACACAGGAAAGTATGATCCAATCCACACAAGAAAGAATAACCTAATCCACCCAGAAAAACAAGATCCAATCCACACAAGATATCAAGTAAATCACATCGAAGATAATGATTGAAAGTCAAGAATCAGATCAAACTACGATTTTAATCATGATGTCAAAACATAGTTGCTGGGGAACTCATCCTCTATTGAGTACAGTGGGCCTTCCGATACAACCAAGTGCTTCCCACTAACCTTGGACTGTTGTAGTACTCCACTTGTCCAGTACAGTGGGCCTACAACAACAACCAAGCACTTCCCACCATGGGTCTACCACTACAACCAAGCGCTCCCCCTCATAGCCTACAGAGGTACTACTTCTGTTGAGTACCACTGGTCTGCTGCTACAACCAATCAATCCTACATCGTGGGTCTACCACTACAACCAAGCGCTACCCACTAGGCTATCCTAAACACTTTTAGTTGATCGATCAACAGTCATCAAGTCTCAACCAGCTCTAGGGTTCCCACACACAGCACACTCATTCCAAGAGGGTCCGCTCTATGAGCCAAGAGTTCGATACATCAACTGTCACATAGACTAGAGTTGATGTATCTCATTGTTCCATCTTTTCAATAAGAACACAAAGCGATAGACGGCGTGTCAATCGGATGCCCTGTCTGAAAGTTATTTGCCTTTTCGTCCCAGGGGCATGGTTGGTTTTTTAAGTCAGACCAACCTGACCATAATCTAACTATGTCCAAACCTCGATCGAAGTTACCCAAGAGGACCATCTCACTTAAAGGAATCCAACAAAGTCAATGACACATCAATTGGACGTCCGAAGCTCAAGTTATAAGCATTTCCGCTCAGAGGGCCCGATTGGTTTCGTGTTAGAACCAACCCGACCATACCCAAAGTTCTATGAAACCTTGAGTATAATATACTGAAGTTACCGTCTCAGTAAGGATCACATTTCAATTTATGGTGCGTCGATCGGAGGTCCGTAGCCAATGTTATGGGCCTTTGAATGAGGCTGTCCAATTTTAGAGAGTTTTGGGCCCGGACCGACCCGGTCCAAGACCCCCTGAGTCAGTCCGAACCGGGTCGACCCGCCCCAGGTCCGGGTCTGACCCATTAGGGCACGGCCCAGCCCTGCCCAGTGCGGGGGTCTGGCCCGTTGCGGGTAGCCCGGCCCGGTGCAGGCGGTCCAGCCCGGCGCGGCTGGTCCGGCTCAGCACGGCCGGTTGGCCTGGAGCGGGCGCATCCCGCGTGGCCAGTCAGCTCGGCCATTTCGGCCGAGCGGGAAAGGGGGGGGGGGTGCTTCCCCCCTTGATTTAAACGGTGCGACTTTAATGTCGCGCCCTCCCACAAAACCCAAAATGGATTTTCCGTTCTGGTCCGCCGCGGTGGTCTCCTCTGGCGGTGCGCCGCCGCCGCTCTCCGCGGACCACCGTATGTGCACCGGTGGTTCATTTCGGCCTCCGTCTGCGTCTAAGGACATTATGGGACCCAAACTTCACTGTGGATTCTTCAAATCTCCTCTGCGGCCCGTTTTGTCATTGCCCGTCGATCCGCACATGAATAAACAATCTGTGGAGGGGTGTCGGGCCGTTTTTGTTTGGCCCGCACCCTCCATGTTAGGTGTTTTCAAATGGAAGTCATTTAAACGCATGATTTTAGTATCAACGAGGGTATAATTTATTCAAGTATAAATTATACTAACATCGTACCATTAAATTCTTTAGCATGTGAGATTAAATCACTCGAAGAGTATTAAACAAAATTCCTCTACGTTTTTCTCCGCAATCAAAAATTCCTAACCCGCAAACACATTCTTTTGTGAATCAACATAATATTGTCTCGATCCACACTTTTTGATTTAGAAGGAAATAAAAATGGGTTTATTAATATTCAAAAATTAATCCATTACCTCATGGAGTTTTCGAACGATGATCATTGCCGGAAAACAGCGTCATAGAATGAGGCTCCGTATACGTCAACGGTGAATGCCCATGGAAGAAGCGGTGTCTTGCTTTCCTCAACGAAGGTAGAAGATGAGAAGACGAGATGACGTTCTTCGTCGAACCTTTGGTGTTCTTAGAGTTCTTCAACCTTAGAGTAATATCTCCCCAAAATCTCAACACACAACATCCCACATCCAATTAAAATAAGGAAGACTTATTTTATTAACACATTCCATGCGTTTTCAAAACATCAAAAATCAAACTCATAATAAAATTAATTGAATGGAATTAAATATTCAATTTAATTGTGAGTGTTGACATGTCATAAAGAGGGAAGGTGGGTTTGTTACACATTTATGGGGGTTGACAAAATAAAGAGGGGGGTTTAGGGAATTTGAAGGGGTGGGGCTCGTGTGGGCCCCACATCACAAATAACATAAAAAGTGGTTATGATGTATTGGTTCCCACTCAACTCCCAAGCATAGGATATAACTATTTAGATTAGAAATAAAATTGTGGTACAAATTTTTTTTCAGTCTTTAGTTAACCCAATTATTTAACAACACCACCCGAGCAAACGCAACTCCAGGAAGGGACTTCTTAAGAAAATATTGGTGTTATAGTTTCAATGATGCCATCAGATTTTGATTCTGAGAACCGGTTCAAAAGATAGAAAAACCCACTCGCTCGTTCGCTGAACGTACCCGAGCTAAACTTCGAAAATTGATTCCTTGAAGACCCGTCATCAGAATCAGGTGCCGTCAGAATCCACAGACTCGCAAAATTCCAAAGAAATTAAGAAAAAAAATTTCCATGAAATTTCTGGGTCTTTATATCCCCATTCCACAATTCCATTAATCAATCCAACCCCTAATTCCTCAATTCATTAATTAACCATATTAATTTCTCATATTTAGGAATTCCAATTTCTAACCGAACCCTATAAATTCTAAAATGACATACAAATAATTGGTTATAACACAATGTGATTTGAATTATAGACCACTGACCTCAATTTAATTACAAGAGATCAACAAATAGAAATTCATAAAATTGAACAACATAATGATATAGACTGTGATCTGAATCTAAACCCTAAATAAATATTAAAAAAACTAGGTCCCTAAATTATATATACAGATTTAGGAAAAAATTGAATAACTTCCCACCAAAATAATGAGATGAGAGAGGAGGATGAATATTAAATCCACGAGATATGATTCACTTACCAGGAGGGGAGAAGATATTCATTTCGGGCATTAAAACACAATGAATGATGGTTGGGGAGGCTTTGAATTTTTCTATAGCACTCCAAAATAGATAAATAATGACAAATATAAACTTGGGATCTAATAGTGTCATTTTTAGGGGTTCAGGGGGTTATAATCTAAATTTTTGGTGACTTTTTTTCCCACACATATTTTGTTGAACGGGGGTACACAGTTTTCGCTAACCATGAACATAAACAATGCACATGTTTGTTAAGGGTGCATAGTAAGTACTAATGGGGATACAATTTTGAAAAACCATGCACCAATTATGAAAATACAAATTATTCAGGGTTGTATAGTTTACTGGCATGTGGCACATGGTTTTCCCTATCCATGTTCCGACCATGCACTACACTATTTCCTTCATTTTCTCAATTTTTCATCCAAAAACACTAAAAGATAAAATCCAAATAAAGTGAAATCAAAATTAGATAAAATAGTTCCTAAAAACCTACCCAATACAACCCCATAAATGTTTGGGATCTTTTGGGTTTGACACAAGCATTTCCAGGTTCATGACAATGTGAGTTGCTTCCCACTTGGTTTGACACTCATGGGGGATATTCTTTAAATAATTAATATTATAATCACAAACAATTATTAATTACATGAATATATGATTACAATGAATGATGTATGTTAAAATACATTTATTATAGATTTAAAATAAGGATTCATTATTTACATATCCTATAAATGATTATATGGGTTTCACACTAGGATTATTATTTCTCAGAATATGATATTTGGTTTATTCAGGGGATGGAACCCAAAGGAATAGATTTAAACTTTAACATGATGGAAATGTAGAAATTATGAGAAAAAATGACATCATTGTTGGTTTTAATTATATATTTATAATTCATAATCAGTTATCTCAAAATATGATTAACAACCTATACCTTAACTGACTTCTGGACTCACGAAAAAAGAAACAGTTGGAGTTCACTATGAGATCAGTTGAGGGAGACCATAGAAGAAATAAGGTCATATTTCCTCTAGGTTAGAAATGTATAAAGGAAAAATAATGAATGTTTCACAAGGGAATGGGAAAATTTTTTATTTGTGGAAAAGAAGGGAATAAAGAAATGAATTTCAGGGTAAAAATTAAGACAATAATGGAAGGAAATAATTCTCAACCTAGGTATGAATTTATATTTCAGTTTCTTAAATTTTGGGACCATAGGAATGAAATGATTTTATTACATATAATAAATGTTATCCCCTAGACCAAGTAAATATGTTTTTCTAAATATAATAGATGAAGTGTTTATGTATTAGGTTTTAGGAATTAAATTGTAGAATAATTTTTACAAATGGTAGTTTCTTGATATTGATTATAAACCATCTAAGGATTTTTTAATATATTAGAAACATATATGAATTCATTAACACAAGATTAATGGATACAGTAATGGGTTTACCACATTAATGTTGATCAAATGTTCAAATTATTAAACACCACATTCAAAAAAAAATTGTAGGAATATAACATGATTAAAAATAATTTTTGAAATAATTTTTGGCAATAAAACAAATTTTTTAGTTTATGAATGTGATATTTAAGCTATAATTCCATTACATTTTATCCTTATAAGTTCAAAGGTAATGTAAACTATTAGTTTTTATTGTATATTTTATATTTTATAAATTAGGGGTCATAATAATTATGGAACATTATAGGAAATATATTAATATCGTATTGGAAAATGGATAACCCACATAAATGGGTAAAATGTGTTTCTTCTAGAGTAGGTCATAGGTATTGAACCCAAAAGTAAATATTGATAAGGTTTTAGTGCATACCACCAACAATAATTACTTCTGGGTTAATATTTCGTTTTTTAGTGATACAATTTAATTAATAAATATTAATTATGAAATAGAGGTGTTACTGTTGTAGTTTAATGTTTAATATATTACACTGGAAAACTTATGATAACCATGATAATTTTAGAAAATTGTAAGAGATACGGAGAATTAAATTTCAACATCACAAAGATTTCATGATCTATTAAAAGTTGTTTTTAGTGAATCATGAATAAAGATTTAATTTTTGTATATTCATTTCTGGGAGTAAATGATGAGTTGGAATTGACTGAAACGCAACCAAAGGAATAAATTGTGATTTTTAAAAAGAAACAAATATAGTTATTATTGTTACTTCTATTCTTAGAAAATAAAATAATTCCACAAAATTATGAAACAGATATTCGAAAAAAATATTTTTGTATTAACATCATATCTACTTAATCAAATGGTTTTACAAATCAACATGGTGTTATAATTTTGATGTCCTTAAAATTTCATTGATGATTCACATTCTTATGATTAATGACCTCTATCATTATCTATAATTTTTTTTGATTTTATTCCCAATCCATGTCATCAGATTACACCAATGTTATTTATCCTGGAAACATAATTATGTGTTATTCTTTATGGAACTTTTAATTCTATTTCTCTCTTATTAAGATGAATTTTTATTAACTAACTGATAGTGTGGGTATTAAAGAATGTAGTTTAAAAAAATCATACACTTGAATTTTGAGAGCAAGGTAAAATTAAAATGATGCAATTTATTAAAGGTGGGGAGAATGTATCTCCCCAAACATCAAAAATAAGAACAGTCTTTTGATAGTGTGGTTGACATGAAGAACCTATATTAGAAAACCCAAAAATCTCTTTCTTTAAATTCAATATAATCGATATATAACAGAACATGAATCCTTAATTCTAAATGTATCATAATATAGTTTAACATTAAAATGTTTATGTCATGTTTTACAATATGAATAATACTAAATAATTTATGAAAATAATGGTTTTATATTGATTAGAAATAAAATAAAAAACATTAAAAATAAAAAACATAAATGCTTTCAAAAATAAATATTTTTTATAAAATATAGATTAGTAATGACTTTCATACATAATTTTGAAAAAAATTAACCAATATTATAAAATTGATTTGATAAATTTAATTACATTTTTTATGTCATAATATGAAGTTTATCTTTTGATAAGGTTTTTTGGATTTTTCTAAAATGCTTTATTTTTTTGATTAATATTGAAAAACATAGAATTTTAAAAAGAAATTATTTTTCATTTAAAAAATTAATAGGGTAAAATTACATTTAAAAATTAGTTTCAAATTAACATTAATTCAACAATATTTAAATTTTACTATAGTATGTCATTGGAATAAATTTCTTATTGAACGTTGATATTATAACCATATATTCCTAAGAAATGATTCTATTTGAAAACATACTTTTTTGTCACATTAACATGTATAATATTGAATTTGGTACTATCCCTCTATGAATTAGATTTTGGAAAATAGATTACATATTTGTAATCATAATAAATTATATTATCTAACAAGTTCAACTTAATTGATAACCATTATGTATGGTAAAATAAGTTAAAAATTTATTTTTGTGATTAATGTTAAAACTAATTTTCCAGGGGTTAAGGAATGAAGATAAATGTTAAAATTACCAATTCACATACCTACTCCCCTAACAACATCCTAGTTCCCTCTGTTTGTTACTAACATCATCTTAGGAAATCTTTTTCTAAAATCAATTTTTTTTTCATGAATAATATATAACATTCTTAAATGAGGATTTTATTTTCATTTCTTATTCCACCTCCCTAAAATATTATTTAATTATGAAAATATTTTAAAAATAATTTCATCTATATATGTAGTTGTTATTTTACTAATTTAATAACCAATATCTATATCCTCTTCCATTAAATGGGATCAAAACCATCGATTGGGAATTTGTGGACAACATCCTTGTGAATCGATATAAGTCATTTTCCAACACCACCTTACAAGTCGAGATATACTTATAGCTTTAAGAAATTTTTATCATATATATTAAATTATTATAAATCGTGAATTTTTATAACATATAAATTTTCTTATATTCGAGGTCATTTATAATAAGATTATGTCTCTATTGTGTACGGATGAATACTGCCTCATGAAGTGATGTGGTTTGTTCTTCACTTATAATTTAAATGGAAATTAATAATCATATATTAAATGAATATATGAGATATATATGATATGGTAATAATTATTTATTATTAAAATATCTCCCACTTCCTTACCCTTTCACCCATTATGGGAATGATAATTTCACTCATGTGTATGTATAACTTGACGTCTCCATGAAGCGATGTGACCCATTATCCAAGTTCAAATTTGACTAATGATAATATAATTGTATATAAAAAAAATACCCTTGTAACATTAATATAATTCTGGTGATGCTGGATAAATATCTAATATCTAAGAACTAGAACATTTGTGGCAAAATAGGCATGATAATACAAGGCAATTAACACCCAAAAAACTGAAAATATTGAATTAGTAATAGTCTACTAGTGATAAGATGTTATAAGAGGATTATATATAACCTTTACATATTATCATCATTCTTTTTAAAATTATTATCATTATTAAAATCCTTATAAAAGTGGTTAAATCACATTCAACCAAAAGGAAGTGTGAGGTAATGTACTTTGTCTCCACGTTTCTCTATTGAGAAGTACTATATTGTTGTTTAACTATTATTTATAAGGTTCAAATACTCCCCTTATAATTTAATGTCATAAATACCATCATAATTAATGCTATTTTGATATTAAATTTGAAATATTTCATCCATGGGGATTTGAATTTAAAATTACCATGTTAGAAGATATTTCATCTCAATTTCCATTTTATTGAGACATATTGTTTTAAATACATCTATTAAAATTTATGTGGTGTATATAATATAACATTTATGTATTTAAAATGAATAAATAATTATTCATTGTTATTAATGTTTTTTCATTTTTATTACTCATGGGGATAAAATTTCAAATTTTCATAGGAGTTAAAGAATTTACTATGAAAGCTCACTTTCTTTTATGACTGTTTACATTCTCTTGATCAATTTCATGTGAAAAGTTTTCCTTAGATACTATATTTAAAATAATTATCCTTATTCTCAAATAATGGATATGATTATTCATTAAACCATATACCATTTTTATATGCGGTGTTTAATTTTAATATTATTTGATATACTGAGGAAAAATTGAAAAATTAATATCCATTACTAAATAGATATATTTAATGATAAGGAATATTGATTCATGAATTCAATGAATTATTCGATATATGTGGAATAATTTGGACTTGCATTCATTGATGGGTCTCTATTATAGATATCCTTTAGAGGCATTAACATGTATCCTGAGAAAAATCAATTTTCTAAATTAGATGAGTTTTAACCAAGTATATTTTTGAAGTACCCAAGTAGTTTGTTTTATGTTGAAATTATCATCCATTAGTTTTTATAATGAAACTCTAATGATTCATAATTTGAAGACTGATTATTTGATGAGTATTTTAGAAAACATTTTTCGTTGGTGAATTGAATGGACAAATTTTTTTGAACATTGGATAAGTGGATGATATTGAATTTATGATTGATTACAAAATAGAAGGAAGAGTTTTGGGTTGGTTTTAAGGATATTGTTTTTGGGATATGTAGTAATTAAATATGGTCATATTCCTCATATGTCATGTATAGGAATTTTTTAGTGATAAATTTTCATGTTGGTTTTCACTTATAATTATGGTTCCAACCATCCAAGTATGGGATTCATGTGTTCCACTACTTTAGTGAAAACTAAAAAAACTATTTAATGAGATTGAGGACAAGTATTAGACGAGGGTATGTATAGCATGTAAGTGAATATCATATGAGTAGTGTATAGCCACCATGCGGGAACAAAAGTAAGGTGGAAAAAGATAACGGAAATTGGGTTCCAATATGATATGTTAGTGGGACAGGTATGCATTTCTGTCTGGTCATGTTTTTTGGTTGTTATAAAAGGGATAACTCATATAACATACATTTCATTATGGGATCATTGTACATGGGTAACTAATTATATTATTTTAAAAGAAATGTAAATTTTATCTTCCAGGCTATTTTGTAATTAATTCAATCATATCGATGGTTCATTAACTTATTTATCATGCCTCGATGAAGGGATTCTCCTCATCCATATTTACATGAAATGTTGATATATGCATGATCAGAGAAATATGATCACCATTTGAGAGTATGATAATTATAAGAAGATCAAAATATGATTCAATTGTATTTTTATAATATAAATAAGATTATAAAATGGATATTTAGTGGGAAAAAATGTGAGATTTTTTTGGCGGTAATCCCAGTTGTTATTAATGAAGGGGGGAGGTAGTGCACATGTTCTAATTCCTTGATGGTTATCGAAAAAATGTCAATCACCAACTTTGTTGTAAGATGATAAGTGAAAGGGGATTTTATATCCATAAGAAATAGTGTTTCATGAAAAAATCCTTCACGAAGGGCTCTGAGAATTTTATTTCTTTACATTGAAAAATATACTCCTTAAAAATTACTATATGAGAGTAGCACACTAATTTTCCTTTGTAGTTAACTTAGTTCCTTGAAACATCCAATATTTCACAATGTGCTTCATGTATCTCTCATTTATTATTCAAATGAAGTGATATTCCACTTACAAAATTTCCTGATTGTATCACAATTTTATAGGACATACATACTGAGTGTGGAAGGATTTTTGTGGAGTTGTGTGTATCAACAGTCAGCACCCATTTCTAGTTTGTGCACTAGAAGAGATGTAAAAATATAATACTCATGCATTATATATGTAAAGTGAATAGATAATTGAATGATTCATTGGTGGGTTGGGTTTTAATAGTTACATGTTAATACTATTTGAGTGAATAACATGACTTTAGAAATATATATAATCATGTGATGCAAATCGAGTAGTGAGTTCATTATTGTTAGTAAGTACAGACAAACATGATTTCATAATAATTTAAATACATGAGAAGGTATTACATTGTTTGTTTATGATATATTTATTTGGTTAGTATTGAAGAACAATTGAGCCAGTGTATATGGTAATGTATTAAAAAAAATACATGTATATGAACATGCAATTACAAATGCATAAGGAAAAACATTGGGAAGAACATTAATTGTATTACACATAAATCGTGATTGAAAATTAGAAGGAAATATAAATTCAATTTATATTTTATTTAGTAGTATTTAAGACTAAAAATACTTCATTAATTCATAATACTTTTATATTCATGTTTTTGGGTAGTTAGTGATGTTGTTACCTCAGTAGAATATGGAATTATTTCTCAATATTTGTTGTAATAAATCAGACAACCATCTATATGTGATTAACATTATTTGATATGTACTTGAAACTATTAAAAGGTAATTTAATTGTACATGCTCTTATATGATCTAGAAATATTATGTGGGAAGATCAATAGATCACCTTATCAGTGGATCATATCTTGTGTTATCAGTATTGTGGAGGTATTCAGTAGAATTCTAAAGTAGAAGAAGCCTCCGGTGGTACTCTAGAGTTGGTTGGTGGGCTACTGATAACACAATGCGATGCAGTACAAAGATCCTCATGTGGTAATCTTGAGTCACTTGAGTAGGTGGTCACTTATGATTTATATTGGTACTATAGAGTGGAATATTGTTGGAATCTATGTTAGTGTGAATGAGACTTTTCCCGGTTGTAATCATTAATAAATAATGAATAATATATAAACGAGCAGTATAACTGGATTCATCAAGATGAAAGACATAGTACAAAACCTCAAAAAAGTATTTTTTTTTCTTGTTTCATTTACTTTCTGTATTGCACACAGAATCCACTCATACTAATAGATGACTTAGGTTTAATGTGGGTTTAAATATTAGAAATGAATTTAGTAAATCGAAACCACACCTGATTTGGCCACCTTATCAATGTGACTACAAAATCCATTAGACACACGATATTTAGCCTATTTTTAAAGAGGAATTGATTGTAGAGGTATAATTGTACCAGATATCATGACGTCAAACAATTAATCATTTCCTTAATTGAGAATTAGAAATTGTTTTCTACTTGATTTTTTCAATGATATAATCAATGGGTGTATCCCCATCTTAGTTTATTGATTTCATGGAAAACATTTTTATTAATTAAACTTTTCATGTACATCATTCCTTATACAGTGATGATACTATGTTTATTGATTAAATAGAATGTGTTTTATTTATTCAACTTTCCTAATTAATTATTATTATTAAATCATTTAAATGGAATTTTTGTTCAGTTATTTTCCTTTCGTATTGATTATTATCATTGATTTATGATATGTTCCCCTACATTTAACTATTACTGAGCATTTGAGCTCACCCTTATTTGGTTTCCTTTCATAAGAATCAATGATTTGTAGTATAATTAATATGATTGGATATGCTATATTGAATAATGATCTCTAGGAAAAAATTTCTAATTTGGGTTTTCATATTAAATATGTGATTCATGTATATATCTAGTTTACCAAGACTAATAAATTATTCAACCCTTCATGATGTGATTTATTTTAGCTTGAATCAATTAAATAATGTAATCCATAATTAACATTTATAATAGCTTAGGTAATTAATCAGTCATTTAAGCAATGTTCCAAAGCGTTTCTTTCTATAATTCTCAATGGGGGAAAATACTTCTTTCCCTTCTTTATTTATTATGTCCTATAATCTTATATCCTAATATTCTCTTACATCCCTTCTATTCCATTAGTCTTTGATAAAATTTTCACTACCTTGATAGCACATGATAGCATGTAAAAATATGATGGGAATTTTTGAGGTACTAGTGAAATTTTAGTAATTAGATTAATCCCATCAAAGAAATGGTCAATCATCCTCTTTGGATTATGTATGTAGTCTATATCATGAATTTCTAAACATCAAAAGGTAGAATCATACATTCTTACGTATTCTTCTTCCTTTTTAATAAACTATAGTACAATATTTAAATATCTACTCATTTCTCACAAAGAAAATATATTTCCATGAAGACAACTATCACGACCTCTCCCCCGGGGCCCGTAATGTGACTACACCAAGCCCGCCTTTCATAGGTCAGGGGATGGCGACTAGCAACAAAGGCATAATTCTTGAAAACTGGTAAGGTATTTCTTTTAAAATCGTAAACATACACAACCGGAGAATAAGCGAAAGCAAACACTATGTAAAAGTTATATAACAAGTGTACTGAAAGTAAAGGGGGTCCCGAATACAAGACCAATGGTAACATACAAATACAAATGAAAGCAAGTACAAATGAAAAAGGGAAAAACAGATGAAAGGTGAAATCAACTCCTAGATCGTCCTCAGGGGTTCCTACCAAAAGGGTAGGTATAGATGGCCTCCACAGCACCCCAAGTCCATCAGACTCCATTGTGTACCGATACGTCGTAGGTTCCTCCTCCAGGTATTGTCTAGTCCTGGTGCTCTCGGCCTCCGTCAGTGATGTCCATCGTTTTCATCCCACAAAATGAGCTGCAGGCATAGCCCGTGCATGGGTGAGTATAACAATACTCAGTAGGAACCCTGAGACCCTCATGGTCTCACAGAATCCAACAAGGATGAACCACAAAGTATGAAATCAACGTATAACCATTACTTAGGTATATTCCAATACATATAACTAAGTTATCAAATAACCCATCTCAATCATGAGGAAAACACAAATGTCATTGACTCATCTCAAACCATGATTTTCATTATCAAAACCACAGCTGCTGGAGAACTCCCCCTATTTCGAGTACAGTGGGCCTATCGCAACACCGAGGCGCTTCTCACTAACCTTGGACTTCTGATGTACTCCTTCTGTCGAGTACCCCGGGTCTCCGGCCAACTACAAGATGCTCCATCCACTGTGGGTTTGCCGCCAAATACTGGGAACTCCCCCTAAAAGCCTACAGAGATACTCCTCCTATCGAGTACTGCGGGTCTGTCATAAAATATTGGACGCTCCTCTGCCATGGGTCTTCCAACAACTACCAGGCGCTCCCCACTGGGCTAGTCGAATCGGTCAAGCAGTCATCAAGTCTGTTAGCTACTAGGTCTCTGCACTCTGTACGCTCGTCTCTGGGAGGATCCTCACCATGAGATGCTGGTAGATACTCCAAATGTCATGAAGTATCATGTGGAATTATCTCAAAGGGTCTCCACGTCATAGGGGTCTCAACTCAACCGACGACGCATAAATGGGACACCCGGACTGTGAGTTATTGGAATTTTTGTCCTAGAAGCCCGGTTGTTTTTTAGGTTCAAACCAACCTCACAATACTCAAACTGTGTCCAAAAATAAAGTGGGATATGCCAAAAGAATCTTCTCGTTCCAAGATTTCTGTCACCACAGATGATTTTTCGATCAGACACCTGTAGCCAATGTTTTGGGTGATTAGGTGTAATTGGATCTGACGGGTTCAGGTCTGGTCCAACCCTGTTTGACCGATCTAACCCAACCCGACCTAGTTTCGGACTGGGGTATGACCCGGTCTGTGGGTATGACCAGACCTGAAGGGGCGGCCTGGCCCGAAACCGGCCCAGCCTGGTCCGGCCCGGCTGGTCGTGGGACTTGGCCTGGCTGGCCGTGTGGCCCGACGGCTGGCCGTGAGGCCTAGATGGCTGGCTGTGGGGCCTGACTGGCCTTGCCGCATGTCCCGGGGATCCACGTCGTGGGGAGGGGTGTCGTTCCCCCCCCCCCATTTGTTCGTAACAGCAGGCGCATTGCGCCGGCCCCAGGAACCGTCAAACCCAAAGGGTCCTGCTTGTGTAGCTTGGTGAGTGGCTTAGCTGGCCGCCCTCCCCTGTCCACCACGGCCATAGGTCGCGGGTCTTCTCTGGGGCGACGCGACTGTGCCGCTCCCCTGCTCTCCTGCCGCGGCGTGTCATAGCCACGGTCCGGCACCTTCGGCGCGTCGCGACGGTGTCGCGCCCCTCTGTCGCAGTCCACCTTGATTTCAGCCTCCTACTACCCTCCGCGCAGCATAAAGGCACTGCATGCCTCCATCGCAGCCCTTCATGGTCGTCGCTCCCCTTTTCATAGCGAGGCGGTGCCGCACCCTCTTGGCGACCCGGCAACCATTGCGCCACCGGCTTCTTTTGCGGCCAGCCCATCACCGGCCGCCGTTATTCACCGTGGTCTGTTCCTCTGTCATCAACAAACAATATCCACCAAAGGGGGAAGGGGCGGCCGTGTTGGTGTGGTCCAAAGCCCACCCCCTATGTTATGTTGATAACATTCGGCCAAATGAATTCCAAAATATTAATGACATATAACGGGAAACAAAACAACTCAAATACCCCTACCTTGCTTGATGATTGTTCGTTGATGAAGTAGTGGGTAAAAGGCGGCATTGTTTCATTGACGTTGGGAAAGAAGAAGTCGAGGATGGCGTTGGAATTCTTCGTGGGTGATGCTTCCCTTTCTTTCCCCTATCAAAGAAGGAAGAAAATGGTGTTCGTCGATCATCAGTGGAAAGAGAATTCTTCATGTTCTTCGTTAAGAGGATGATGTTCTCTCTCAAGTCTCACCCAAATGAATTTCCAACCAAATGAAATAATATCTCTGTCTATTATTTAATTCTTGGCATGAATTTAAAAGAATTCAAAAGTAGAATTAATTAAATGAGGGGGCTCAATTAATTCTATGTGGGTTGGCACATTTAAATAGTGGTTGAAGTTCAAAGTTCCCCCCCCCCACTTTATGGAGAGTTACAAGGTGTAAAAGCCCAGGTGGTCCCCATGCTAAATATCCTCCCAAGGGAGGTTATGTTCATGTGGGCCCCACCTCCATAACCTCTCATGGGAGGTTGTGGTATGGTGGCCCCGACCACTAACCTTCTCTTGGAGTATATAACCACCATAAAATAAAAATACGCTATCACCTTATTTTTATTTAACTTTATTAATGAATCCCAAAAATCTATCATCCAAACACATTAAAATGCAACTACGGTGAAGGGCATACTAAGAAATCAAAGACACTGAAAGTCCAACAATGCCCTTAGAATTTGATTCCGAGCACCGGTTCAAGAGTTATAAAATCTCACACGCATGTTTACTGAATGTACCCAAGAAAAACATCTGAAATTGATTTTGGGTACACCCGGCCTCAGAATCAAGCGCCGTCAAATTTCACGGATGCATAAAATTTCCATGTATGTAAAAAAAATCCACAATAATTTCGGGTCTTTGAATTCTCCTACCTCAGGGATTTACATCCCCGTAAGCTACAACTTTAACTAAGGGAACAAATGAGGGTACTAAGCCCCCAACTGAGCCTCCCGCTCCCAAGTGATCTCCTGGAGGTTCTAGTGCTACCAACGCATGGGCACTAGAGGTATCAACCATACAAATAGGACCGGCTCCTATCGATCCTTAATCTCCACTGGAACCTCCGTGAATGTTTTCCCGTCATCGATGTCTATATACCCATGGTCGATGATGTGGGATGGGTCATGCACATATCTCCTCTGCTGAGATACGTGGAAGAAGACGTGCACCTGGTGCAATTGAGGTTGAAGATCCATGTGGTAAGCCACCTCACCTACTCTACTATGGACTTGGAAAGGTCCGCTGAATCTCAGAGATAGCTTGCCACCCCGGCCAAATCTACGTATACCTCATCGAGGTGAGACCTGTAAGAAGACATGGTCTCCATCCTCGAACTCTAGAGGTATCTGTCTCCTGTCAAAATATGACTTCTATCTTCTCTATGTAGTCTTCATCTCCTCCTAGATGATCTGCACCTTCTTGGTGGTAGCCCGTACCATCTCTCATCCCACTATTGCCGACACCCCTAGGTCTGTCCAGAACAGTGTTGATCTGATAGGTGGTCCGTACAAGGCTTCAAAAGGTTCCATACCAATGGTTGAGTGATAGATGATGTTGTAGACAAACTCCCCCAAAGGTAGTAGATCCTCCCAGCTGCAACTGAAGTCAAGGACACATGCACGGAGCATATACTCGAGAGTCTGGATGGTTCTCTCGATCTGACCATCTTTCTGAGGATGTATGGCGGTGCTCAAGAAAATATGTTTCCCGAAAGTTTCTTGCAACCCCTTCTATAGCAGGGAAGTAAATCATGGGTCATCGTCAGAGAAAATAAAAGTAGGTACTCCATGTAAACGCATAATATCTTTCACGTAGAGGCATCCCATGCTCTCTACTAAGCCCTTCTCTCTGATCGGTATAAAGTGGGCCGACATGGTGAGTCAGTCAACAATCACCCAAATTGAATCGTGACCCCTGTATGTACATGGAAGACCTGTCACGAAGTCCATGGATATCCCATCCCACTTCCACTTCAATAACTCTAAGATATGAAGAAAATCATGGTGGTACCTAGTGCTCCACCTTCACTTACTGACAAGTGAGGCATCGTGAGACAATCTCTGTAACAACCTTCTTCATACCGTGCCACCAATTTGTCACGACCCATCCCCCGGTGCCTGTATCATGACTAGTCAAGCCCGTATTCCATAGTCCAGGGGTTGGAGACTAGCACCAAAGGTGTAATTCCCTAAAACTGGGAAGGCATTTCCTTTATAATTCATAAACACACACAACCAGAGTACATGAGGAAGCAAACACTATGTAAAAGTTGTATAACAAGTGTACTAAAAGTTAAGGTTGGGGGGGCTAGAATACAATCCCAACTATAATGTACAAATACAACTGACAGCAAGTACAACTGAAAAAGGGAAAAATAGCTCAATGGTGAAAGCAACATCTGGATCGTCATTTAGGGTTCCTACCTAAAGGGTAAGTACAGATGTCCTCCACATCACTCCATGTTCATCAGACTCCACCGTGTACCGATACGTCGTAAGGTCCTCCTCCAGGTACTGTCCAGTCTTGGCACTCTCAACCTCCGTTAGAGTTGTCTGTCGTCTGCATCCAACACAACAATGTGAGGGCATAACTCGTTCATGGGTGAGTATAATGATACTCAGTAGGGACCTCAAGACCCTCAACATCTCAAAAAATTCAACAAGGATGAACCAAAAAGTATGAAATCAATGGATAACCATTAGTTAGGTATATTCCCATACAAATACATAATTTATCAAGTAAGCCAAATCAATCATGAGGAGTACACAAAGGTCATTGGCTCAGCACAAACTAGTATTTTCATTATCGAAACCACGACTAATAGAGAACTCCTCCTCTTTCAAGTACAGTGCGCATGTCGTGACACTGAGGCGCTTCTCACTAACGTTGGACTGCAGAGGTACTCCTCCTGTCGAGTATCGCGGGTCTACTGCCAACTACCAGTCGCTCTGTCTACTGTGGGTCTACCACCAAATACTAGGTTCTCCTCCTCCATGGGTCTTCCACCAACTACCTGGCACTCCCCATTGGGCTATTCGAATCATTACGAGTCGAATTGGTCAAGAAGTCGTCAGGTCTGTCTGCTACTAGGCCTCCACACTCTGTACGCTGATCTCCAGAAGGATCTGCTCCATGAGCTACTATTTGATACTCCAAATGTCAGTATGTCTCAAGTGGATGTATCTAAAAGGACCTCCACCTTATAGGGGTGTCAACGCAATAGACAACACGACAATCGAACGCCCGGTCTGTGAGTTATTGGCATTTCCGTCCCAGGGGACCGATTGGTTTTTAGGTTCAAACCAACCCAACTATACTCCAAACATGTCCAAAACTCAAGTCTGATATGAAAAAGTAATCATCTCATTCCATGATTTCCATCACCGTAGATGGTTTTTGATCGAAAACTTGTAGCCCGAGTTATGGGCGATAAGGTGTAATCGAGTCTGACGGGATTGGGACCGGGCCGACCCCGTTAGACCAACCCGACCCGACCCGACCTGGGTCTGGACTGGACTGGGATCTGACCCCATTCATGGGTCTGACCTGACCTAAAGGGGTGGCCCAGATCAAAGGCGGACTGGCCCGAAGGCGGCCTGGCTGGCCGTGGGCCCAGCCCAGCTGGCCGTGTGGCCTAGCCCAGCTGGCTGTGTGGCCCCACCCGGCATGCCACGTGGCCTGGCCCGGCTGGCAGTGGGGCCTGGCGGCTAGCCAAGCGGGCTGGCCGGCTGGTCGCATGGCCCGGATGGCCGTGTGGCCCAGCTGGCCACGCCGTGGGGGTGGGGGGGGGGGGGGTGTCGCGCCCCCCTTTGTTTGTAACAGCCGGAGCATGGCAATGATTCCTGTAAACGCGGGACCCGAAGTGTCCCACTTCTGTAGCACACACCGGTGGCCGGCTCAACTGGCCACCCTCCCGTGTCTAATGTGGCCTTAGGCCATGGGTCTTCTTTGGCACGGCGTGAGAGCACCACGCCCCTGCTCTCCCGCCTCGGCCCGCCACGGCTACGGCCTACACCACTGGCGCAGCGCGATGGCACCGCGCCCCTCCAACACGGCCCACCTTGGTCGCAGGCTTCGGCTACCCTCCATGCGGCGCACAGGTGCCGCATGCCTCCACTGTGGCCCATCGTGGCCGCATCTCTCCTTCGCGTAGCGAGGCGGTGTCGCACCCTCTTGGAGACCCGACAACCTTTGCACCATCGGTTTCATTCACGGCCGACCCATCACCGACCACTATTGTTCTCCGCGATCCCTTAATCCATCGTCAACAAACAAGATCTACTAAAGGGGGGAAGGGTCGCCCATGATGGTGTGGTTTAAACCCCCCATGTTATGTTGATAACATTCGGCGTAACGAATACCAAAATATTAACGACATAGAATGGGAAACAAAACAATTCAAACCCCCCTAACTTTCTTGACGATTGTCCATTGACGAAGTCAAGAGAAGAAGGCGGCGTCGTTTCACTGACATCATGAAAGAATAAGCTAAGGATGGCATCAGCATTCTTCGTTGGTGGTGCTTCCCTTACTTTCCCCGGTCGAAGAAGGAAGAAGATGGTGTTCATCGATCTTGGGTGGAAGGAGCATTCTTCGTGTTCTTTGTTGAGAGGATGAAGTTATCTCTCAAGTCCCACCCAAATGATTTCCCAACCAAATGAAATAATAGCATTGTCTATTATTTAGTCATTTTGTTTAATTAAAATGAATTCATAACTTTAATTAATTAAACGTGGGGGTTCAATAAATTATAAGTGGGATGGCACATTTAAATAGTGGGGGAAGTTCAAGGGTTCCCCCCCTCACTTTATGGGGAGTTACAAGGGGTTAAAGTTCATGTGGTCCCCACGCTAAATATCCTTCCATGGGAGGTAATGTGCGGGTGGGCCCCACTTCCAAAACCTCTCATGGTAGTTTATGATGTGGTGGACCCCACCACTAATCTCCTCTTGAAGCATATAACCACCATGAAAAAAATATATAATCTTATTTTTATTTTACTTTATTAATGAATCCTTAAAATCTATCTTCCAAACACATTAAAATGAAACTATGGATTAGGTCTTACAAATCAATCACCAACGCTTTGAGTTCAACGGTGCCCTCAGAATTCGATTCCGTGCAATGGTTCAAGAGTTATAAAATCACACTCACACGTTTACTGGACAAACCCAAGAAACACTTCTAAAATTGATTTCAGGCACACCGGGCGTCGGAATGAAGCACCGTCAAATATCAAGGACATTAAAAATTCCCATGTATTTAAAAAAAACTTCCACGGGAATTCTGGGTCTTTAATACAAACTCAATATCCTTTCATTCCACATTTGGAATTCCTTCATCATTTTTATAATTTCAATCACCAACCACTATTGACCTATATCTCATGATAGAAAATTAACAGCTTTGAAAACATTATACCTTTCATTACTTCCTAAAGTGATATATATCTTCTCTAATGATCTTATCTATTTCAATCCCAAAAATGGATTCGTATTCATAGTGAATGATGGAGGCTTCTAATGCATGATCCAATATAACATTGTTACACTTCATGGTTGATCTATATGATTCTCCATATGGGGATAATATTTCTCACAACCTATTCTAGTCATCCAAATATGGTTATAATTTGACAAGATCTAGCTATTGATATGGATCCGACTTCATTTCCATGCCCAATATGAAATTCCATACATGGGGTACATGAATTTATATGGTTTCCATTCCTTAAAAAATGCACCATTTCATAATAATGATACAAAATAAATTATATCATAACATTATGAAACAAATTGTGTAACACCAATATTAGTGAAAAACATTACATAAATTTAAAAAGTTATGTGTAGATAATCACATTTTCATAAACATGGTTTGTTTTGGATTGTTTCAAAATCATAATAATGTTTCCAAATACTCCATATTTTTGTAATAAAAATTTTAATTTATCCCAATAATGTCATATGAGATTGATAAAAAAAGTGGTAAGTATGGTCCATTTTCATGTATTAGGTAATTCTTGATCTATTCCCAATGCAGCTTTTTCATAGTTATTACCCCTATGCACATCTATTCCCAAACAAAATACACTATTAGTATCCACATAGGGATGAATTTTTGGGTAAACCACATAATATCAACATTAAAAAGCATTAGTATATTCTTCAACACATATACGTAATTTATATCATATGGTTATGTTCTCTAATCAATGCATTCTTAAATCGGGTTCACATGGATTGTAAAAAGCATCCTATAATACCAAATGTAAATACCCAAACCATAGTAGCATAGTGTTGCTGTTAAATTTATTACTTTGACAAAAGATATTTGGGATGATATAATGATGAGAAAAAAAATTCTATTCATGGTAAAATATATGCATATATGAAATTAAAATTAAAATTAAAGACATAAAATCATGAAATTGTTTTCATTGAGAAAAAAATATTTTCCTTTAGCATATCATAACATATTAATCAAAAATAGTTTATGTTATCCATAGGAAATGTGACATGAAAAATGGGTGAGCTTACGTACATAGTAAGGTTAAGAGTACAACATAATCTATCGTTGATAAATAAATATAGTTAACATGGAATGGTAAATTATTTTAATATAATCCAATTAAACAAAAACATGAGCAATAATATGGCAGGAATTACTAATGATAAAATATGTCCATATATATATAAACACTTGAGCTTGAAACATGTCAGTGGAAATTATAATATATTGAATAATCATGTGAACATAATTTTCTTATATAATGATTATGGAATTCAAAATTATGGGAATCTAAAACATATTAATAAGACCTTTCAGAAAATTTTTTAATTCTATGGGTAAAATAAATTTAATTTGTCCAACTTATTTGTCTCAATAGAATTATGGATTCATTGATGAGATATATAATCTGGGTATCACCTATCACACAATATGTCCAATACATTCATCATATGAAATTAGTGAATCATAATCCACCAGAACGTCCATATTGAAATAAATAATTTATTAATTTTTAATACGAACACAAATAAAATAATATTAAACATAAAAATTGCCAAAAAATATGTTGAATAGTCTTAATATAATTAATTTTTATTAAAACTGATCAGAAACCAGTATGATATCGTTACAACATATCCCCAATGTAAAATAATTATAATAATGTATTTATGTCCTTTAAAAATAGAAATATGGGTAAAAGATCCTTATTCCAAAATAAAATAACCTTTTCATTTTTAAAATCAATATTTCTAAAAATTACAGATTTTTTAAATACATTAATTTGTAAATAACCATGGTAACATTTTAAATATGTTTAAAAACATTTACATTACATGATAGTGAGTTATTCTATTCATGACATTTCTATCATGATAAATAATTTTTTTTCATATTTTAGGTATAATCCAAATAGAAATTGTTTTGAAAAAGACCATAATATTCCTACAAAATATTTTTTATAAATTAAAAATTTGTAAAAAAATATTTAATAAATTTTTTTTATATTGTTAAAACAATTCTTGAAATCATTTATATAAAATATTGATTTTGAATATAAAAATTTGACTAAATAGAGAAATAAACATGTACTTATTTAAAAAACATTTCAGTCATATTAAGAAGCAAAGAGTAGGAACATGGTAATATTAATTTAAAATAAATGAATATATATAGGATTTAAAAATATATTGGTTTTATAAAAATAATAGTAATTTATTCCCCTAAGGGATACTTAAACATAAATAATTTTCTATAATTATGAGATTATGAAATAAACCCTTACCAATTTGGTAATTTAACATTTGTAATCCCCATAAAAGAAATAAAAATCAAGTTAATCCTTAAATAAAATGACTATAAATATATTAATGATATAAAATATCAAATGTGTAGTATATACACCACATAGAATAAATATGAAGACAGTACGGAATATGTATCATAAATGTTAAAGTGAGATGAGAAATCCTTACCTCATGAATAATTTCCAATGTATGTGTTAAAATGTATTCAGAATAAATATTTATATATTTTAAATAAATTTTAGAACCATAATCATATATATCATACTATATAGAATTTACATATAGTCTTTTGTCAATTAGTTATTATTATTTCATTGATAAAATAACAATTTTAGTTGACAATTATTTTTATGTATGCTTCAATTTAGTATTTTTTTAATTTCACACTGATCATTATTAAATAATCTTGGTAGTCTTAATAATGATGTAAATTAAATAATAGTCAAATAAAATATAATTATATTAATCTATAAATGAGGGTGACAAAAAATGGAATACTGTGTTCATGGATTTGGAAGGTTGTACGTACGCAAGAACATTGTTTCAATTTTTTTAGATCGATAGAATGAAAGTTAAATTTATATTATATAATAGTTGAAAAAAATTTATTATTTCATTTATATCATTTATATCAGTCAAATATATCATTCTTACCTTCCATTTAATAAAAAAATTAAAAACATTTCACATCGGTACATGGTGCCAGTAGTCTATAAGTATACAAAAGTGATGTTTAAATTTTTGAACTGATTAGAATATAAGAAGTTATGAGTGGTATTATATTTCTAAAGAATAGTTATGTCATAAATATAACATATATTCCTTAATATTAACCTAAAAACCAGATTTAAAAATCATAAGTGAAAAACAAGTCACATCACATCGCATGGTTGTAGTCCACCATACACCAGAGAAACATTATCATATCTCCACACTCAATGTTAAGTATAAATTAATGTGTAATATAAAAATTTAAAAAGTATAATACATTCATAAAAATAGTATCTATATTTCAAATCCATCATTTCATATAGACTTTAAATGTGGTGATAGAAAAAAATTACATCGTTTGGTGATGTGGTAGTCCTCCATACACTTGATCGAAAATTTAAATACTCATTTGATTGATGTGAATACGGATATGATTTATTAAATTAACATAATAACATCTCAATATACATAGGATTTTTTTATTATCATATTACTGTGGTTTAAATTCATTTTATGGAGGTTTAGGAAGATATAAAATTATTACCCATGTATTATAATTTCACATCTTCTTCAGTAATACTCATTAGGTTTAGGAAAAAAAATCCTTTTATGAGGGATTCATAATAAATATAATACCTCTAATATGTTTTTAGGTACGTAAATAAATTTTTTTTATGTTATAGGCCTAAAAATGGTATTCATAGTGTGAAGCTTAGAGGAGAGGTGGTGGACTTTTATAAGATTGAGAAATGACCAACATTGATTTTTTTAAAAGAAAAAATAATATCTCTTAGGAAATTACAAAAACATGAACCATTCCTGAAAATTAGAGGTGATAAGATTTAAATGTGGCCTGAAATCGGTTTTGGAATAGTTAATGGTCATTTTTCCCTTAATTTCTTTGTTTAACACCCATTAAAACCTATGTTTACATTAAATGGAAATTAATTATTACTATTTTCAATGTTCATTATGGTAAAGCATTATGGTGAAGATTTTATAAATTATAAATTATTTGGATACAAAATATGGAATCAATTTTTATAAATTAAATTTACAAAATAAGAAGAAATAAACTTTAATTGAAACCAATAGAAGTTCCAAAAAATGGGTTTCCAGAAAAATAACATAAAAAGATTAAAAAAATTATTAAAAAATTAATTTTTAAATTTATTAAAATAATTAAAATATTAAAAAATTTGACATAATTGAACTAATTTTAAATTATAATATATTTAAAATATATTTTAATATCACAAAATTAAATGAAATGATATGTTTCATGAAAATCATAATTTTCACTAATTATAAAAAAGTAATCTGTTCAAAAAACAAAAAAATCATTAATAATTTTTAAATTCTTATTTCTAAAAAATGTTTTTTATTCCATCAAATAAACATCATAAAAAATTAATTATAAATTGTTTGTTATGATCATTAGTAACACAACTTTTGAAAAAATACACCATTTTAGAAAACTTGGTTTTTCATAAAAATGATTATAATTTTATATAAAATTAATATATATAAATTTATTTTATTTGTTATATGTGTAAACCATAAAATTTTACTATTTTCATTAATCATATTCACCCATTCCAAATTAATGTACATGTTTTAATTCCATTATATAAATTATAATATTTTAAGAGTATCATTTTTTAACCAATAATTGTGTACATCAAAAAATATATAAGTGTTTGAATTTATTTACAATATATAAAATTATTTATCATTTTCTTATATTTTCTTATAGTCATGGTGTTGCAAGTCACTGGTTTTATGAAAGATGATGTCCCTATTATAAAATTTAAGAGAATTACATTAACCTTGACTCTCCAAAAACAAGAAATACTTGTAAAATTTTTTCCTAGGTTGTTGAAACCTTGTTATTATAAAATTGGTGTCGCCCAAATTTACCCAAGTTTTAAGGGTCAAGCGGTCGCTTGCAGTGTAGCTTGGGTTGTCGAATCCTGAGAGACCTAAGAAGAACCTTTAGACACACAATATAAGGATATGGATTTGTGTCTATGAAGGGGCCAACTTGGGTTGTTTTTGGATGAGTTTTAAAAGAGCACTAAGATCTATGTGAATTCAATTTATGATAAAAGAGTCGATCTGAGGTTATTGCTCGAGGTGGATTGGATGAATTCCTTTTTTTTATGATTTCAATTTCATTTACTCGAGAAGGATTCATGAAATGAATTAAAACTACCCTCATAAATTATTGATTAAAAACCATCACAAAATAATAATAATAATATATACACTCGTAGGATTATTTTTATGAGCACTACACGGTAAAGGATCTACTTAGCACATTAAAGTGGGGTGAATAAATTCTTTAAGGAAGAGGAAGAGAGAAACTCATTTAATGAAAGAAACCCAAATAAATGAAATTTATAACATTATAAAATGAGAAATAAAATCCAATCCAGCCTCTTTCTACTCCCTTGGATCAACCCATAAAAGAGCTATCCCTCTATTGACAACATGTTCTCAACGGAAGCGGGAAGTAGACTTATGAGTGTGGAATTGAAGAAGTAAAAAAAACATCAAAAAAACATGATCACTCCACCGTTGTGTGAAAAAATTCACAAGGTATTGTGTGAATAAATTCAAAACATGAGGCAATGGTATCAAGGTGATAATAGAAATAACATAATAAGAGAAAAATAAGTACTTTTATTAAAAACTATGATGATTGAAACAACTAACATGAGAATGAAAATGCTATATAGACAATTTGGCGTAATAACATTACAATGAAAACAAAGAAGCAAGATCCCTAAATCCTCTACAACTACTGCCTTAAATAGGAAAAAAGAAGCCTTTGGACGAGCCACCACTCACCACGTATCATTAATTAAATGCGGTGGGCCATGGTAGGTGGAACATTAATGTAGAGAAGAATTTTCCACTTATTTCCCCAAAGTTGCATCTAGCTTGCATCCACCAAAAAGACGCACCGAAAGGACCTTCTATAAGGCCGAATTGGAGTGGTCCATAAAATACATAAATGAATCCCAGGATGTCCCCTAACATCCTATAAAAGTTCCAACAAAAATAATAAGCCTTTCACGATATATAATTTAAATTGTCGGATGTTTTTCTAGGCTGCAGAATATGTCCTAGAATTTCATCATTAAATTGGCCCACCTTAATCACCACCATGTGGGAAAATTTAGAACTGGCTACAGATGAATTATTTGTTCCTATATATTTCTTATATCCTCCCATGAAATATGGGCTTCATTGGGCATATATTGTGGGCTCCACACTCTCATCAGGGGGTTGATATCCAATCTTCCTTCTCCAAAACTGATTCCTTTAATCACCAAATAGTCCCATAAACCTTTATAAATCCTCCATTGATACCATGATGAAAAATGTTCATATTTAAGTTTATATCCATTTCCCAAAATATAAAATTAAAATATTGATAATTAAATTCTTCAAAATTAGATGAAACATTGGGCCTAAATTGGTGCATATTAAGCATGAAGTGCACAAATGATGAGAATGGATGTTCAAAATTAAAATCCACTAATTCATGCCCATATGATCAAAAATGAATATTTAATACCATTAAAATGTAATCAAAATATGTGTTTTTATTGGCTAATCACAACCCCCAACATGAGTTTTTCTAGTCTCGGGGAAAATATATCTCACAAAAATTAAATTTGAATGACCTTTTCCAAAAACATTTTAATACACATTTCTCACCCAAACATCTCATACCAAACAATTATGAAACACATCAAAATAATTTAAAAAAACATATTTCCATAGGAATATCTCAATCCCAAGCCCATTCCTTTGTTCAAATTCATCGCCATATTTCATCCAAATTCAATTAAGCATGATGAAGTGTTGTGCATCACAATATACATGGAGGTTTATTCTCATTCACGGGAGAAAAGATGGAAGTGCTAGGAGAAATCAAATTTAAATAATAAGATGAGTACTCATGTTTTAATTTTATTTGTTGTTTTTTTTATTTTTTTCAATTTTTCCATGGTGATTGAAATTGATCTCAATCGAGTCAACCCATGTAGCAAGACTTTGCCGATGACCCCCATGCTCAAAGACCTTAGGGCACCATGTGAAGCTCACATACTCGGGCATCATCTCAAGTTAACTCAATCAAAAAAAAATTCAAATTTCCCTAAATAGGGATAAAATGCCAACTCTAGGCCAGAAAACTATTGAATCATGATCCTCAAGTGCCGAAATCCACACATTAGGTCAATTCATTGCTCTACGAACAATTGATTTTTTTGAATACTCATGTTAAAATTAAAATGATCATCAATCATATGCTATTTATTAATGGTCCCCAAGAACTAAATCTAAAACCCCACAATGTATATGACATGCATTGTGTTTTTTTGAAATAATTGGATGAAAATATAAATGGTGAAAAATCATATCGGACAACCGCACTTTCCAATATCTATGCACATGAACATAAACTTGCATTATAATCAGAATCAAGGAATGTAAAATTATTTGATATCCAATTTCAGAGTTTGGAATGTGTGTTATTATGTTCATGGTTAATGAAATTTTTCCTTCGACACAATTTCATCTTCCCCCAACTAAGAATTACAATTTTCCCGGTGTTTAAAGAATAGAAACGTAGAAGGGGTAAGATAGAAGTTCAAAGAAGACATTGAAAATAAAAATTAAGGAATGAAGTCAACTGGTGGTTGATGTTGAAAATGCATTCCCTAGTATCCCTTTAGTTATGGTTTGAGTCCCAATAGCTTGGACCGTTTTGACCATCTTTTCCCAATGACCTGTGACATGCCTAATTATTTTTTTTAATTATATATATTTATTGTATTTTTTACCTAAAAAAACATAAAAATAACATAAACAGATGATACATTGTTTTCTTTATATTTTCTGGGTAAGATATTACTCAGGGATCACACCGCGTGACACAGATGAATACGGTGCTCCACTTTCATACCCATCGTTACTCATAAATAGAGAACATGTCAAATATATATATATATATATATATATATATATATATTCAAAATGATAATACATTTTCTTCATTAAATATTTTTGGTAAGGTATTACTCCGGGATAACACCGTGTGACACAAATGAATACGGTGATCCCATTTTACACACATCCTTTCTCATAGAAAAAGAACATGTCAACAGTCTATTTTTTAAATAAAAAAATTAAGAAGAAGAAAACAAAAGGTGATTTAAAATGATTAGAACATGAAAACCATGGGTTGCCTCCTGTGTATCGCTTTTGTTTAATGTCATTATCCTAACATGGATCCTAAATCTAGTAATTTTTTCATGGTTCATAGGTTGGTTATGTTATCTCAATCTCTATTTCATATTTATTGAAAGATTCGATGAATGGTTTTAACCTATGATCGTTGAACTTAAAAATGTTACCACTTGTGGGATTCCGAATCTCTACTGCCCATGGGGGTACACATGATTCACTAGGAATGGACCTGACCATCTAGACCATAAATTTCACAAGTGTAAATGATGTTTTGAACTATACAAGTGCACAGATTTTCCCAGTTCAAATTGTTTGACATTGATATTCCTAGATTGGCAGTCTTGAACTCTAGCTTTATTTTACCTATAATTTTTATAATCTTCCATATTAAGTTCCTCATGTTAATTAAGATATAATTTTATTTTTTTCTTCAGCTAAATAAATGTTGAAATTCATTTTTTTGATTTCCCAAAATGCCTTATGCTCAATTTTAGTAGGAAAATGGAATGATTTTTCATAAACCAACATATATGGTGACATTACTAGGATGGTTTTGAATGCTATACCATATGCCCAAAGAGAATCCAACAGTTTCTCAGACCAATCATTCCTAGAGGGGTTGATAGTTTTGTCAAGAATTTTCTTAATCTTTATATTTTCTAACTCAGCTTGACCATTGGTTTGAGGATGGTATGTAGTGGAAAATTTATGAGAAATTTAGTACTTATACATGAGTGAATAGAATGGGTGATTACAGAAATGGGTTCCTCTATCACTAATTATAGCCCCAGGAATTCCAAATAGAGAAAATATATGTTCTTTCAGAAATCAGATCACAACATGATGGTCAATTGACTTGGTGGGAATGTCTTCAACCCATTTTGAGACATAATCAATAGCTAAGAGGATGTATAGTTATCCATTAGAGTTTGGAAAGGGTCCCATGAAATCAATTCCCCAACAATAAAAGATTTCAATGACCAGAATGGGAGTGAGGGGAATTTGATTCCTTTTGGTAATGGATCCGAATTGCTGACACTGATGACAAATTTTGCAGAATTGGAAGGAATCCATAGTGAGGTTCGGCCAGTAGAAACCAATTTGGATGAACTTTTTAGTGGGTTTATTTCTAGAAAAGTGGCCTCCACATGCCTCTCCATGACAAAATTTTAGAATGGACACCTGTTAAAACTCGGCAACACATCTCATGATGATTTGATCAGGACAAAACTTGATGTGGTAAGGATCATCAAACACATTGTAATTGACATAAAAAAGGAATTTACTCTTAAGTTGGGTCCCCAGGAATTTTGGAATGTCACCCATCACCAAATGGTTTTCTATGTCAGCATACCATGGGAAATCACTCACTGAATAGAGGTGCTCATCGAGAAATGAATCCAACATAGAGAGGTGGTGTGAGTTGTCTTTGAATTCCATCCTAGAGAGGTGATCAACAACAAAATTTTCAGCACCCTTTTTATCTTTAATGGTTAAATCAAACCCTTGAAGATGAAGGACCCAACTAATCAATCTAGCCTTGGCATCTTGTTTTTGGAAAATTAATTTTTGGGCTGAATGATCAGTGAAGACAATGATGGGTGATCCTAAGAGATAATACCTGAATTTCTATAAGGAAAAGTCAACAATAAGACACTCTTTCTCCGTGGTGGTGTAGTTTATTTTTCCATCATTTAAATATTTTTTGGCAAAAGAAATGACACATGGAGATTCCTTACACCGTTGCCCTAAGACTGCTCCTATAGCGAAGTCACTTGAATCACAAATGAGCTCGAAAGGAAGTTTCCAATTTGGAGATTACATGATAGGTGGAGATATAAGAGTTGAATTGAGTTTATAGAATGATTCCTTAAAGCTTTCTGTCCATAAAAATGGAGTATCTTTTACTAATAGAGAATAAAGTGGTCGATAAATAGAGCTAAAATTCCTAATGAACCTTCTATAAAAACCAACATGTCCAAAGAAGGACCTCACTTCCTTAATATTTTTAGGAAATGGAAGGTGACGAATGATGTAAACATTAGCTTTATCAACTTAAATCCTTATACCAGATACTAGATGACTGAGAACAAGTCCTCCCCTTAACATGAAATGGCATTTTTCCCAATTTAGTATGAGATTATTATCCTCACACATTGAAAAAAACCTTTTAAACACTTAGAAGGAATCCCTCAAAAGTATCCCCAAAGATGGAGAAGTCATCCATGAAGACATCAAAACAACCCCCACCATATCTGAGAATATTCGCATCATGCACCACTCGAAGGTACTAGGGGAATTACATAACCCAAAGGGCATGCGCATGAAGGAAAAAGTGTCGAATGGACAAGTGGAGGTTGTTTTTTCTTTATACTCTAAGGAGACTTCGATTGGATTATACCCTGAGAATCTATCTAGATAGCAATTGAATTGATTACCTGCCACTTGTTCAAGGACTCGATCAATAATGGGTAAGGGGATATGGTCTTTA
Source organism: Viscum album (assembly GCA_963277665.1). Classification (NCBI taxonomy): domain Eukaryota; kingdom Viridiplantae; phylum Streptophyta; class Magnoliopsida; order Santalales; family Viscaceae; genus Viscum; species Viscum album. Next base: position 1,077,221,644 of record OY728135.1, on the reverse strand, counting down.
TTTGTACAATAGTTGAGCTTCCTATAGTCAATACAGACCCTCCATCCTCTACTGACCCTTGTTGGGAGCATCTCTCCATCCTTGTTGGTAACTACTTTGATTCCAGCCTTCTTTGGAACAACATGGATTGGGCTAACCCACTCACTCTCAGCGTTAGGCTAGATGATACCAGCTTTTAACAATTTCAAAATTTCTTTTCTCACTACTTCCATGAGATTAGGATTGAGTTTCCACTGAGGTTGACGACATGGATTTGAATCGGATTCTAGAACAATTATATAAGTCTCGATAAGTGGGTTAATCCCAGGAATATTAGATAGGGTCCATACAATTGATTTCTTTTTCTCCTAAGTACATCTAGAAGAATCCTCTCCAGATCGGATTCAAGAGAGGAAGAAATGAAAAAATGAAAGGATTGATTATCCCCTAAGAACACATACTTGAGTGATGAAGTTAAAAACTTAAATTCAAGATTAGAGTGCTTATCACTTTCCAATTAAGGATGAGACTTTGTATTGAACTCAGTTTCTATGTTCATATTTCTTGAAAAAATTGGTTCCTTGTGAAAAGAATTTTCATACCCTATTTTAGAAAGAGTAGTGTCATGAATGGGTATTAACTCGATGTTATTGATTTCACCCATGGTATCATTGATTGGTGATTCTATAAAATCATCAATAAAACTATCTGAAAGAGATTAAATCAAAGGAGAAAAATTTCCCTCATGTGATCAAAGAAAATCAATATCTTCTTGACTTAAACATCCTCGTTAATTCGGTGATGTTCCTTGAGTTCACTATCAACAATAACTATCCAATTAACCTCATGGATCTCTTAATCATTCACAATTTGAGAGTTTTCATTTTAGATGTTCATGTCTAGACTCATGTATCCAAAGGTGATGGTCATGTTCCCATTTCGGACTCGGATAACAGATTTTATTGTTTCAAGGAAGGGACGACCAAGGATGATTGGGGTTTGCACCCTAGGACCTAAGCTTGGGTGATTGTACAGAATGATGAAGTCAGCTGGGTAAATGAAATTTTCAACATTCACCCAAACATCCTTTAAGACCCCCTTTGGAACTCGAACACTATGATCATCAAGTTGAAGACTGACTGATGTGGGTTGGAGTTTTTCGAGCCCTAACATACAATACATGGCATATGGAATGAGGTTCACACTGGCTCCTAGATCACACAAGGTTTTGACAAATTTGTTCTCTCTTGGTTCAACATTGATGTAAGGGAAACCCAGGTCTTTCAACATAGTAGGAATGGTCCCTTGAATGGTGGTACTCACATTAGCATCCAAAAGGACTTTGTTTTTATGTGAAAACTTTATTTTAAAAGTGTACAAGTCTTTACGGTAATTTGAGTATGAAGGAAGTTTTGAATTTCATCGAGGAGTGGAATGATTAACTTGAATTGTGAGAATATTTCCCTCAATGTTTCACTCAATTCAGGCTTGGTTATCCCCCTCATGTGTTGAGGAAATGGTGCAAGTTGTGGGGTTGTTTACTGAAGGGTTGTTTCTTTGATAATGTTATCATGTTTTTCAATTTGATCATGTGGTTAATTTGAACTTTCATTAGTGTTTAAAGAATCATATGGTTTCTGAATTATTTGTTCAGGTTTTTCAACTGATTTCCCACTTCGAAGAATAATGAAAGCCTTTAGTTGTTCATGAGTTGTTTGAGTGCGACATGACTCTCCCCTTATTGTTTTTTGTGGAATGGATTTTGTAGGCCTGGGTGACTTTCCAGTTTTGAAGGTTTGAAGTTCTTGTTTTAGGGAAGAGACTTCGTAGTTTATCATTTCCAATTGTTTGCATAGTTTTTCAAGGATTGGGAGAGGGACAGATTGGAAAGGGGCTTGTGTTGGTTGGGTTATCCCAGTGGGATACTTTGGTTGTTGGTATTGGACTGGAAGATGTTGGTATTGGACTGGTTGTGGTTAGAATTGGTTATAGTTTTGAAAATTTTGTGTAGGGTAGGGTTTTGGTCCTTCTGGTTGGCTAGGTTGTTTGTTATCTTTCCATCAGAAGCTAGGGTGGTCATTATACCTTGGGTTGAATGTGTTTGGGTGTTGGGGATTTTGAAAGTTTAGGGAATTAAATTCAATAGGTGGTCCTCCTAAAATAACATCCTTTATGGATTTAATAGTTGGTCAGTTGTCTGTTTTGTAGTCATGTTTGTCACAGATTGTTCAAACAGGGTCTACAATTTGGATTTCACGGATTTTACTATGGTCTATCTCTACAAAAATCCGAGAGAGTGTTGCATGTTTCGCCCTAAGGATTTCCTCTTCTCTAAGTGTATTCATTCCAGCAGTTCTTTTGGGATTTTTAGAATAAGGTGATGTTCCCCATTTTTGGTTTTGTTCAGTAAGGATTTATAGATACTCGTAAGCATCATTAGGGGATTATTTTTTAAAGGTCACGTTACACATCATGTCAATTAATAGTTTGTTCCCCAGGCCCAAACCTTCATAGAAAATTCTCACATGTTCAGGAATAGAAAAACCATGCTGTCGAACCATGTTTATCGTCTCTTTGAACCTCTCCCATGTTTCATAAAATGACTCTCCCTCTTTTTCAAAAAATACTTGGACTCTCTTTTTTAGTGAAATGGTTTTGTGATGGGGGAAGTATTTTTTGTAAAATTATCTTTGCAGTTGGTCCCAAGAGTGGATTGATAAAGGTATCAGATTATTTAACTAGTTCTTTTCTCTATCCTTATGTGATAAAGGAAAGATCCACATCTTAGCTGACTCAAGTTGATGTGGCAACAATTTCATTGAACTCCTTGACATTAAGGTAAGTCATTTCTGACTCCATCACATGGAAGGATACAAGTTGTTTTAGGACATGACGTTTAAAGACATATTGGGTGTCTCCTAGGGAAACATGCCTAATAAAAGAGGATGCATTGGTCTAGGTATGTGTAAGGTAGTCATTCATGGTTTGATCGACTACATTTCCCAAATTTGGGGCCGCCTCATTTAGATTTCCATTTTGGTTCCCACCTGGGTTTATGAGTTTGTTTCTTTGAAGACCCTACATTGAAATTGACTCCGTCTTTGACTCTAGGGTATTAGGAAGATTAGGATCCAATGGTGTACTTGACTCCCCTATCCTATGACTTTCCACACTAACTAGTCTGTTTGAGTTATCGTGGGTGTAGGCAGACATGCGCCAAAAGAAAAAAAGAGAGAAAGGGAAAAGATAAGACATCATGGGTGAGAATGGATGAATTGAGGTGAGGAAAGAAGGTTTTGGTCTAAGGAACTTACTTGGTCCCTGGAAATATAGCCAAAATTTGGTGTCACCCAAATTTACCCACGTTTTAAGGGTCAAGCGGTCGCCTGCAGTGTAGCTTGGGTTTTCAAATCCCCAGAGACCTAAGAAGAACCTTTATACACACAATATAAATAGATGGATTTTCGGCTATGAAGTGGCCAACTTTGGTTTTTTTGGATGGGTTTTAAAAGATCACTATGATCTATGTTAATTCAATTTATGATAAATGAGTTGATCTGAGGTTATTGTTCAGGGAGGATTGGATGAATTCCTTCTTTTTATGATTTCTATTTCATTAACCTGAGAAGGATTCATGAAATAAATTCAAAATACCCTCATCACGTAATGATTAAACACATTCACAAAAACATGATAATAATATATACACTTGTAGGACCATTTTCATGAGCACTACAAGGTAAAGGATCTACATAGTACATAAAAGTGGGGTGAATAAATTCTATATGGAAGAGGAAGAGAGAAACTCATTTAATGAGAGAAACTCAAACACAATAAATTAAAAACATTTAGATAATGAGAAATATCATCCAATAAATCCCCTAACTACTCCTTTGGATCAACCCATAAATGAGCTATCCCTCCATTGATAACATGTTCTCAACGGAAGTAGGAAGTAGACTAACGAGAGTAGAATTGAAGAAGTAAAAAAAACAACAACAACAACAACAAAACACGATCACTCCACCGTTGTGTGAACACAATCCCAAGGTTTGGTGTGAATAAATTCAAACCATGAGGAAACGGTATCACAGTGATAGGAGGAAGAAATGAATAATATAAGAATAATAACTTATATTCAAAACTATCGTGATTGAAGCAACTTACATTAGAAGGAAAAACGCTACAAGGATAATTTGGAATAATAACATTACAATGAAAACAAAGCTCCAAGATCCCTAAATCCTCCTCCACTACTGCCATAAATAGGCAAAAATGAAGCCTCTGGCCAACCCACCACTACCCAAGTCTATTTAATTAAATGTGATTGGCCAAGGTAGGAGGAATATTAATGTAGAGAATACTTTTCCACTTCTTGCACTGAAGTTGTAGCCATCATGCATCCACCAGAAATACACGTAGAAAGGAACTTCTAAAAAGCCTAATTGGAGTGGGACATAGATGACTTAAATTAATCCCCTTATGTCCCCTAACATCCTATAAAATTTAATCCAAAAATAATAATTCTTTACTGAGATATGATTTAAATGTTGGGATGTTTTTCTGGGCCACAAAATCTGGCCAAGAAATGATTCATTAAATTGGTCCACCTTTATACCCAACATGTAGGACAAATTAGCACCAGATATAGAATAAAGACTTGTTCATATATATGTATTATAGCCTCCCATGAAATTTGGGTTTCATTGGGCTTGTATTGTGGGCTCCACATTCTCATCAGTGGGATGATATCCAAACTACCTTCTTCAGAATTGTTTCCTTTCATTGCAAAATATTCCAATCAACCATTATGAATCCTCCATTGATCCCTGAATTAAAAATGTTCATATTTATGTTTATATCCATTTCCCAAAATATCAAATTAAAATTTGTATAATTACATTGTTTAAACCCAGATGAAACATTGGGCCTAAATTGGTGCATATTAGGTATGAACTGCACAAATGATGAGAATGGATGTTCAAAATTAAAATCCACTAACTCAGGACCATAAGATCAAAAATGAACATTTAATACCATTAAAATGTAATCAAAATATGTGTTTTTATTGGCTATTCACACCCCCAAATTGAGTTTTTCTAGTATAGAGAAAAATATATCTCACAAAAATTAAAATTGATTGACCTTTTCCAAAAACATTTTAATACACATTTCTCACCCAAATATCTCATAACAAATAATTATGAAACAGATCAAAATCATTTAAAAAATGCTATTTCCATAGGAATAATTCAATCCCAAGACCATTACTTTTTTCAAATTCATCTCCATATTTCATCCAAATTCAATTAAGCATGATGATGTGTTGTGAATCTCAATAGACTTGGTGGTTCATTTTCATTCAAGGGAGACAAGATGGAAGCGCTAGGAGAAATCAAATTTTAATAATAATATTTGTACTCATTTTTTTATTTTATTTTTATTTGTTTTCAATTTTTTCATGGTAATTTAAATTGAACTCATTTGAGTCAACCCATGTAGTAAGACTTTGCCGATGACTCCCAGGCTCAAAGACCTTAGGGCACCTAGTGAAGCTCTCATACTCAAGCTTCATCTCAAGTTAACTCAATCAAAAACAAATTCAAATTACCAAAAAGAGAGATAAAATGCCCAAATCTGGACCAAAAAACTATGGAGTCATGATCCCCAAGTGTTGAAAGCCACACATAGTCCAATTCATTTCTCTACGCGCAATTGATTTTTTTGAATACTCATGTTTAAATTGAAATGATTCCCAATCCTATGATATTTATTATGGGTCCCCAAGAACTCAAACTAAAACCCCACAATCTAGAGGACGTGAATTGTGTTTTTTAAATAATTGGATGAAAATATAAATGGTGCAAAATCACATCGGACAACCGCACTTCCCAATATCTATGCACATGAACATAAACTTGCATTAAAATAAGAATCAAGGGATGAAAAATTATTTGATATCCAATTTCAGAGTTTGGAATGTGTGTTATCATGTTCAAGGTTAATGAAATTTTTCCTTCCAAACATTTTCATCTCCCCCCAACTTAGAATAACACTATCCCCAGTGTTTAATGAATTGAAACATAGAAGGGGTAAGATAGAAGTTCAAAAAAGACATTGAAAATGAAAATTATGGAATGAAGTCACCTAGTGGATGATGTTGAAAATGCATTCCCTTGTCTCCCTTCAGTTCTGGTTTGAGTCCCAATTGCTTGGACGGTTGTGACCAGCTTTTCCCAATGACCTGTGACATGCTTATTTTTTTAGTTATATATTTTTTTTTGTATTTTTTACCTAAAAACATAAAAATAACATAAACTGATGATACATTGTCTTCTTTATATTTTTTGGGTAAGGTATTACTCAGGAATCAGACTGCGTGATACGGATGAATACATTGCTCCCCTTTCATTCCCATCCTTACTCATAAAAGAAGAATAGGTCAAAAATCTATATATATATATATATTCAAACTGAAGATCCATTGTCTTCTTTAAAGTTTTTTGGTAAGGCATTACTCAAGGATCACACTGTGTGACAAGGATGAAAACAGTGCTCCCCTTTTATAACCATCTTTACTCATAAAATAAGTACAGGTCAACAATCTATTTTTTTCAAAAAATAAAAAAAAGAAGAAGAAAAAAAAGATGATTCACAATGATTAGAAACATGAAAACCAAAGGTTGCCTCCCGTGCAGCGCTTTTGTTTAACGTCTTTATCCTGACATGGATCCTAAATCTATCAATTTTTTCCGGGTTCATAGGTTGGCTCTGTTAACTGAACTTCTATTTCTTATTTATTGAATGATTCTATGAATTGTTTTAACCTATGACCATTGACCTTAAAAATGTTACCACTTGTGGGATCCTGAATCTCTACTCCCCCATGGGGGTACACATGATTCACTATGAATGGACTTGAACATCTAGAACATAACTTTTCCAGGTGTAAATGAAGTTTTGAACTATACAAGAACACATATTTTCCCAGTTCAAATTTTTTGACATTGATATTTCTAGATTGTTAGGATTTAACTATAGCTTTATTTATAATTTAATTTTCGTAAACCTCTATCCTATGTTCCTCAAGTTCCTTAAGATCAAATTTCCTCTTTTCTTTGGCTGAAGAAATGACGAAATTCATTTTGTTGATTACCCAAAATGACTTATTCTCAATTTCAATAGGTAAATGGCATGCTTTTCCAAAAACCAACCTTTATGGTGACATTCCTTAGATGGTTCTAAATGCTGTACGATATGCCCAAAGGGAATCCATGATTTTCACAGACCAATACTTCCTAGAGGGGTTGACAATTTTTTCAATAATTTTATTAATATCCCTATTTGCTAACTCAGTGTGACCTTTGGTTTGAGGAAGGTACACAGTTGAGTCTTTATGAGAAATTCCATACTTAGACATGAGTGAAGAGAATGGGCGATTACCAAAATGGGTTCCTTGATCACTGATTATGGCACTAAGAATTTCAAATCGAGAAAATAAATGCTCTTTTAGAAATCAGATCACAACATAATGGTCATTGGACTTGGTGGGAATGGCTTCAACCCATTTTGAGACATAATCAATAGCTAAGAGGATGTAGAGGTGTCCCTTAGAGTTTCTAAAGGGTCCCATGAAATCAATTCCCCAACAATCAAATATTTCAACGACCAGAATGGGAGTGAGGGGCATTTGATTCCTTTTGGTAATGAATCCTAATTGCTGACAGTGAGGAAAAAACTTGCAGAATTGGAAGGAATCCTTATTGAGGTTCGGCTAGTAGAAAACACTTTGGAGGACCATTGAAGTGGTTATCTTTGTAGAAAAGTGGCCTCTACATACCTCTCCATGAAAAAAATTCTAGAATGGAATCTTGTTCAGACTCAGGAACACATCACCTGATGATTTGATCAGGACAGAACTTGAAGAGGTAAGGATCATCAAACACATAGTGTTTTACATCAGAAAAGAATTTCCTCGTAGCTTGGGTCCCTAGTAATTTTAGAATGTCACCTATCACCAAATGGTTTGCTACGTCAGCATACCAAGAGAAATCACTCAATGAATATAGGTGCTCATTGGGAAATGAATCAATCATAGAGAGGTGGTGTGAGTTGTCTTTGAATTCCATCCTAGAAAGGTGATCAACTACAACATTTTCAACACCATTTTTATCCTTAATGGTTAAATTGAACTCTTGAAGAAGAATGACCCACCAAATCAATCTATCCTTGGAATCTTGTTTTTGGAAAAGGAATTTTAGTACTGAATGGTCAGTGAAGACAATGATGGGTGATCCTAAGAGATAAGCCCTGAATTTCACTAAGGCAAAGAAAACAGTAAGAAACTATTTCTCAGTGGTGGTGTAGTTTATTTATGCATCATTTAAATATTTGCTTCATAAGCAATGACACATGGAGTTTTCTCACACCGTTGTCCTAATACTGCTCCTACAATGAAGTCACTTGCATCACACATGAGCTTGAAAGGAATTTTCCAATTTGGAGATTTCATGGTAGGTGGAGATATAAAAGTTGACTTGAGTATAGATAATGATTCCTCATAGCTTTCTATCCATAAAAAAGGAGAAACGTCTACCAATAGAGCACAAAGTGGCCGAGAAATAGAGCTGAAATTCATAATGAACCTTCTATAAAAACAATCATGTCCTAAGAAGGACCTCACTTCCTTAAAAGTTTTAGTCGAGGGAAGGTGACGAATGATTTCAACAATAGCTTTATCAAATTCAATCCCTCTACCAGATACCAGATGACCTAGAACAAGTCCTTCCATTACCATGAAATGGAATTTTTCCCAATTTAGTATGAGATTATTATCCTCTCACCTTGACAAAACCTTTTCAAAACTTAGAAAGAATCCTTCAAAAGTATCCCCAAATATGGAGAAGTCATCCATGAATACCTCTAAAAAATCCCCCACCATATCTGAGAATATTCTCATCATGCACCGCTGGAAGGTACCAGGGGCATTACATAACCCAAAGGGCATGCGCTTGAAGGCAAAAGTGCCAAATGGAAAAGTGAAGGTTTTTTTTCATTGATCCTCTAAGGAGACTTAGATTATATTATACCCTGAGAATCCATCTAGGAAGTAATAGAATTTATGACCCACCACTCACTTGAGGACTTGATCAATAAAGGGTATGGATAAATGGTCTTTATTGGTACAATAGTTGAGCTTCCTATAGTCAATACAGACTCTCGATCAACTACTGACCCTTGTTGGGAGCATCTCTTCATCCTTTTTGTTTATTATTATGATTCCATCCTTCTTTGGAACCAAATATATTGGGATAACCCACTCACTATCAGCTACAAGATAGATGATACCAGATTTTAACAATTTTAAAAGTTCTTTTCTCACTACTTCCGTGAGATTAGGATTGAGTCGTCGCTAACGTTGACGAAATGGCTTCGAATCGGATTCAGGAACTATTCTATGAGTCTCGATAAGTGGGATAATCCCAGGAATATAAGATAGGGCCCATCCAATGGATTTATTGTGTATCCAAAGAACATCTAGAAGCATCCTCTCATGATCAGCTTCAAGAGAGGAAGAAATTACAACAGGAAAGGATTGATTTTCCCTTAAGAACAAATACATGAGGGATGAAGGTAAAACCATAAATTCAAGATTAGAGTGGTTATCACTTTCCCAGAGGGGATGAGACTTTTTATTGAACTCAGTTTCTTTGTTCAGAATTCTTGTGAAAATGGGTTCATTATGAAAAGAATTTTCAGCCACTAAATTAGCTAGAGTAGTTTCACAAATGGGTATAGACTCGATGTTATTGATTTCACCCATGGTATCATTGATTTTTATTTCTATAAAATAATAAATATTTATATCTAAAAGAGTTTAAATCCAAGGAGACAAATATCCCTCATGAGAAAAAAGAAAATAAATCTCTTTGGTTGTGGTGTGATGATTCAAATATGATGAATTATCATTAGAATACCACATTGGTTTTTATAGGAAAGTTGGAATATCATAAATTATGTGATGAATTATCATTGGAAACCCCATTTGGTAGTGGTGTGCTGATTCAAATATAAGAGGAAATATAGTCTATCATTATATTATCTGATTGGAAAGAAATTGTCATATAATATAAAAATATACCTCCAATAAATGCCTCGATACATTGCTGAAAAAATTTTATACTGATTCATTATCTTAAAAAATTAATTCATTTAAAATGATGATTTATTTAAAATATCATAATATATAATCGTTATAATTAATGAAATATACACTTCTATATGATATTAAATTGGGATGAATGAATCATTTTCATTATCCTTCATGTAGTAGTTTTTTAGTCATCAGTAAAACATAATTTATTTTATTCTTGTTAATATCCACTCAACCATAAAATGAATCCAAATCATCCATATAAATATTTCTAATGAAAAGAAGATGAAAATATAATAAAACAATGAATTAATTGTTCTATGAAAAATTTAATTATATACCTCTGATATAAATTTACCTTTTATACCTCACCAAATTATAAATCACTGACTATTGGAGAACTTCATCCCATTTTGTAAGATATATGCCATATTTACCACATCATAATTATGATAAAATTATTTATCTCTTTTATAATAACTTTATGAGGGTTTTTAATCTTCTTATCAAAAAAAGGATCTTCATTATACCCTTACATATTTTATGGAATCATGAAAATACAAACATGATCTCTTTTCCAAACTCTAAATATCAACAACATAATATCTATTTTTTAGGAATTATCATCTTATCTACCCCTTGACTAAAATATTGAATATAAACTAGATTCTATAGAAATTTTAAAAACCTTATCTAATTATATTTCCAGTATTATATATTAATTAAATATATTTAAATAAGGTAAATAAATAAGAAATCATATAATATTATTTTGGAATAATTCATTTCAAACAACACTCTCATGTATTGGAAGTGATCCTTCAAAATAGGTCCTATCATGATACACCTAAAAATATATTAGTTTAAAACTTATTCAAGTGATATATCAGAATGCTTCATCATATCATTGATGAATTATTACATGATTTAAATAAACTATAACAATTAATGTTTCACCAAATACAATGAAAATTTCATTATACTTTTACTGAAAAACATTATAACAAATTAGGTTGACACATAAAAACACATTTATTAATGTGGAAACATCATCAAAATAATTGGAATTATAGTTTGTGATAAAAAAATATAATATTATTTTGTTGAGATAATAGTGATATAAAGTTTCTCCCTAGAGTGTCTTGAAACACATATTCCTCTAATAAATAATTCAACATTAAGATATGAATTTTTAACCTGAACATTTCCATACCAATATTCATCTTCATAGATATAATTTTGTAATGATGTATTTTTTTCATACCTCATTCCATAACCAAGACCTCATTTTATATAGTGTATGGATCATTTTCTATATAAGGATCCAATCCATTGGGTTTATTTTGAATCATGCGCAATGGATAATAATAAATAAAATCTCAGTTAATTTAATTGTCAAATTGAGTAGTCTTCCAATGATCCTTTAAAACTATATATTATTCACAATCATTAATTTCATATGCATGGAATGGTTAATCCCAACATCTATAAGAGTGAAAAGATATCTTTATTATTCCTTTAAAACCAACATATATAACTCAAATATATATTCTACTTATTTTACAACGAAAAAATATTCATGATTAATTACTAGAAAGGCCAAGAAAAATTTCATCCCATTAAAAATTGACATCTAAATAGATTCAAAATTTGGAAAACAATTTCCTTATCAGTTTATTTATAATTTCAAAAAACATTATCACATAGCCATAAAAATTTCAATGAGTGAGTTATGTAATAGCTGTAGTCATTAAAATTTTAGTCCACTTTTCCTTTCATGAATTCCATGCACATTAAGATGTGGTAAAACATTGAATACTGTTACCAGGGAACATTTTTAAACCCATAAGGTTCCTTTTATATCTTAAAAACATGAGAAACTATAACCAGTAATGATTAACTATTTGTTTAATCTAATGTGAGTTTATTAGTCAAACTGAATATAAAATAAATTTGGTATCAAATAAATTTATAAGACCTTGTATTTTTGTTGACCATAAATAAAAATAATTTTCTTTACATTGATTAAATATTTTAGATAAGATAAATATTTTCCTATGTGAAAATACCCTCATTTTGAGAATACATTTTTCAATGAAGATGAAATTTACTTTGTGAAACTAAAAATTTACATTAGATATTACTATGAAAAGTCCTCTTTAAATAGTTCAAATTTTTATTTATGGGATATAAACCCAATTATAAATTTTTATCCTTATTAATTTTTTTTATCTCTACATATATAAAATATGAATGGAAATTATATGATTATGCATCAACACTAATTCTTTCAATGTGAGAAAGAAACCATGTTTGAATTTAAATTATCAATATTCATTTATTTTATAATCTCAGTTTGATGTGTCCAAGAATATTGTATTTTTAAAAATTTTGTCTATGCCTTTGATATTTTAAAGACTCTCACTCTAAAACATCTGCATTACTCTAATTTAAATAAATTTAATGAGATTTATGTAAACAATTTAGAACATTGGGAATACTATTTTTTTTCTATATTCATCTTTATAAGTGTTTTCATCAATATAAAATGATTCTTTTAAATATGTATGCTTTTTAAACACTATAAAAAATCGATGATATTCCTCGTATTTTTTCATATAACTAATAACTACATCAATTTAGTGTATAATGAATAAATATACCCTATTTGATTCACTGATCAATGTTTCCCAAGTGTTTCCCTTTAAATGTGATAAATCATGTGTTTTGGAAAATATTAAAAATGGTCAAGAATATTTTATTTTATAATTATAACTCTTATATTGTTTATATCAAATTGTGAGGAATTTTGAACCAATTTAGAATATAGATTAATAGAGTTATGGATTATCTCATAAAATATTTTAATATTCTATTATTTGGTACCATTATTCTTAAAATTTCCATAAATATTTAATTCTTACTCATTTTAAATATATTATTTTATGTGGTTATGGATTGATTTATTCATGTATAGTTTCATAATTCTTATGCTATTCTTCAAAATATTTAGTATTGTATTTATATCCATTGTTTCTTTATAATAAATAAATAAATACAATGATTTTTTCTCCCTAATACTTGTAAATTTCATAAATTTCTATATATTTTTTAATTTAATTGATATAGACTAATCAAAATTTATATTAGTAATGTCATCATAAAAATAAAAAATACATATTTACATTGGTTGTATTAAAGGTCATATTTCCCCACACATATGAGTGTACTAACTTAGGAGGGTCCTTCATCTTAATTCCCAATGACTTGTGAATCTTGAGAAAACTTTTTCCCTTTTGACATGTAACTCATGTGTTGAATTTTTCAAGTTATAGAATTTGAAGAGTTCTCTCAGATTAAAAATTCATAATCTTAGACCTATATGTTTTCATATGTCTATGTCCTCTATGCTAGTACTAGTTATCCACCATAATAATCATGTGTAATTGATTTTCATCTTTGTAAATGTAAAATTTAATTTTTTGTTTTCTAGTACCACTTAACAATAATTTTATTATTCTTCATGATCTTAATAAAACATTCATTATTCTGAAATATATCCTCATTATAATTTTTATATAGTTTTGAATCACTAATAAGATTGTTCATCAACCTTTAAAAAATATATATCAATGAATTTATTCATATGAATCTATTTATTTCTAACTGAATACACATTGATTGTTACACCAATTTAGAAAGTTATAATTCCTCAATAATATACAAATATTTAACATTTATATTATTTTTGATGTCAATAAATTCTGACCAGTTGCGTTTTTCATGATTCAAAAACATTACTCTTTTTATAACATGGTTAGATAAATTAGCCACCATTGTATAATCCTAAATGTTCCAATTGTTAAAATATTTTGAATCTACATTGTATTCTTGATACTGTGGTATCACAGTAATATTTTTTTGGTATTTTAGTGTTGATCACACCTTCAAAAATTCATATCCTGAGAATTCGAAGAATATCACAATATTATATTTAAAATCGCATTATCCTATTGATATGATTTTAAAATTTTACATTTAATCCCCACCAATTAAAAAATTCTCATTCATTAAAGGAGTGAAATATTATATAATTACATATAAGATTTCTAGTAGTATATTCTATAATCCCCAACAACTTTTTTCAATGAGAATTCTCTCCAACTATAAAATCAGTTTTTAAAGACTTGTTGATGATTTTCTTTCAAATTTGATATCTAATTCTATGTTTTAATCTTTTCAGGATTATAATCACTTTATTTTTCAAGGAAATTTATCAAAGGATTTTCCATGATTTTAATTCCCATTTACAAACCTTTTACTTTGGATTTTCACACAATATCATGTATCATTGAATTTTGTGTGTCTTCCTTTTGAGTGATGTATCACCTTCTTATTCATATTTCCCATTATTACACATATGTAATATTATGGACATGTTTCTAAAAATTATTATTGGACCCATTGGATACTCAATAGAATTATAGATCAATTATAAACATTATAATTAGTTTTTAGATTTAATAAACCCTCATAAACTAAATAATTAAATTGAAAATCATTTGTTTTTAAAGAAGTAATTTCTTCTTCAACTAGATTTTTCAGAAGATTTTACCACTATAAGTTTATTTAAATAATATTTCTAGTATTATTCATTGATTTCTCACAATCAGATACCATTTTATAGGTTCCAATTCTAGTTTTTCCACATAAAATTATTTACACTTCACCCAATTCTAGTTGTTGAAGATTAATGGGTTTCAAGTGTGTTAATAAGGATAGAATATATAATCATATATATAGAAAATAATAGTGGGAAAACCTTGAAACAACCATTATAAATACATTGTGTATGCAAAATAAAATAGACAATATGTAATATCAAATGTAATGTAGAAACATGTAGTCATAAAAACACATGATCATTCCAAAATACATTAACTGATCACCCAATAGATCGATCAAAATATATATATATTAAAAATTAAGGTAATATAAAAGGTTCTAATACCTTACCTAACATGTAACTCAATACCATTTATTATGTTGGATATGAGATATCATACATAATCATAAAATATCATGTCCATTCTAGATCAACTACAGATAATGTGTTTAATATGAAGGAGAGAGTATGGTATATGAATACACTAAGGTGCCTAGGTATGGATTACAAATAAATGTTCCCTAGGCAGCCACCAATGGTGTATCTGTAATATATTTTAATTAAATTGTATACACATGAGATAAAAAAATCCTAGGAAAATAAATAAAGGAATTAGAATAATGGAATTAAACCTGGTTGGTACTTAGGTTTTATGGTTCCACATAGGATAGACCAATCCAACTTTAGATAGTGTTAGCTATATTTAAACATATGCAATAACTCTTTCAAAGGATCGAAAAACAACAACTCAAAAAATGACACAAATATACATACCAATATGGGGTAAATTTGTCCATCCAAGATCATCACACATATACATCTCATCAAGTTTAAATGCTTTTATATCATAATATTTTGTATCACATTAATCATTCATGGTGGGTGGGGCTACATCCCTCAATAAAATTTGAATAATAAAAATCCATATAGATTCCCCCTGGCATTTCATATAGGAAAAAAGCCTAATCCATGGGGATTTCTAATGGTATAATACATATATCAAAATTAAAAAACCTTTATAACATATTTAGAAATATATCATCATAAATTAATTAATTCATTAGAACTCATGGATAGTTTTTTGTCTTCAAATATCTCATAATAAGAAAAATCAAAAGGGCTGTAAAACTTCCCAACCCATATCATATTACTTAGGCCAGCCTCTTATTTGCATGACATATTACATGTGTGTTAGACATATGAGGATCTCACAGTAAATTATGTTTCTAAAGTTATAACTTAAATAATCACCACCAACTACCTACAAGCACACTCTCAAGGGTCAATAGAACATTGGAGAAACTACCAAGGTCATAGATGTCACATCATTATCCAGATTACCTTCCCCACACACGTTTTTCCTATATATCAACATAAGTTCATTATGTGGAGTGAAATATTTTCTATATCATTAACATAGTAATATAAAATACTCACCACCATAATAAGGTCATCCTCACTTTCATCGATCTGGAGTGATGGACTAATTCCCATCTCACATCCTCGTTCATCCATGGTTGATCCTTATAGACCCAACATATTTGTTTTCATTGGTTATTACTTGATCCCACTAACCAAAGAATGTTTGTTATTTCTCAAATCAAGGTCCTTGTAAATCCCATTATTTTTTATCCCAATATACTCATTTCCCTCATTTAGGTCGTCCATCGTGTCCATTATTGGAGATCTCTTTGCTCAACATCTCAAACAATAATACTCAATGTAACATGATACCTATGAATATTTACCCAATTTTTCTTAGACATCGTAGAGGGTTATACCAATATTCTATATGTGAAAAATTATTCAGAATGGACTCCTTATTATCCCAATTCATGATCCAAGTCACAGAAAATGTTAAAACCCTCTATGGGGATAATACACATCTTGTGCCCCTAAGTACATGACATGTAGTTTCTAACATCTCATACTAGTTTATACTTCAACCCAACCTATGTTTTATTTCCCAAATAGTGGGAATATACTAAACTTACATGTTTTTTAACCAACACATATGATCTAACCATGTTCCTCACATACCCTCTAGATAAATAATCCAACAACCATCTTAATATGTACTACACATATCTAGCATTGTACCCTACATGGTCATGTTCTCCAACATAGTATGTCAGGATAAGTATGTGGATTGCAACTCAGTCATTCTATAAAGAAATTTTACATTAAATCCAAAAGATATATTCATAATCATATACCCTCCACCAAAACAATGAAAAAATGGTGTGTTTTCTTTGGACTATATGTATTGTAGTTGGGTTTTTGGAATAAAAATCCCCTATGAATCACTAGAAACTGATTTTTATCTTCAAATAAAGGAACTAGTTGCCATAAAATGATACCAAAAATTTATATAACATGTTTAATAATTTAATATATGAATTGGAAGAGGAAAAAATAAAAAATCATCCTACCACATAGAGAAATCACTAAAGCAAAAAGGCTTTATTTGCGATAGACAATCATTACCTCACGATCTATCACCCATCAGACACAACCAACAATGCAAACACCTATATCCCCCAATTTTCCTCTCAGTTGTGACATGTGTGAAAATGGAAAAAAACCATCGCATTGTGTGCACTGGTAAATATAGGGGGAAACTGGAAAACTAAATAACATTAATATAAAACATTAATTAAATAGCTAGACCCAAGTCTTGGAACTCGAGTAGAGAATATACCATTCCTAGGTAAACCCCACCATTTTTATTTCAATAAAGATATCATAATATCAATAACGGAAATATTTTATGACTTATAAATGTTACCATATGTGGAATTATTAATATTTAAATAATAATCATTAATATATTTTGAAAATATTCACCCATCTCAGAATGAAAAGAAATTCCACCCCTTTCATTGACACACCAATAAATGATTAATGTAAAAATATAAAAACAGTCAAAAATGTCTTAATTTGGTTAATTTCAAATTTATCCCTCACAATAACAAAGATTTTAGAAATTAAAATCCCTCTTCAATTTCCAAACCCATAAAAACAGGGTTCCCTACTAACTCCCCACCATATCACTTATCAACCTTGATAATCCTAAATGGCCCTCAACCATAAAACATTACCTAATTCAGAAGGATAAATGATCTTCCATAATGCTACTCTGGACATGACATACCACAATTCAAAGAAAGTCAAGCCACCACCGATCACCACCTCTAATATCAAGATGAAGATTAATGATACACATCCCTATCGAGAAACTACACGGTCTATAATCAAATTATTCATGGGTAAATGGTTCTTACCATTATAATAATTATCTCATAAAGGCGGATCCATTAAATTATGATCCCCAATATTTGAATAGACCACTAATAATGTATTTTCAATATTATATCAATCTTCTTAGAGTAGTTTCCATATCATCTCACCCAATTTTAGATAATAATAATTGTATGTCCCCGTTTCTCTAATGTTTCCAAGAAATGATAAATTTAACCCATAAATTTGTTATCTCATTATCCAATATTGATTCTATGAATCTCATTTGAAACCAAATATAGTTCAACAACTCACACCATAGTTTCAACCCACAACTCATCATGTCATCCAATTGGATCCTTGGACAACCATATCAACTATCATTTAGTCACCCAATAAAACGACACACTATCAATCTGAAAAATACTTAGATAAAATCCATTCCATCTTGAACCACTTTACAACACATGGAATCAATCCAAAACCACGCCTATTAAAAAAAATATATATTTCTTTCTAAGGAATGAGATAAACTATGGTTGATATACATAGAATCATCCTAGTATCACATCAATGATCCAAAAACTATTCTCATCACACAAATGACTCATCCCAAAAGAAGTTAATCCTCTATCACCCACACTATTTCCCATACCACATATAATGAATAGATGTTATCATCCTACTCCTACCTGAGTGATGACTTGAAACATTAATAACCACCCATTCTTATATTAATAGGAAAATCCTCATTCACAACTACTAAATTTTCATATATCATGAGGATCACACTCTATAATGGCATACAAAGAAGTCCCCACTAACAGAATTACATAATAATACACTATGGGCATAGCCACAATATGTTCCAAAATCATTTATGGTTTCCTACAGATCCATAATCATATATCATATCAATTCTGAACACCTCGAAGCATTAGCGTAATCATTATCACTGTGAAACATATTCCTTATAAAAATTCCTTGAAAAAATTCCGACCAATGCTTCATCGATGTACTTGGTCCTTAACTCACACACAAAATATTGAAAAATCCCAAATCAATAGTTTTATATATCAAACACATACTACAATAGTATAGTCCAAATCCAGATGATGTACACTACATTATCACCTGATTTTTTAATATGATTCAAGATCCCACGAGTCACACATAATCAAACCTAGAATCAAGTGCCTAAAAACTTATCATGTATAATAAATGTCAGAATAAACTATCCAAAATAGCCATAGATATTTTTTAGAAATCCTATATTATCCTCCATTCCATGTTCTACTACATAATCTCCTTCCATCTAAGCATCATTTCAAAACCAAAATTTCCTACTGATGCACTATCCATCCAAGACTCAATCATATTGGAATTCGATCATCTATCTTATTAGCTACATTTCCAATGAAATAGGTGGTTAGGTGTTCTATTGTTCATGCCCATAAAATCAAGACATAATTTGTATCAATAAAACAAATCCATATTCATAATAATAGAGGAATTCATAGTCCTATACAACATATATTCTAGCCAATTTCTTGAACATATATCATAAACCAAATAATTTCTCCAATCTGTTTCTCCAATGTACTTGTAGTAATTGAGCCTGTACCTCTGTTAGGTTATCCAAGCATACATTGTTTTTCTTAATAATCGTAATAAAACATCACATTCATTAATCATAACACACAGAACTCCAATATCTATAGAAACATCTCAAAGCACTACTCACTCCCAAATATCCCATAAACCAAATTATATAGATGTTTCAACTCATTTGAAACATCTCTTATCCCATATCATTATCTTAGGTAAAGTCACCATCTGAAACTATAATTAAATTTTTCTAATATAAATTAAAATATAAAGCCTTGCATTCCAAATAATCATCTTATTAGGAAACTAATCCTCTCCATGAATCTATAAATGATACTGCCATATCACGGACCACAATCTCATCCACATGTATATTTTGACATCAAAAATTAATGATCCCTTTCTAGTATACCATAGCCATATAGTTTTACTGATTATAATTTCATGTAAAAGATAAATGGGAAAAAATATATATGTTTCTTTTAATATATTATGTAACTGAACCCATTTCCTTATTAAAATTAGAATCATAATTATCCACTTTGTGTTCAAAATTAATTCCTCAAATTTTGGTGCTGACAAACTATACTGCACTGTACATCAGTTACTAGTTGAACTATATAGTCATCACCAAGGAGAATCTATCTATAGAATTAAAATGACCAATAATTGGAAAAACATTATATGAATCAGGTGAGTATAATTACAATAAATTATAGTAAAACACTGTATAAGATCTTATTGATCAAAAAATAATTGAACCCCCATCATATGTGAGGGGAATAACACCCAAAAATATTATTGTTATTTTAGTTATATGAGATATAAATTCACATGTATATATGAATCCTAGTAGACTCTGTGGGAAAATCATAAATCGTAAATCCAGAACCCCAAGAGACTGAAAATAATTAAACATAAATTGAAAATCAAGAACAATAATCCCTAATCCATGGTGACCTAGATATTCCATGAAAACATTTGTTTATGATATACTAGTATAATTAATATAAATAGATATTAAAAGTCCCTATTCTCTGTATACCATATCCATAAATAGTATGATTAATAAATAATTTATCAAATCCCACATTATGATGTCACTAACCCATTTCTACAAGTATATAATCCAAACCAATGTGGGGAAGTGCATCCCTCCAACAATTTCACATAATATTCTAATAAAACATGTAGAAGTTATTACCTATTACAAATAAGAATAAGCTAAATCAAATGATATTTCCTAAGGTATTTTATTTTGGAATAAAAGTTGAATTTAAGGTAAATACTTAATAATTACTTCATAGACCTGATGTAACAATCCCAAGATGTCTCCTTGAAATCTAGTAAAAAAACGTACCACGAAAATAATGGGTAATACTATAGTAATTAATTAATTATGATTCAATGTCATCAGATACCTCCCATAATATCTCGTACTAATAAATAATTCACAGGTTATACACCAAAAAATACATCTCATATAACCATTGTCAGCATCTCAATTGCACGACCTATTCATATCAATGTAACCACATAATGATCACATTATAAAAATATATGTTATAGTGTGAGATCTTAATTAATCACAACCAATAAAATATACAAACCCTCTCTAAATTCTATATAACATTGGGGATCATATTAATCATTCATAAGTCACATATCATCCATGATTCCTTTCCCAGAACAATTATCCAATTTTGACCTATTGGAACATGCCTAACATGAAGCGGTTAAAGGGACCCTAATTTTTACAATAGTCATATCTCTTCCTAACTGGCCTCATAGGGTAATCTTAATTTAATCAATTTAAAGAGAGTAAAAACACTAATCTAATATCCCTAGTTCTCCTAGGTTGGATCTCTTGAAACAAACCTATCTATTTACATATGTCATAACCTAGACCCACAAACCAAGGATCATACCATTCTATATAAATTCAATTATTAGATGATCCCATTCTATATACCCAAAAAATCCTTATAGAACACACACAGACCTCCCAATATGTCTCTAATGTGAGAATTCATAATCCATAAACTGTGAGAATAATCACTATCAAATAATTATAGCCCCAAATAAACTCCTAAATTCACTAAAATTCTTATGAGGATTAACCAATCAAATTTTATGTAAAAAATAAATAGAATATACTCCACATTAGTCTAATTATGACTATAAATAATGAAAAAAAAACTAAAATTCCCAAAATGAGTAATTATATAGCATGGACCACAGAGCACAAATCATGTACCCAATAGTACATAGCAGGTAGATATAATTTCCACCTTTATCAATGCACCTGAGAACATCCAATTTTGTATTTCCCAAATAAACTACATTTACTAGCCTTAGAGAGCTATTAATTATCATGGGGGATCTGTTCATCTGCCTCACATGGCCAATTTCAAAATACTCAACATGACCTTTGTTCATGCCCAAACATCCAGTCTGTTCATGTAATTAACACAACCATGTGAAACTACACTTTGTGTTTGGTGAGTACTCAATGATACCTTGATACATCCTAATAAATGTATCTTCATTGATAATTCAACATATTATCATTATTTTTACCCTATGTCATAATTAATTACATATTGTGTGCATCCTCTAAATGAAAAATCAGTTATTCTATTTTTCTAAACAGAATCCCCAAGTGAATTACTTGAAACCACCTTTTCATGAAAATTCAACACCCAAAAAGCTTAAAAATGATCTAAAAATCCCCTTTATAATGATTGAAATAAAAAAGTATGAATTTTAATTAGAAAAAAATATATGTTTTTTCTTACCTCATTGATAAATTAATAAATCTTCAAGACAATATAAAATAGATATAAAATAGGTATCACGATCCATCACTATTTGGACATTATGGAAAAGACAGTGTCACACTGTCACTATTATCCTCTGAATTTTACTATATGTAATAAAAGGAAATACCCTAAATCTTGTGGCATGTATTGTATTAATCATAGATTGAAATTAATATAATCTCAAAATAAAATAATATATAAATTAATACAATTTTAAAATAATCTCACCATAGTCTCTGGACCCAAGTGCAGTTTATAACTCATTCTGGTAAAACTAATTATTTTTTCAATAATTGGAAAGATTTTATTTCAGTAATATAATTTATTTAGATGATGGAAAATTTACTATAAACAAAAATAGTAATATTTATTTGATAAAGTAACACCTCAAAACATTACAATATTTTTCGTATAGAAAACAATTAATGGTTTTTCATAGTTTTTATTATATGAAACACATAGTAAATATTAGGTTATATTAATTCTAATTTCTCTCTTTAAAAACATGGAATAGACAGGATAGCTTTCATTACACACAATATTGACTTTCAATAATGTATTTCATAAAAGTATGACCGAGTTTTACCAAACAATAATATAGTCAAAAAATATTATTATATAATATTTTAATATAAATCCTTATTGTAAAATTTATGGTTATAAATTGTATTATATAACATACTAAAATATATCTTTTAATTAATTTTTTATAATTTAATTAGAAATTAATATAATAACCAATTAAATATAAAGGGAATGTTTGTTATAAATACTTTATTTTTGTTCTAAAAATGATTATCCATATAAATTAAATTAAATAAAGATAGTGAGTGATATAAATGTAATATATATATATATTCAGTCACATAATTTTTAAATTCATTCAATGAATTTTATAAGCATAATATAAAAATATACCAAATATTATGCATAAGAACCTATATAATTATAAAGGCAATTTTTCCGCTTTTTAATGGAACACCTATTTTAAATACAAATTTTGAAAAATATATAAATTTTAATACTTAAAATACAATTCATTTTTCAAATAATGACATAAAAATTATCTTCTTTTATTTTTTTATTTTTATGTGATGTTCCAATTTATGATGAATAGTGAATATTACAAAAATTGAATTCAAAACCTTTTTTGGTATAATTTTTTTGGGATTATATTTTAGTTTCTCTTTATTTTAATCTTTAATTAGATCCATATTATATAAAATTTTACAATTTAGGTCATTAGAATATATTTCTATTATAAATTGGACATAAAACATAGCAAACCTTTGAACATTGTTTTGTTAAAATCATGTTTTGTCTTCTAATCTACATGATTAAATTAAAAACAATTTCTACAACTTTTATGATTGTAATTTTGAAAAATTATATTCAATATTTTTAATCATAATAATTTATAATTTACTATATTTTAATCAATTTTTTTAGAAAGGGGTGATTACTAAATGTGATTAAACTAATTATAATGATTTTAGTGAAATTTTTTTTAGGGGACCTACCCTTAAAATTAAGATCCCAAATGACCAAGAAAATTGTATAAATATATTAAATGGACATATTTATACCCTTTCATAACCTTTTTATTATATTTACCTTTATTTATTCAACTTATCATAGGAAAATTATTTCTGGAATTCCCATTTCAAAAATTTACAAGAATGTCACTCCTCCTCCAATATAAAAATGCACTCACCCCTCCCACCTATTCACAATAATCAAGCCCCTTTTCTGACTCCATATATGATACATAAACCTCCAAAAATTCAAATACTCATTATATTATCCCCTATGTTTCAATAAATCCATCCAAGGAATCCCATTGGTGAAAACCAAGAGGAGTTGACCAGACAAGTAGTAACATCCATCCTCGAGCTCTTTTGTTTTATTTCCATTATTGACCCCCTAAAATATTTTTATTACATGATTAAATAATACCCTATATTTAAAAACTATGCTTATATATTTTTACATTGAACTAAATACATATACTTACACACTCTCTCATCAAATGAGTATTGGACGTACCGTTTATGTATGACGAACTACTCCATCACAACAAAATGATAGTTCATTTTTTCCTTTATCACCATTCATTTTTGGGAATGATGATGGAAAGATTGTTTATATATGATATATATTGTATCTATAAAATTTTTATTATTATGTAAGTCATTAGTAACACATATATATATTCAATCTATTTATTGAGAATACGATAACATCATTTGTGGATGTGTGGACTACCGTCTCCTCAAAACGATGAGATTCATTCAAAATATACATGATATATATAAATGATGGTTTAAATTAAAAATATTTAAAATAAATTATTTATTTATGATATTAATGGAATATTTATTTTTATATAAACATAATATATCAATTTCTTTATTACCCTTTTCACACAATAAAATAAGATAATGTCATTTGTGGACATGTGGACTACCGTCTCCCCAACATGATGTGACTTCTTATACATCACAAGAATTTTATATATAATTATTTAGAATTAAATAACATAGTATTTATTATATATTAATAATTCTGGAAATATATATTTTTACATAACTTCATTCTATAATGATAAATGAAAAATGTGAACGTTACTCATGCATACATACATCCTACCGTTTTAATGATTATAACATTTGTTAATTTTTTTGTAATCATCATTCTTGATGTGCTTTAAAAGAATAATTAATGAATAAATATGATACCTATTTCATGATGATTTTTTTATTTTTATATAATTTCCTTTTGACCAAATTTGACCTACCAAAGTAATTTTTCACACATAACCTAAATATGGTTAAGATCCTAGATATAAACATAATTGATTAAGTAGTTTTTAAAAACATTGTAATAATTTAAATATATGTTATTTAAAACATTATGTTTTTTCAATGAATGTAAATAATTAACATATATTTATTATTCAATAATTTAAAGACATGCATGACAAGTTGAACTCACAGTAATGTATTTCCTCTCAATTTACATTTCATTGAGAATTATTTGTTTTTAAACACAAATTGAATTTTATATAGTTTATATACATCCATTGTATATGATATATCATTTATATATTTATTCTCAAGAATTTATATGTTTTATTAAATGTTATTCCATCATGGTGATTATGATTCAAGTGCTTCAAAGTGGTAGGAGACACTTTGGAGTGTTTAAATATTATTTTCCTCAATAATTATTTAATGAACATTCATTGGTATTTCCATTCATCAACATATAAAAACCACAATATTTATTATCTTCCACAAAGGAAATATTGATAAATTAATATTCTTCAATAAATAATGATATTTGATAAGGAAAATTATTTATTAGTTAAATACATTTTTATATAGGAGGAATGCTTTGGACAGTTAGTGAAATATTATGACAAGAATTTACATCTCCCCATGATTCATTAATAGGTTATCATGAGAAAAATAATTTAGAAAAATTAAATGGTCTTCTACTCATATTTTTTTAATTTTTTTTTGAAATGTCATAACTATATAGGATTTCATGTGCATGAGACATGAAATCCAATAATTAAGCATTTACTTCATAGATATTCTGATTATTATTGTTATTATACCTGATATTTTCAAATGATAAACTCTATATATGCATTTCATTCCAAGTTAATTGATTAAATGACATGAGTTTCAGTTACCGACCATGAAATAATGAATATTCATTATCTATTCATTTTAGTGGCATGCATTGTCATTTATTTATAATTCTATTCTTATTGGGATTATTGAATCATTATTAATTCTAATATACATTACCCTTTTTGATAATTTGATGTCACCCTTTTTTTCTTTCTTGGTGATATGAATAGGAATACATTTAATGAGTTTTAAGAATGTAGTTAATTAGATTTTGTTAGGAAATATATTTTATTTTAAATTTTCAAGTATAAAATTGGTATCAAGTGTGTAATCTATTTTTTTAAAACTATTAAACTTTATGTACATGAGTTTATTATATCTTTTTAATCATTCAACTATGATAAAACAAGCACCGGATTTTGGATTTTGGGGTTGGGATATTATAATTGTTTTCAGTGGAGGATTAGCATTATCCATGGAAGCATGAGATAACATACTGTTATTAGGGACTATATCTCTAATATAGGTTTTTAGGATACGTATATAAGAACATCTTAGAATTTTGGTAAAGTAGAGATTATGTGGATCAACCTAGAAATAAATTCCTATCATTATGTAACAAGTGGACATGGTTCTGGAATATATGTACCTAGTGGTAACAACTCTAACACGGTGTGTTGGACCTGACTCTGTGTATCTTAGTACCCAAAAAATGGGCCATACTGTGAATTTGGTTGGACATGTATGAGGGAGACACTTAGGAAAATTCACATTTTCTTCTCAACCCATTACGAAGGATTTGAAAGTAATAATATCCCTGAATAAACCATTTTATCATTATCTTTTCCTCATATTTTCTCCTAACATGGGACCTAGTTACGTGAAAATTGTATCTACATTTTACTATTATTTAGAATATTTATTATTAACCATATTCAAGATATTGGTTTGTCGAAAATATTTTAGTTTATAATATCAATACCTTGACTACCGAGATAAATTTTGAATTGAGAGGATGAAATATATATAAGGTGGTAAAAATATAACACCCCATGACTTTGAAAATTTTTTATTTTGGAAAAAAATTTTATTTTTCTATGTTGTCTCGTTTGCTCATTTTTTGAGGATATTGGTGGAGGTTGATCTTAGCTCTAATTTTATTGACATGGTATCCCTTTCTACTCATTCTAATAACATCCAACCTGATTGTGAGTTTTAATAAAATACTATTTTCATTACTAAATGCATGGTTGTTGGAAAATATTTTGAGTTTTTTAGTAGAATGTTTTATTTGAAAAATGTGCAATAAAAGGTCATGCAACAAATCATTTTAAACATAAGCAGAAGATGAATGATTTGATTATGTTAATGTATACTTCTCTAGATGGGGATTCACATAAAGAGACATCCATTGTCGCTGATGTGTTGATTGCTAGGATATTTGATTCACTAGTGTCTGGGAAAGGACTTCTAGTGGATGTGTCATTAAATAGAACTCAAAGTGGTCCCTCTAACACTTGTTTTTATTTGGTTAAATAGGTTTAATCACTTGAGGATACACTTGAATGGTCTATGTGATTGATTACCCCTGAAACCTCTCAGGATGATGTCTCTAATAGGAATGATTCCCATCAACATGTTGACTATCTTCAAGAAATACAAAATCTCATTCTGTCATATGAATTATCTAAGAAAAGGGGGAATGTTCCTATGGATGATAGGGGATGTTGGTATCCCGATTATGGCCTCAAACAGTGGTCGGTGTTCAACTTACAATGATGCAATCTTTGCTGGAAAGACAAAGATGATTGATAGTGAGGGTTTCACCTCTGTTCCCTCAAAGTGGAGACCACACTATGATTATTCCAACATTCCTAGGAACATGTATACCAGATCATATTCTAAGGTTCCAAGGAAGGTAGATTCACATATCCTTAAAAATGTTAACCAGTCTAAGTCTCAATATCAGTGGGAGACTGGGGGTGACTCTGATTATGGAAATTATATATCCTACAATGATTTTAGACCTGATTTTCGTGGGTGTAGGAAATTATGCGTGTGTGACCCCATCTACCATGTTTCTATTCGTTTTTATTCTTATTAATAAATGGCCATATACTTTTCTTCTAGATAAACTTGTTTGGTACATTCATCTACTATATTTGATAAGCATTACATATGGACAAACAAAATATTATGTATAAATCCTATGTCATTTTAAATTCAATGTTTCCCCTATTAATATAGAACCTATTTTAAATTGGAATTTTGAGCATTTATAAATATTATATTCCAAATAATCATAATTTTTAAAATAGAAACATCAAAATTAGTTTAGGATGAATTTTTCATATTTTTTTTGAAGTTTAATTTTTTGATTAATAGCTAAAAATACT
This sequence comes from Viscum album, assembly GCA_963277665.1. Classification (NCBI taxonomy): domain Eukaryota; kingdom Viridiplantae; phylum Streptophyta; class Magnoliopsida; order Santalales; family Viscaceae; genus Viscum; species Viscum album. The sequence continues at coordinate 1,077,193,139 of OY728135.1, read as the reverse complement.
TAGCTCTAATTCAAAACACCTTTTTTTAAATTATTTATTTATAAGGTCAAATATTTTTTGGAATTAGTATTGATTTAAAATTAGTTAAATTTTTATATCAATTAATCGAATTTATTTTATTATAATTAATTTCACATTGACATTTGACAGAAAAACATAGAAAACCATTAATCATTTTTAATTTCAAAACACGCTTTGTCATCTAATCTATGGGATGGAAATTTATTTAATTTCTATCAAATAAATGTGTTTAATTTAAAAAAATTTATTCCAAATTTGAAATATGAAAAATTTAAAATATGTTAATATTAGTATTTGACAAATAAAATATTAGTGAACCTTATTAATATTAATTGGAAAGATTAGGAGGAAAATTAACATCAAAAGTACTAAATCATAAGCTTATGGGATATAATAGCCTATATAGTTGTAAAAAAATTATTGTCATGAAATATTTAGACACTATCCAACATTTTTTATAATATGGACCATTATTTGAGAAACTTTTAATTATAAAAATGTGGTCATAATTATCTTTTCCATAATTTTACAGATTTCCACTCCTCCTCCAATATAAAAGGTACTCACCCTTGCCAATTATTTACACGACTTATGACATTTGGATCACCAAAAATATTCTCTAATTGAATCCCAAAATATATCCCCTAATCCAAGAAACTTCTATTTGTGAATAATTCCATCTATGTAAGCCCTCTTGTGAAAACGAAATGGAGTTACCCAAAGAAGTGGTAACATCCTTCCTCAAACTATTTTGTTTCATATCCATTAGTGAACCCTTAAAATTATTATAATATATAATTAAATAATAACATAATCATCCTAGATATAAATATTTTTTATATGATTCTTTTTACTTACACTTACAAACACTTCCATCAAATGGGTAATGAAAATATTGTTTCTTTATAATGAACTAAAACCTCACAAAATAATGATTTTTCATTTTACCTTTTCTAATTTTTATGGACGGGAGCGATGATGGAAAAATTATTTATATATGATATGTATGATATTTATAAATAAATAATTATTTTTAAACTATTTATTAACACTTATCTTTATGCACTCCATTTTGTGGGAATATGATAATATCATTTGTTGAAGTGTGGACTACTGCCTCCTCAATGTGATCTGATTCATTCACAAGATATAATGAATGTATAGAGGTTGGTTTCAATAAATATATTTATAATAAATGAAATATATATTATATTCATGAAATAATTAAATATATAGATATTTAAAATATAATTTTCGTCAATACCCATTTCTGCAACTAAAAAATGATAATTTCAGTCATGGATGAGTGGATTACCTCCTCCCAACCATGATGTGATTTTTTTTAAATAAAAATAATTCAATTTTTAAGTATATATTTTTTAATAAAATTTTATTTATGATGAATTATCATCCTGGAAGGATACTGTGTTACATACCTTTTTTCCATAACAATCATTAAAAAATTATAACGTTACCCATGCGAACATACGACCTATCATATTCATGATTATAACAATGTTTAATTTTAAAAATAAACACCATTCATTATTGGTTTTACAATTATTAATACGGTATAAATAAATAATTATTTCAAGGTTATTATCCATGAGATGTTTATATAATGACCCCTTGACCATAGTTGACCTATTAATGTTGTTTTTGACACATAAACCGAATATGGTAAAACCCAATAACTCAAACATAACTATTATAGTAGCTGATTACAAAATATTAATAATTAAATAAAAGTATTGATAAACATGAAAATTGATATGAAGAAATCAAATAATTAAAATGTGTTTATTATAATGGAATATATGATTCATGTTAAGAGTCGGACTCAAGTTCAAGGATTTCATGTAAATTTACATTCCATTTAGACATATTTTTTATTATACATTAGTTCACTTTTATATGGTTTATATACTACCCTTTGACATGTTATACAAATAATTTTCTTATTCTCATGATATTACAAGTTTCATTTAATGTTATTACTTCTTAGTGATTATGAGTCATAAATTTCAATGTGTTATGGGTCACATTGGACATTGGAGTGTTTAAAGATCATTTTTTAAAGAATGTTTTAATGATAATTCAGTGGGTTTTCCATTCATCGATGTCAAAAACCATTTTTTTAACTTATCCACCACTATGTAAATATTGAAAAATAAATATTATTTATCCAATATAGGAATTTTATAAGGAATATTATTTATTAATTGAAAAAATTATTATATATGAGGAATGATTTGGAGAAATGTATATGGGTGGGGCCTAAACACTATATAACCCCCTCAATGCATTGAAAAGTTCTCATGAGAAAAATAATTCATCCAAATTAAATGGGTTTCTATCTCATGTTTAATTATTCATGTGAAAGGTCATGATGATATAGATTTTTATATGCCTCAAACATGACATCCAATAATTAATCATCCCCAACATAGATATTCCAATTATTATTATACTATTATCAGTAATATGTTTATATTATAATACCTAAAGATTAATTTAATTATTATTTTATTCATTAAATTTAATGTGATTTAATAATTTACATTTCTATATTGATTGTGCCTTATCTAATTATTTTAGTATCATGTGTTCTCAGTTATTTACCATTCCATGTTTTTTATGATTATTAATTCATTATTTATTCCACTATAATCTAAGCTTATATTTTATTTGAGATTAGGCTTATTTTGATTAATTTCCATATATTAATAAGTGTAATCCTTTGAATGGGTTTCATGTAAGTAGTTTATTAGTTTTTGTTATGTATTATGTTTCATTTTCTATTTCCCAATATAAAATTGGTATCACGTATGTAATCTGGATTTCTAAAACTACTATGCATTCAGAGCATTAGGATTTTATTTCATTATAATAATGAAAATTTAATAAATAAATACACTATCTTGAGGATTTTTGGGTGGATCCCTATTAATAAGGTTTTATATACTTAGATAAAATTCAATCGAATTTCAATATTTCCAAATTATATCCCTAAAATAAACCCCACATTCTAATATAAAAAAACATCAAAAAATTATTATAACATCAAAATCTATGAAATATTAAAATTTACCATACATAATGATTTAGATTTAAAAAAATCAAATTCCACATGAATTTTGTAAATAATAAAAAAGTAGTGTTTTATAAAATCTCTTGGATTTTTTCACTTGATTTTGTAATTTCACTAAGGTCCCTACGATTTATTTTTATCTCAGTCACCATATCTATAATGCATTTTTATATTGAATCATAAATGGATATCTTTAATGATATTTTTATCAATATTTTATTATTTAATTTAACTTTGGTGTTTTTATATCCATTTAAGAACATCCTACATTCCACTCTATATTAAAACATGTTTTGTTTCTTATCTTCACAATTTTTTAACATCAATGATATATTCTCATCTTCCAGACCACTAGATAAATATTTTTAGTGTTTTTATTTTTCCATTAAGGTTATTTTCCCACAAAATTTTTAGTTATCATGTTATATTTTTGATTAATCATCAAAATATGTTTCATCATGTTGTGGAAAGTTATTTGTTTTCTCTAATTTTTATCTTTTTATTTTTAATTTATTGAATCTTCATCCATTACATTCCCATGGCATCTTGATCACCCTAGATGATCTATTGGTTCAAATATCCTTATCTTATTATGCATGATTATCATTGAAACTAGTTTAATGGTAAATAATGAAATCATAATTAGATAAATATAATGGAATATTAACTCAATATTTAACTTTTTCTCATTTCTCTCTATTTGAGAATAAATATATAAATTTTTCAATGTCTATGAAATCAACTTATAAATAAATTCATCCATAATGATTTTTTATTTGAAAATATTTGATACCTTTAATGAAATCACTGTAGTCCAAATCTCTAATTTTCTATTGCTCATAATGTATTTCCCTTTTGAAATTCCATAAGTAATGATTATGTTGGTGAGTTTTTCAATCAACCACCCATGAAACGCATGATCCATGAGAGCTATAATCTTTACATTGAATTTATCCAATTTTAATCTAATATTAAATTTCATGATGGTATAATCTTTAACGAATTCTCTATATATTCGAATTAAAAATAGAATTGTGTTTAATCAAACAAAGTAATCATTATAAGATTAATTGTATCTCTTTAATTGATCATGAAAAGTTTCTAGGCTAATTTTTACTAAGACACATTCATCATCGATCCCTACCTATAGATGTAAAGGGGTTTTCACCAAAATCCATTTTACTTCATTTCTATTACATGTTTCTCATATTTCAATATCAATAATGATACTCACAACTTACATTCACTATCATATTCTTTGTTAGTATATTTTTCAGAAATATTATATTTCCCAATATTTGAGAAGATTAACACCATTATTACTTATATATTGAATACCTAATATGAATGAATGATGATATGGAAACATCAACTATATATATCGATTAGATATCCTCACATCAAACATATGGAATCCTTAATTGATGACATTTGGTAAATCCATTGTTCTTATCAATCAAGTGTATAAAAAGTTATCATAAAACCATGATACTAGAGAATGTTACAGGAACCACTGCTCTAGATTGATATAAAATCAATTAAGACGTTTTAGGTGATCAAATGATCCAAAAAGATCATAATTAATCATTTATATCATTCCATTTGAGATGGCTAGAGAGATTAACTAACCACTATGGAGGTGTGAACCAACGGTTTATACAAATAAAAACACTATTTCCCTATTTTCTCCATCACCAATTTGAAACAATTCATATTGATTGTGAAGATGTAATGATGGGATATTAAGTGAGTTAGAACACTCATAAAAACTATAACACCAAAATATTTTTTATTTATTTACTTTGATATAATTATTATTTTTTACAAATCTTTCATTACATGAAACATTGTCTATAAATTAACTATGTTATAATATTTTATTATTATTATTAAATGTGATTGTTATTCAGTATCCATAATATTTTGGTTTATGAACAGGACTAACATAATTTAAAAATAATAATTGACAAATTTATTAAATAAATCCAATGGTCATCCATTGATAACATAATATGAATGTAAAAAATAGAAGTTTTCTATATAACTATTTTTATGTACAAAATGTTTTATCATCCTACAAAATTAAATTAAAAAATATTATTAAATTAGTATAATGATATTTTTAATTATATATTTAAAAAAATGTTTATATATTTATCTAATGTGTTTTACTAGGCATAAGAAAATAATAATTACAATAATATGATTAAAAAATGAATCCAGAAACAGTTTTTTTTTAATTTTCTAATCTATTTTTAAACATGGTTTCTACAAATTTTATAAACATAATATTGGAAAATAAATTTCATATTGAGAATAATCCTTCCATGAATATGTAAACGATGAAGAATTATATTCTTGTCATTACTAATAGTAAAAATTAATAATTTTTTTCACTATAGTAAAAGAAAATTGAGAAATTATGGTTATTTATAATGTGATGAGGCTTGAAAATTTAATACAGCCTCAGAAATATTTTTATTTTTTTGTTATGTTAGATCAGACACATAAAAATATGAATATATGGAATCATCATTCCATTATTCTTGAATGATACCACAATAATATATTATGTAATGAATAATTTGAAAAATAAATTCTCTTTGTTTTAATAATAATTATATTTTTTCATCTGGACAGAAGGTATTTAGTTTATTTATAAAATGTTTTTTAAAATATAAATGTTTTTTTAATATATTTATTTTTTTTATTTTTTGTTGTGAGATAATTTCTTTAAATGGTTTCGCAATGTCGACACAACACTAATTAAAATAATCCAACATTAAAATAATTATATATATAATTTATCAATGTTATAAAATTTGGAGTATTTATTGTTTTTGTGAATTATGTAGATAAATATGATATATTTTTGACATTTTAAATGTTTTTATTTTATTTTCATCTTTATATTGTTGAATTTTAAGTCAACCCATGTGAATAGTAAAAAAAGACAATAACATAACATTCTAATAAATAATTTTATATTAAATGATTTAAAATTTGTAAAATAGTTATATTCGTATGTATCAAAGGTATATTGTATAGAATATCAACCATGATGAACTTATGGGTCATTATTTCTTTTATATTTTCTTTTATAACCACTAATGAGTACAAACCATTAGTATCACAGTAATAATCAAAAGAGTAAAGGAGGGTTAAATGTAAGAGATATCGGTTAAAAAAATTCCAAAACATGTATAAATATCAAATTATGAGTCTATTTATAAAAATAATGATTTAATATTTAAAATATAATAAATTTTATCTCTATGAACATGAAAACTCATTTATATTAATTTAGTATATTATGTAATTCTAAGGGTTCCCCTCACCTCCCTTATAAAAGGAAATATATTATTATCCCTTATTAAAATACATTAATTCCTATAAAGTGGAAAATATCAATCCTAATACCATACTAACAATAATTACCATGTAATATATCTCTTTCGACGGTTATAATACCATTCATTCCTGGAACAAGGTGCAGTCCAATGGTGGTTTCTCAAAAAGGAGGTGTACTCCTAACCTATTTATTTTAATATTATTTCTAGTTACACCATATGAAATCATATTGTATCCATACTAACATTTTTAATAAAGTATAATATATAATTTTATATTTTATTTTTATGATGTGACAATAATTTTCAACCACCCTTCCAATAATTTTGTAATTAATGTATTTCTTATGAATACGTGTGGACTAACACCTCCACGTAGCGATATGATTCATTTTCCATGGAAATAATTATTGTTTGTTTATAATAATTTAATTAATATATATATATATATATATATGATATACATGTTTTAATAATGGATTTTTAATTATATAATATTATTTATATTTCTTTCCATCATCTCATTAGAAAAAAAAATTACACTCATACGTATATATGAACTACCATCACCAGGAATAATATAATTTCATTTTATATATCTATATTTATTTTATTATTATACATATATGTATACTAATTATATTTAGAACAGATATCATGAATAAAATTTTGTATATTATATAACCATTATCAAAGTAAAAGGATAAAATATCTGAACTAAAAAATTCAAAAAAAAGGAAACTCTTAACACCACGAGATGAGGATTTTATTAATGAATTATTTATAAATGGGTTTCGAAATATTATAAGTGGATAATGTATGACCTTATAAATATAAATATGTATCTAACATATAATTTAATGAAATTAAATTTATTGTACTAAATGATAGAGAATTTACAAATAAAATCAAATGTGAGGTAAGGGTGTTATGTAAAAATCTAATTTTTAATGAGATTGTTCATACTTAACATTTTAGTGATTAAATTATATGATCAATATATTAACAATATGAAAATATTATTATTTTGTGTTAAATTATTTAGATTAAATTTTTTCCATTGATTTTCATCTATTTGTGTACACAGAAGATGAAAAGTCTATTTTTATGAAAATCCATAACTTTTTCATTTAAGTTGGGAATGTTTTTCATCCATATTTATATATTAATTATAAAAATTTCATTAATGGTTTTATCATTAACCATTTATGTAATAATTACATTTTTATTCATGTTTTAAATTCTATAAAAATACAAAATGGAATATTGTAACGATCTTTTTAATGAGTAATATTTGACTCTTTACAAAAAATGTGAAAGGAATATTTCTTCTAAAATAAATTAAATAACTGGAATATACCACCTTCATGATGACTATATGATTTAAATATTTACATATATGTGACCATATGTCATTTTACTGTAACCAATTTCTATAAAATTATGGATTTTTCTAAATTTGATTTAACATCATTCAAAATTAAATGTTTGTTTTCATCATGAAATGTTTCAGTGACCATTAAATTAATTTTCATCTATGGTAACATCCTTTGATGTTTGTAGTTCATTATTTCATATATTATTCTTTATTAACAACCATAAATTTTTATGACTTTTTTGTGGTTGTAAAGATAAATTTATTATAAATCCCATTTTCGTTTCCATTGGTTATGCTATGATAAATGATAAATGTTTTCATAATCACATTGAAAATAGGTGAATAGAATATGATTGTGTGATGAGAGGGACTGTTATAACTATAAAATAAAATTGGAATGGATTAATGTTTTATTATATATATGGTAACACATGAGTTTGTCCTAATCCCTATTTAAGAACACATCTAGTTATCCCAGTGTTAACATTTTAAGACTACATTGGTGGGTAGTATGAAAATTATATTTCTATGATTATGATTATTGTACAATATTTGAAACACTATTATGAAATAAAATTATCATGTTTTTATTCTTCCAAACATTATTTAAATTTAATTCTCTAAATTCCATGAAAAATAAATATACAAGTTATTATAGGATTCATTATTATGGTCATTGAGTTATTGGGTATGTTTTTTAATTGTTAATCGTATAATCTTATACACTTATGATAATGTTGCACTTAAATGATCTATTGTAGATACCCATGATTGACATAAATGGAAATTTCATTTCTTTTATTGAATACATAATACATGATACAATTAGATTCCAAAAGAATGTATTAGTTTAGTGTCTTTTGAAACATGGAACATAATATTCTAACTTGGTGAAAGATCTTCAAAATGTCCCATAATGGTCTTCCCCCTTTTTCCCTAGCAAAAACATTTCGTTATATCCAGGGAAAAACATAAAAAGGGTGAGCTCAAATTCTCAATAAGGGTAATAATAGAGAACATAAATCAAATTATAATCATTTGAACAGAAAAAGATGAACAAAAATTTTAAATATCAAAATCGTGGGTCATGAAATAAATTTTTCAGTACATAAGGAATTTATCATAAAGGATCATTAACCATGATATAATAAAATTTTCATAAAACAAGTAAATATGGAAAACTAATAAGCACATAATATGTTATTCATTATATCCAATGAATTTCCACCGAAACCATTATAGTGGACATAGTCCATTACTAAATCGGGTTTACTTGTCGTTCCATCCATGTATTATAGAACCAGATTTACTACCCATTCTAGACCTGCATTACTGAAGCGAATTTACGTGTAATTTCATTCATGTATATCTCAAGAGATATAAATCCTTACCAAATAAATGGGAGGGAGATATAGGTCCCACCCATTTTATAATTAAATTATTCTTAAATGTTCCACAAAAACATAAATTATTACTCATCGCATAACCCATGAAATAAAATGAGATTATTAAACATCATTTCATCGTATCATAATCCAAATAAGATATATAAACATTATAAAAATAATTCCATCATCGAAACAGTTACATAAAAATTATAATAGGGACATAAACATAATATTATGTCATCCTAGAAGGAAAATAATATTGATAAACCAGTTGACCTATTTTCATGAGTAAAATATCCTTTCTTCTTCAAAAACATTTTCTTTTCTCAAAATGCCATGCGATTTTAAAAGAATAGAAACAAGTTGATAATAAAATTTAAATAGTGTAGATGATGTTTTGTAAAAATAACGAATCCTGAAACTGTAAAAATCCATTCATGTCTTATACGTTAAAAAACATTATCCTTATCCTTTTTCGGAAAAGTCAAAAAAATACCTCGTATGGTAAAAGGAATATTTCTTCCATACCCTATAGTAAAAGTAAAAAAAAGGTAAAAATGATTTTCAACATACATATAATAATAGAGAACATTTTATGAAAACATTTTTAGAAATCATGGACATGGATGATAAATTAATCCCTAATAAATAATTACGAATGAACAATCTCGGATAAAAACTAGATTAGTAGAGTTATCCATTACCTTAGGTCTAAATTCATTGGTTTGTTTCCAAAACTATTGTATAATAAGTTTAAACATTTTATTAACTTTTAAAATAACCATAATAATATTTATGATATCATATATGATTCACTAATGACTTTATATTAACCTTTTGTTGGTCAATTCCATGTTAAAGCAACATTTTGAGATATAATCATTTAATTTATCGTAAGTGTTTTGAAATGTTATTCTTGATATTATTACTTATATCATGATTTACTTACTTCTATAATTTGAAAAATTATTTATATATTATATATGTTCAGTATATATATATATATATGTGTGTATAATAGATTGATAAAAGAAATGCAATACACCATTTATGGAGACGGTAGGCCATACACACGCAGGAAAGCTGTTTTCGTTTCCTTATTAAATTTAATGGAAGTAAATAAATGAAATATATATATATATAAATAAATAAAGTAGAATTATTATTTCATATATTTCATTATTATTTATTATATATATTTTATAATCATTCAAGAATTGATAACATTGCGAATGAATCTCTTCGCATCGTGGAGATGGTAAGACGAATGTATGCATGAGCGATGGTATCATTATTATATTTTTTTAATGGTATTGAAGTGGATTGTGTATAATACCTCATAATTTGTATCATGCTATAATGGTCATATATAGTTATTATTTCCACCATTTTACCAATCCATGTAAGGTGGTGGTAAAAACAGATTACTCCATAGCATGGAGACGGTAAGTTGTACATACACATGCGCAGTGATTTCATTTATTGTAGGATTGTTAGAAGGTTAAATTGGGATGTTTAATATTTATAATAACATATAAGTTTATGATTAATACTTATATTTTTACTTTATAATGAAATAACTAAAGAATAAGAAGTATAAAAATAGAAAAATTTCAAAGATTCGGTAGAATAGATTATCTCTACCTCGATGTGCCTCATTTAAATCTCCTCTTATGAAAATAGAGTTGGTATTTTGAGAATACCAAAACCTATATAATATAACTAGTAATGTTTAAAAGATAAATTCCTTTGTTTTGGATGAGCATGGAGGCTCAAAATTGAGTGAAGAGGAGAGGTATGAGGTTCCCATTTATAAGAGATGAGAGCGGCACTTTAAGAAATTCTTAAAAGATTAATATATAATAAATTATATTTCAATTTAATATGGTCATAAAATTCTTAAATTATAATATAATATGATTTTATAGAATAACCATCATCTAATAATTGTTATACAAGGTTTGAATATTTATTTATCATTAACTTTTTAGTTTAACCGTTATTTTACCCTTTTTAATCTTACTGTGATATCATGTTATTTATACATTGTGGGTTTATTTAATTACCATATCATGTCAAAAGACCCACAAAAAGAAATTTATGACATATTGGGACAAATATTAACCATTTTACATAATATTATAGTTTTGGAATTTAATATCATTTGATAAACTATTTTATGTTTTAAGATATTAATTGTGTCAATTTTTGATATTATACTCACATGACTTTAAAAAAAATATAACAAACTTATTACATCGAACCATAGGAATTAATTCATCTAAAATTTTTCAATTTAATGAATAAAATTCGTGGATGAAATTGATCTATTCAAATTAAATTTGTATTAATCTTTATAATTTATTTATTTGAATCTTTCATTAATGAGGTAATGAATACATCATAATTTTGTCATAAATAAATTTATTTATTTGGTTTCTAAATACTATAAACAAAATACAATGATGTAGGAAATCATTTTATCATTCTAATGACTATATATAGAGACATATATCAGTTATATAACCCTATATTAAAATCAATTTAGTAAAATATATATGTTTTTTTACAATTATCTTTAATCTAAATTAATTATTATAAAATGTCATTTTCACATCCACGTAAATCCATGGGGTCTCAAAATTGACCCAAGGATTTCTATGGTATTTATATATCATCAAATAGGATTAGGCCATGTGTTAGATTAATTTATTATCATTATAATAATTTTTTACCCTTATTTATCATATTTACCCTTTAACCATGGTAAATAAAATATTTACTAAAGTTACTATTCATAATGTCCAAAAATAAATAGTACCAAATTACACAATTTGAACCATTTGATTCAGAATATGAAATACATTTTTCCAAATTCACTACATAGAATTTTCAGTAATTAATTTAAAATTAATTCTCATTGTCAAATCTAGGAAGTGGGTTTTGAAGAAGCAATAAACATCAAAATAAAGACGTGGGTTTATGACCAATTTAAAAGTGAAATTACTTCCAATGACCAACATTGGATTAAATTATAAAAATATAATCCAATTATTTTTCAAAATCATTTAAAAATATAATATAACTATTAAAATAAATTATATAAAAAGGATGTTTCGAGATAAAATGAAGTATTTTTCACTATTAGTTAAACTTTTAATCATATTAGAAAAATAAAAAAAATTACAAAAAAATTGATTTTAATGTCCTTATTCTAAATAAGAAGTTTATTTTGTCAAAATTAACTTATAAAAGTCTCAAAAACTATATTTATAATTGATGCGCCATCAAAAGGTGGTAAAACTGCATTTTTTGAAAAAAATACTTCTTTTATTTGAATAATTGATTTTTTTCTCATATCATGTTCTGAAAAATGTGTATGGAGAATGATAATGACATATATAATTAAAAATTCGGATAAAAATATTCATAACAACTAGTTTATATCCCATTAAATAATGATATTTTAATAATATATTTTTGTTAGGTGAACCTTGGTATTGTGTACAACGCAAGCTATCAAAGACGGTCTCTCTTGCATGTAACGAAAGTCAAGACAGTATTGCATGTAGTGAAAGATTTCATTTGTGATGCATATAAGATAGTCAAAACTTATTTAATTTATTCATTGAACAAAATCTATACTCATTGTTTCGTGAAATGAATTATATCAAAGAACATGAAATTGTTTGCAACATAAGCCTAGAATAGTGTGGCGTATAATACAATCCAATATGGTGTTTCATAAAGTGAAATATAATCATGGTGTAGCATACAACACAATACATCAATTAAATTATAGGAATCTATCTCATAAAATCTCATGATGTTAAATTCTACCCTCCTAAAAATGAATTTCTCTCTCCAAATTTGTTGAGGTTATAAATGGTTTTCTTCATAAAAACGGACATCATAAAAAGGGATACTAATACATCATTGTAAAAATGGAATGTTAGAAACATAATGGTTACAAAAATAAACTATTAATTGGGTTTCCACATAGTAAAACATAGGTGGTATGTGAAAACATGGATATGGAATAGAAATATAACCATCATGTTTTGATGGATTGTGATAGAGAATATGTTTTGGATGAAGTTAACTACTATACAACCATATATCTATGATGATTTAAGGGACCAACTGATTCATTAGATAAAAAAGTAATTGGATCAAAAAATTCTAGATCCTTTTCCAAATGATGAAGAATTTTTCATTACAATAAATACTTGATTTTTGTAGAATCTCACTATTGGTCGGGCCTTGAACAATTTCGACTTCATCTCTTAAAGAAATAATGTTGAATTTTTCAACCATGAAGTGTTATCAAATCATGCGATAGAAATGTTTTTCATTCCACCTGTCTCAAAAAAATATTAGAATGGGTTATCAAATAAGCATATATCCACCTATAGTGGGATAATACATTAATCTAACAAACATAAAATGGAATGTAATTTATACTATCCATAAATGGATAATATTACAATACATTTAAAAACATAAAACGTAGAATGAGGTGAAATAAATCGACGTAACATTTATCTCCAATATCTCATAAAGTAGTTCTTGGTTGACACATTCTAAACATGTGAATACCTCAATCACGCATTCTCATGTAACATGAATTACATATAACCTTAGTGAAAAAATGAATTATATCAAAAGTAAATTCATTATACATACAAAAATCCCAATAATTCCATATACTCAAACTACGATATCACTTTGTCCTTGTATCAACAATGAGCTCATTAATACAATCAAATATATCATTATATCCTTATCCAATCATTATTCACATATCACATGCTTTCCAACAATATTTTAATAACCTTTCATGGTTACCGGTACCATTCAACATATAATTTGAAATACGTAAGGAAGAACAATAATGTAACAATCCTAAGATGTTTATTTTGTCCATAGTACTATTAAATTACTTATACAACATTACTATTTATAAACATGCAATCATTACACCAAATTATCAAACCATTGACTGAGATTCATAATTTTATTCCTTAACACCTCTTTCATCTCACATATCATTTGCAACCTCTTCATCATTAGCAACAAAAATACCACCCATACGACCATGCTGATTCTATTCATGATATTTTCACTTAGGGAATAAATTTTTATAATTCCCTTATATTCCACATTTAAAATATCTAACCATCATTGATGACATAGTAATAACATTATCCTAGTCTATTGTGTTAGTTAATCCTTTTCCGTTACAATTATTGTCTTTGTGTCCAACGTTTCCACACCCAAAGCATATTCCAATTTCTTTAAAATATTCTCCTTGATTCCACTCCCCACATGATTTACATGAGTAAAATTGAAAATTATTTCCTCTATGTTCTTCATGAAACTCCATCATTATTTTATTATCTTGTCAGGATACTTACCAATGTTGAGATTATTGATCATATTATGAGATTACTAATTAGGCATAATAATGATGTTTGGACTTCAAAATCCCTTTTCATTTAGGTGCTCATAAGTAATAACATTCCATTGTGCATAATATTCTCTATTAACATGAATTCTCTTGATTACATCATTTTTCTACAACCCAAAAAGAGTAGTGTGAGTGGAAAAAATCATACCAGGAAAATAACATTATCAAAGGGGAGTACATTTAATCTCTTACATCTCATGATTAATCCAAGTTTTTTCATGATCATTACCATAATTCTAGGACTGTAATCTATAGTTAGACATACCCTTAAGGACTTCCCTAGACATACCATAGAAATATATCAAGGGATATCACTAAAGTTTTTGCATCCCAATTTTCAATGGTTGACTAAAGCATAGCACTGATACCAACTGTAGAGACCCAATATTGATGTATATAGACCCAAAATTTCTTTTGAAGAATAAAAAATACATGACACCAATAGACTCCCAAATTCTATATTAGTTTACTGTCTTTGAAATCATAGAACGTAATCTTAATACTTGGTGAAGGATCTTCAGAATATCCCATAAATATCTTCTCATTTTTTCCTATATAAATCATTTCTTTATATCTTGGGTAAAAGAAAACATAAAAATGGTGAGCCCATATTCTCAGTAAGGGTATACATGGAGGAGATAAAAAACCATAAACATTTGAACATAAAAACATGAACATAAATTCAAATCATCAAAATCATGGGTCATGAAATAAATCTCGGTAGTACGTAAGTCATGGATCATAAAGGAACATTAACCATGATAGAATAACATTGTCATAAAACATGTTATTGTGGAAAAAAATAAGCACATAATATGATTTACACTGTTGAAAATCCATTGCTTCTAAGACCATCATAGTTTGTATAGTCCATTTCTGTACCAGGTTTACTTGTCATTCTAGCCATGTATTACTAAACCAGATTTACTTGTTCTTCCAGCCTTGTATTACTGAATTATTTTTACATTTTGTTCTAGTCATGTTTATCTAATGAGATATAAATCTTTACCCAATGCATTGTAGGAATATGTATGTCTATCCCTTCTCATAATTAAATCATTCTTACATTTACCACAAAAACATAAATCATTTCTCATAGAATAACCCATTAAATAAAATAGGGTTCTTAAACATCATTTCATCATATCATAATATATATAAGATAAATGGACTTAATAAAAATAATTCATTCATAAAAACAGTAAAATCAATGTAACAATAGCGATAAAACATAAACCTATGTCATATTATATGTAAAATAATTTTGATAAACCACTTGAAGATAGTTCTTGAGGAAAATATCATTTTATCTTCAAAAACGTTTTCTTTAATCAAAATTCCACAAAATTTTAAAAGAAAATAATTTTCTTCAAAATAAACTGGAAATATTATAGAGGATGATTTGTAAAAATAAGGCTTCATGAAACTGTAAAAATATATGCATTCTATATAAGTCAAAAACACATTCTCCTCGCACTTTTATCGGAAAAGTTAAAAAAGACGGCGTATTGTAAAAAAAAATATTTCTTCCATACCATGTACTAAGAGTCAAAGTTGGAAAAAATGGTTTTAAACCTACATAAAGTAAAATTAAACATTTTATGAATTCATTTTTAGAGAAATTCACATCGATTATAAATATATCCCCAATAAATACTTATGAATAAACAATCTCGGATAAAAATGAAATTGGAAAACTTATCCCTTACCTTATGTCCAATTTCTTCTATATATTTACGAAACTCATGTCAAGTGGTTTTAAATGTATTATTATCGTGCAATATAAACATAATTAGTATTTATGATATTATATCTTATTCAATTTTGATTTTACATTACCAGTTCTTTTTTCAATTCCATGTTAAAGCAACATTTTGGGTAATAATAGTTTTAATTATCATACATGTTTTGAATTTTTATTCTTGATATTATTAATTATATCATGATTTAAAAACTTAAATAATGTAAAAAAAATTATTTATATATTATATATATTCATTATATAAATATATATACGAGATAGATAAAACAAATGGAATACATCGTTTATGGAGACGGTAGGCTGTACGTACACTTGAACGTTGTTTTCTTTTACTAATTCAATTGAATAGAAGTAAGTAAATTATATATATATATATATACACATAAATAAAGTAGCATTACTATTTCATATATTTCATGATTATTTATTATATATATTTATAATCATTCTATAATTGTTAACATAGGGAATAAATCTCATCGTGTTGTGGAGACAGTAAGCTGTACGTACACATGAGTGATGATATCATTCTTCTAATTATTTAATGGTATTGAAGTAGATTTTGAATAATATCATATAATTAGTATAATTTTATTACAATAGTATATTTTTATTATTTCAACAACTATACCCATCCATGTATGGTGGTGGTAATAAATTGATTACACCACGGTGAGGAGACGGTGAGCCGTACCTACGCACGCATGGTGATTTCTTTTTTCGTAGGATGGATAGAAGGTGAAATAAGATTGTTTAATATTTATAATAACTTATAATTATATTATTGATACTAATTTTTTTAATTTATAATCAAATAACTTAGAAGATGAAGTAGAAGAAGAAATAAACTTGCAAGATTCGGAAGAAGAGATTATCTCTTCCTCGATGTGCCTCCATTTAATCTCATCTTAGAGAACTAGAGTTGGTCTTTTTATAATAGGGGAACCTCTATAATGTAAATATGGAAGTTAATGAGATAAATGGTAAGTGTTTTATAGATATTTAAGGCTCAAATTGAGCGAATAATAGAGGGAGGATGTTCCCTTTTATAAGAGAGGAGAGGTGAACTTTAGAAATGTCTTAAAATATTGAATAATTATAAATTAAATTTCGATTTAATATGTTCAAATACATATTTAATTATAATATAAGATGATTTTGGTTATAATACCCATAATCCAATAATTATTAGACATGTTTTGAATATTTTCTTATCCTTATTGTTTTGGTTTAACCCTTATTTTACAATTTTAAATCATATCGTGATACCATGTTATTTCCACATTTTGGGTTGGTGTAATTAACATATATAGTCAAACAAACCACAAAAAGTTATTTTTAAAATATTTGGGCTTATATTAGAAAAATTTATGAATAATAGATTTTTTGGAATTTAATATCATTTAATAAACTATTTTATATTTTATGTTATTAATTATGTCAATTTAGGATACTATTCACACCTAACTTTTTAAAAAATTATTAACAAAATTATTACACAAAAAAGGAATAAAATCACCTCTAATAGGTCAATTTCATCCAAAAAATCTTGTATGGAATCAAAATGTCCAAAATTAATGTATTTTAATATTTATAATATCATTTATTTGAATCTTTTATTAATGAGGTAATCATTACATCATAATTGTTTCATAATTAAATTTATTTATTCTGTGTCAAAAAGTATTAAATAAAATACCAAGATGTATTAAATATTTTTATATTTATATTCAATATCTATAGAGATATATATCAGTTATATAACCCTATATTAAAATTGATTTAGTAAATGATATATGATTAGGGTATAATTATCTTTACTCTAAATTAATTATTATAAAGTATCATTTTCACATCCATATGAATCAATGGGGTCCCAAAATTGACCCAAGGGTTCCCATGGTAAGAAATACCTCATCCAATTGGAGTAGTAATGAGTTACTTTAGTTTATTATAATTATAATATTATTTTTTACCCTTATTAACCAGATTTAACCTTTAACCATGGTAATATAATTACTGAAGTTACTATTAATAATTTCCAAATATTAATGGTAACTATTTACATAATTTTAAACTTATATCTAAAAATATGGAATAAATTTTTTCAAATAAAAAAAACATAATTATTAGTAATTAATTTAAAATTAATTCTCGTTATCAAAACCAAAAAGTGGGTTATTAAGAAATAATAACTATAATAATATTAGCATGTGTTTTGGTCAAATTTAAATGTAAAATTACTTACAATAACCAATATTGGATTAAATCATAAAAAATAATCCAATTATTCTTTAAAACCAATTAAAAAGATAATATAACTATTTCAATGAATTAGATAAAAAGGTTGTTTCGAGTTTAAAAGAAGTATTTTTCATTATTCATTAAAATTTTTATTTTGTTAGAAAAATACCGAAGAAAAGTAAATATTCATTTCTCGCTTCAAAATAAGAAGTTTATTATTTTTATTTTTTATTTATAAAACTTTCAAAAACTATACATAAAATGGGTGCGCCATCAAAAGGAGGTAAACTGCATTTTTTTTTAAAATATACTTTTTTATCCAAAATAATTGATTATGTTTTCATATCGTGTTCTAAAAAATGTGTAAGATCAATTCTAATGATATATATGTAATTAAAAATTTGGTTAATACTATTAATAATGGTAGGTTTATATCCCATTAAATAAAAATATCTTAATAACATATCAATGTTTAGTGAAACTCAGTATTGTGTATAATGCAAGCTTTCAAGGATGGTCACCTTTGTGTGTAACGCAAGCGAAGTCTATGTTGAATGTAGTGAGATATTCCATTGGTATTGTATATAACATAATACCAACTTAGTTCTTTTATACCTTGAACAAAATCTATACTCGGTTTTGCTTGAAATTAATTCTATCAAAAGAACATGATATTGTGTCCAACACAAGCCAAGAATAGTTTGGTGTATACCGCAAGATAATACGGTGTTGTGTATAGTGAAAAATAATCTTGGTGTAGCGTACAACACACGACATCAAAGAAATTAATAGAATCTATCTCATTAAATTTCAGGATGTTACATTTTACCCCCCTTAAAATGAGTTTCTCCCTCGAAATTCATTGGGGTTACAAATGGATTTCTTCATTCAAACTCACATCATAAAAAGGGATACTAAAACATCATTTTAAAAAGCAAAGTTATAAAAATAATGGTTAGTAAAATTAAACATCTGATGGGTTTCCATATAGTAGAACATAGGGAGTAAGTGAAAACATTGATATGGAAGAGAAATATAACCATCATGTTCTGATGGATAGTGATAGAAAATATGGTTTGGAGAATGTTAACTACCAGAAATCCATAAATCTGTGATGATTTAATGAACCATATGATTCATAAAATAAGTAGCCTCTTGAATAACATTTTTTCTTTTCCAAATACTTTTCTTAATGTTGAATAATTTTGTATGAGAATAAATACCTACATGATTTTGGTACAATCTCACTGTTGTTCGTGCCTTCAACAATTTCCATATTATCTCTTAATGAAATGAATTTGAATTTTCCATTCGTTAAGTGTTATCAGATCATGTGATAGAATGATAGGTCGTTCTGTTTTTCTCAGCAAAAAGTTTAGAATGGGTTATAAAATAAGCATAAGTTCACCTATATTGAGATTATACATTAATCTAACAAACATAAAAAAGAAAATAACTTATATTATCCATAAATGGATAAAATAAAAATCCATTAAAAATATAAAATTTAGAAATAGGTGAAATAAATCGACATAACATTTATCTCTCATATCTCATAATAGAGTTCTTAGTTGTAAAATTCTAAAAATGTGAATACCTTAATCATGTATTCTATAAAAACATGAATTACAATAAATTATTAGTGAAATAATGAATGATATAAAAATTTAACCCTTTTCACATACCAAAATCACAAAAAAAAATATATACTCAAACAATGATATCACTTTTTTCATATATCAGTCATAAGATCATTAATAATATCAAACATCACATTAACTCATTACTCCTTCATTTTGAACATATCATGTTCTTTCCAAAAATATCTAAAGAAACTTTCATGGTTACAGGTATCTTTCAACATATACTTTTAGATACTTATGGAAAATCAATAGTGTAACAATATTTAGATGTTTCTTTATTCAATTGTACTATTAAATTAATTATACAACATTACTCCTGAAAAACATGAAATCATTCCAATACCTACTTAAACCATTGAACGAGCTTCATAATTTTATTCCTTAAAACATATTTCATCTCACATATCATTCTTTTTCCCTTCATCATCAGCAACATAAATACTGCCCATATGATCATGTTGATTATCCTAATGAGATTTCACATTAGGGAATCTATTTTCATAATTCCCATATTTTACACATTTAAAACATTTAACTGTCATTGATGTGTTAACAATACCATTATCCTTGTTCATTTTGTTAAATAATCCTTTTCTCGTACAATTATCGGCTTTGTGTCATTCTTTTCCAAAACCAAATCTTCCTCCAGTTCCATGGAAACAATTTCATTGATTCCTCTTCACACATGATTTTCATGAAAAATATTGAACTTTAGTTCCTCTATGATCATCATGAAACTCCATCTCTCTCTTATTATATTTGTCATGAATCTTAACCATGTTGATATTACTGATCATATTATGAGATTGCTGATTTCTCATAATAAAGATATTTCGACTCCAAATCTCATTTTATTTGGTTTATCATGATTAATATCATTACATTGTCTATTACATTATCCATTAACATGAATCATCCTATTTCTAGCCATTTTCTAAAACCTAAAAAAACAGTGTGGGAGGCAAAAATCATACTAGGAAAAAACATTATCATGGGGTGAGTACATTCAATCGCTAACGTATTTTGTTTTATCCTAGGTTATTCATGATCATTACTGTTATTCTATGACTATAATCTATAGTTAGACTTACCTTTAAGAATATCCCTATACATACCATATAAATATCACTAGGGATCTCACTAAAATTTATGCATCCTAGTTTCCAAAGGTTGTCTAAACCTTTTCTCGTATACCAATTTTAGAGACCCATGCTTGAAATACTTGGATATTACATTTCATTTAAGGAATACACAATACATGACATAAATAGACACCCAAATACCAAATTATTTTATTGAGTTTGGATACTTGTAACATAATATTCTAAATTTGTGAATGATATTCAACATATTTCCTAATGATCATCCCCTTTTATTCTGTCTAAAAAATTTCATTATATCCTAGAGAAAAGAAAACAGAAAAATGGTGAGATCAAATTCTTAATAAGGGTAAACATGGTGGAAATAAAACAAAACATAAACATTTGAATATAAAAACATGAACATAATGTTTAAGTATCAAAATCTCGAGTCATGGAATAAATCCTGGTAGTGTGTAAGGCATTAATCAAAAAGGTGCAATAACCATGATAGAATAACATTGGAATGAAACATGTAATTGTGGAAAAACAATAAGCACATAATATGTTTTCCATTGTATAAATAGAATTATTTCCAAGACCATGATAGTGTACATAATCTATTATTGAACTGGGTTTACTTTTCGTTCTATCCATGTATTACTGAACTATATTTACTTGTTGTTTCAGCCCTGCATTACTAAAACGGATTTAGTTATCATTATATTTCTGTCTATCTCATCAGATAAAAATCATTACCCAATTTATTAGTGGGATATATCGGTCCCAAAAATATCATAATTATATAATTCGTACTTGTTCCACGAAACATAGATCATTCTCATATTACAACCCATAAAATAAAATGGGATTCTTAAACATCATTTCATCATAACAAATTCCTTATAAGATAAATGGACTTCATAAAATAATTCCATCATAAACACAATAAAATAAAATTAATAATAGTGATAGAAAAATTTCCCTATGTCACATTAGATGGGAAATTATTTTGATAAACCACTAGAACTCAATTCATGAGAAAATATCCTTTCATAAAAAAATTTCATTTCTCAAAATGCCACACAATTTTAAAAGAAAGGAATTTAGTTGAAAATAAACATTAAACAGTGTAGAGGAATCATTGTGAAAATAAAAATTCATGAAATAGTCATAATCCATTCCTGTTGTATATGATAAATAACATTCTTCTCATACTTTTGCTGGAAAACTCCAAAAATACCTCAAATGGTAAAAAAAGAAAGCTTCTATACCACGTAGTAAAAGACGAAATGGTTAAAAATGACTTTAAACATAAATATAATAATAGTAAATATTTTCTGAATTTTCTTTCAAAACATGGACATGGATGATAGAAATATCTCCAGTATGTACTTATGAATAAACAATCTCAGAAAAAAATGAGATTGGAAAAGTTATCACTTACCTTTGGTACTATTCCTTCCATATATGTCTAAAACTCTTGTATAGTGGGTTTGAACATATTATTAACTTATAACAGAAGCAAAATAATGTTTATGGAATCATATATGATTCAGATATGACTTTATATTACCCTTTATTTTTTTCAATTCCATGGTAAAGAAAGGTTTTGGGTAATAATCATTTTATTTATCATACGTGTTTTGAATTTTTATTCTTGATATTATTAAACATATAATTATTTACATACACAAATAATGTAATAAATTATTTATAATTTATATATATTCTGTATATATATATGTATAATATATTGATAAAATAAAAGGAATATGCCATTCATAGAGATGGTAGGTCGTACGTACGCATGAACCCTGTTTTCGTTTCTTTATTAAATTTAATGGAAGTAAGTAAATGAAATATATTTAAATATATATTCATATATAAATAAACAAATTAGCATTATTATTTCATATATTTCATGATTATTAATTATATATACTTTACAATCATTAAATAATTATTCACATGGAGAATAAATCTCATCACGTCGTGAAGACGGTAAGTTATGCGTACGCACGAGAGATGTATCATTCTCATAATTATTTAATAGTATAGAACTGTATGGTATATAATATCTCAGAATTAGAATAATTTTATATTAATCATATATAGTTATTATGTCCACCATTATTCCTATCCATGTAAGGTAGTGGTAAAAAATAGATTACACCACGACGTGGAAACGGTAAGTCGTACATACACATGTGTGGTGATTTTATTTTTCATAGGATGGATAGAATGTGAAATAGGTTTTTTATATATTTATAATTAATTATCATTATATGATTGATTCTGATGTTTTTACATTATAATGAAACAAAAAAAGAAGAAGAAGAAATGAAGAAAGAAATTTGAAAGAATATGTAGAAGTGATTATCTCTTCCTCGACGTGCCTCCTCTAAATCTCCTCTTAGGGTAACAGAGTTGGTATTTCGAAAATACCATAACCTATATAATGTAACTATAATAGTTTATTATATAAATATCAAGGTTCTTTACAAGCATTAATGCTCAAAATAGAGTGAATAAGTGAGGGAGGAGGTTCCCTTTTATAAGAGAGGAGAGGGGCACTTTAGGAATGTCTTAAAATATTAATTTTTTATAAATTAAATTTCAATTTTATATAGTAAATAACATAATTAATTAAAATATAAATTTTTTTTGGATATAATAAACATAATCCAAAAAATTTTATACAAGTTATGAATTATTTTTTACCCATATATTTTTTATTTAACCCTTATTTAACCCTTTTTAATCTTACCATGATATCATGTTATTTACACATTGTGGGTTAATGTCATTACAATATCATGTAAAACGACAAAAAATAGTTATTTATAACATATGTGGACTTTAATTAACAATTTATAGGAATATTATATTTTTATAAATTTAATATCATTCATTAAACAATTTTATGTTTTAAGTTATGAAATAGGAAAATTTTGGATAATATTCAAACATGACTTTTTTAAAAAATTTATAACAAACATATTACATGGAAACAATGGTATTAAGTAATTTATCATATTTCAATGATGTCTAAAAAATTCGGCCAAGGAATTAAAATGTTAAATTAAATTTATTTTAATATTTATAATTTCATTTATTTGAATCATTCATTAATGAAGTAATCATTACATCATAATTGATTCATTAGTAAATTTATTTATTTGGATTCTAGAAAATAAAAATAAAATACCAATATATAGGAAATATTTTTATATTTATAATGACTATATATATATAGATATTGATCAGTTATTTTACCATATATTAAAATCGATTTAGTAAAAGATATATGTAAAGTTATAATTGTCTTTATAGTATATTAATTATTATAAAATGTCATTTTCACATCTAAGTGAACCCATTGTCTTCCAAAATTGACCCAAGGATGTCCATGTTCAGAATTATATCATCTAATTGGATTCGGGAATGTGCTATAGTATTGTGATATTATTATATTATTTTGTTACCCTTATTTACCAGATTTACCATTAAACCATGGAAAATTAAATATTTACAGAAGTTACAATTCATAATGCCCAAAAATAAAAGGTAACTATATAAAAAATTTGAACCATATTATTCCAAATATGGAATCAATCTTTTCAACTTCAAAACACATAAGTTTTAGTAATGAACTTAAAATTAATTCTCTATGCCAAAAACAAAAAGCGGGTTTTTATGAAGTAATAACTATTAAAAGATTGACTTGTGTTTATGTCCAATTTAAAAGTGAAATTATGTTCAAGGAACAAAATTTAATTAAATGATAAAAATATAATCCAATTATATTATAATAAAAAATCAAAATTTAATATAATAATATAAATAAATGAGGTAAAATGGCAGTTTCGAGTAAAAATGCAGTATTTTTCCACTATTCATTAAAATATTTTTTATTAGAGAAAAACCAAAAATTTATAAAAAGTAAATTTTCATGTCTCACTTACAATGAAGAAGTTAATTTTGTAAAAGTTTACTTATAAATGTGAAAAAAAACAATATTTAAAATGTGTGAGCCAACAAAAGGCGGTGAAACGTCATTTTTTGAAAACAATACTTATTTTATCTGAAAAATTGATATTTTTCTCATATAATGTTCTATAAATTTTTTTAGATGAATGATAATGATATATATATATATTTACAAATGTTGTTAATACTATTCATAACGGCTAGGTTATATCCCATAAAATAATAATATTTTAATAATATATCATTGTTTAGTGAAACACGGTATCGCATACAACGCCAACTATCGAGGAAAGTTGCTCTTGGGTGTAACACAAGCCAAGTTAGTGTTTAATGTAGTAAAGGATTCCATTAAAGTTTTATATAAAAAAATCCAAACTTAGTTCATTTAAACAGTTAAAAAAATATATAATTAGTGTTGCGTGAAATGCATTATATCAAAAGAACTTGAAATTGTGTGCAACACAATCCTAGAATAGTGTGACGTATACTACAAAGAAATACTATGTTACATATAGAACAAGATAATATTGGTGTATCATACAATGAAAGACATAAAATAAATTAAAACCATATATCTCATAAAATATCGGGATGTTACATATATTATATCTCTATTATTGACCCTTTCAATGAGTTTATCGAAACCCCATATTATGATTCATTTTACTTAAAATATTAGGAATTATTTTTAGTATAATATTTCTATAAATGATGATAGTTATAAAGAAAATAGTTGGAGATTGTTTAGTTCTTTCGTGTAATCGTTGTTTATGTATCCCTGTTTCCAAAGACAAAAAAATTATAATTCTATAATTTATTGAAATAATATGTAATTAATGTTACTTTAATAATAACTTTTTTTATGTAAGAAGTTCTTTGTTCTCCTTATCTAGTATCAAAACATGGTAGAATTTTTTTATAAATACTATGAGAAATATTTAATGAGAACCATTAGGATAAACCAATGTATAGTATAATATAAAAAGATATTGAAAAGAAATGAGTCATGTTTTCCAATAATATTAATCTCAGTTTGGAATCTAGAAAGTGGATCTAGATGAGTCTTAGATTCATGTAGTACTAAAACCTATGAATTGGGAAGATTTTTTATGAAATTGATAATCACCAATGCACGTTGAGTGGTCCTAAGACTACACATATGGATACAAAATATCAAGGGATTTGTTTGGATTAATTCACATGTTATTTAAGAACAAATATGATGGATTAGAATATATGATGCTCAAGGATGACCAATTTCAAACATAATGTCTCATAGTTCTAATATTTTTAATGATTATTTGAACACACTATGAATGTTTTTCGGTAATTTTTTAGTTTCTGAATATGATTATTGTTTCTTAGAAAATTATTTTTCTTTTAATTTAATGGTTGGATTACACATTAACTATTACAAAGATTAATGTGATAGAAAATGAAATGAATTTCAACCTTGGATAAAACATTTATGTTAGGTGGATAAAAAATTATCATTATTAATCTTACAAAACGTTATTAATACATGAATGATGTTGAACTTCCAAAAAAGAAATTGAGGCAACCATGTTATCATGATTCATTTATATTAAACCAATCTAATTTGTTTACTTGGCCAACTAATCTACTAGTTTTTTCAGTATTGGATCAATTCCACAAAAGATTTATTTTTGGCTATCCATTATTCAAAAAATGATAAATTTATTTCAGTTTTTCATTTGCTGGAATATGAATAAAATAAATGGATGACTACGATCAAGACCATGAGGTAGCATAATGGGAATTAAAATATGGAGTGTGTGAATTTGGAATATTTTTTTATATAAGTATATGCCTTATAATAATTGTAACAAATATGTATGGAATTACATGATATGAAAAATAAGGATACTCAATCCATTACCAAATAGGAGGATTCTTTAAAAAGACATACATTTTACGGTTCTAGTATTATTTATGAACCAAAATGTTAGATTACATAACTCATCAGTGGAATAAAACCATGTCTTTGATGGGAACAAGCTATTATGAACTCTATTAGCTATGAATAAATTGGTTTATGTTATATCAATGTATAAATAGATGTTGGATTTCCCCATCAGTCTCATAGTTTTGATAAGAAACTAAAGAGGTAATACAAAAGAAATTGATATAAAATATGCATAAAGGGAAGAAGATGTGTAATAATTTATTCATGATTTTTGGATAGAAACATGGATGAAAATATGCTATGGGTACTATAAAATTATTTATGATTATAATTGTAATTCATTTAGAAATAAAATTTAGGTGTCTTGGGAATAAGATTGAGTAATCTGTAGATATAAAGAAATCGATATAGAATTCACCATCCACACTCAAATATTTTAACTGAATGTTGTGTTGAATTTTTATAAATAGTGATCAAATTTGAGTATTAATGACAATTATCAGCCTCTATAACAACTTATTCATTGACAAAAAAAATAAAATTATATTGGATTATTATTGGAATCACGAGGAATGATTATGAAGTGGTAAAAGGTGAAAATACAATACACTATAAAGCTGCTAACGTCTAATGTTATTATGGATATAACCATTCATTTGAATTTGAGGAAATTTATAAAGGAATCGCAATACCACCTCAATTATTATTTCTTGAAATAGTATTAAAACACCTAAATATGCGATGCTTACAATTCATGTCTATGATTCATCTCTAATTGTACCATTTTAATACACATCCTATAAGTATAATTATTCTTCATCTAGTTGAATTTAAATATATTTTTCCATATATATAGTTTAATTATATAAATCCCATATAAAATTCCGAGTATGTACATTTTATGATGATATATTGAACCAAAATATGGAAATTTATCAACTTTTGGATAAATTTGAACATCCAATTGAAATTGAAAACATCGTGTGGGTGTGAATTCCTATTAATATAGTTTATTTATCACAAATTATTGAACATAAAACCAACATACATGTTATTCCAAATGTACATGACTTTTTTAATGTACTTCTAAAATATGTTCCCAGTATGCGACCAAATCATGTAGTATAGATTTCAATAGGACAGATACATGATGTTATACCTGTTTCAAAGTTTATATATAGAATGTCCCTAATTAAGTTATATTAATTAATGAATAAACTGTAATTGAATAAAAAATATGGATTTATTCATCCATGTGATCATTATGGGATTCACATATATTTTTTTATAAGAAACATGGTTCAATAGGGCATTGAATTAATTACAATGAAAATAAAAAAGATCACAATTAAGAATAAGTGTCATATTCTTTTTATGGATGTGTTATTCAAAAAATTGTGATGATTTCAATATTTTTCCAATATTGTTCTATGGTCTAGATACGATCAATCGACTATAAAAAGAAAATAAAAATCTTATTTAGGATTCCATTCATGGTATAGTCATTACGAGTTAATATTGATATCACTTGACCTTTTTGATTCCCATGTTATCTTTATGAAATAAATATAAATAGTATTTCAAAATCACATTTATGAATTTTTGGTTGTCTTTATAGATGATATTTTTATATAATCCAAGTTAAGTAATGATCTTGAATATCTCATAATTATAGTTAAATTGGTCCTTAATAGGATTATCTATATTAAATAATTACAAACGGCGAATTTGATCTGTATAAGAGTTTATTTTTGGGTCATATAATATAATGTGAAGGCATATTGGTGGATTCATCCCAGGAAAATGTTTTCAAACATTAGACTACACCAACCAAATTGACCACGATCAAATGCTTTCTTTGTTTTTTTGATATTATTGAAACAATGTGAAGGATTTAGAATGTTTATCGTATATAGTGTACAATTTAAATCATAATGGAGAAAATTTATTTCGGAAAATTAATGTGAGGAAATTTTCAGGGATCCAAAAAGATGAATGGTCAACAAATCAGTACTCGTAGTTTCGTATAGAAGATAAGGGTTTCTGGATTCTAGTGATTCAATAAATAAGGGGTTATGATGTATTATTAGGTAGAATGATATGGTGATAGCTTATACCTTATTCTGTATTATGGTTCATGAATAGAATTAACCAACTCATGATATGTAGTCAATAGTGGTTATATTTACATTAATGATATATAGGTTACATATTTACAAAATGTGGTGTGACATATATTCTTATAATTTATTTTTAAATTATAAATTTTAATATATATAGTATAATATGATACAAAGAATATGGTTGGTGTTGATTAATGATTATGAATATTCGAAACCGTAAAACCCAATGAAGTGTAATAAGGTTGAAAATGCTCTGTTTAAAATTAGAATTCTATATTATCTACGATGAGGATTAAAAAAGATAAAATGTTTCTATATTTTCAAATAGTAGATCTAGAAATAGTGATGGAATGGTATAATTATTATCTTGATCAAATGAGTTTTCAAACACATATCCATGTGGATATTAAAGAGACACATTAAAGATGTTTGTGAATTTTCTTGGAATACATATTGATTGTGTTGGGATAAATTGTTTTTGGAATAGATAATTCATATCATAAACAACATATGTGAAGAAGGAACTTTTGAATAATGCTAATAGCTTATAATTTCTTTTTCATCCTAGAAGTATAATCATGAATTGGGATCTAAAAGAGTATTTTCTATGGTAAAAAATAAAGAGAATTATTTTATATTATGTATCTTAATTATTATTATGTATGAAATTTTATACTAAGAGACTAATATCTATGGGTTATTATAGTCATTACCTATACTGGAGTTGAAATGGTAAATCAAATCCACCATTTTTTCTTTTAAAATCCCCAAAACATCTAAAGGATAATGTTGTTTTGGATGTATTCGATCTCATTACAAAATAAATAGATTTCATTTCTATTAGTTGATATTTCACTCTAGATGTAATTTAAATAACATAAATTAATGGAGGTATAAGGGGTTTTAGAGTACAACATTCTATTATATGTATTCGAGATATGAGGCATAACATAATTTATTGGTCATGTCTTCAGTTAGATTTTAATACATAGTGATGTATTTGTACTTCAAATCATCATTTGAAATATTCTCATTATATGAAAATAAATAAAATTATATAAAATATTTTGAGATCATGTTATCTAGATATTAATGATTTTTAGGATCTTCACCTTCCTTTAGTCATGTTTTCTTACATTAATATGTTTAATTTGATAATTCAGATGGATACTTTTGATCCTATATATGGATAGAAATGTAGATCTGTGTTATTTTAGGATAAATATAGATAATGAAAGATATAGGTACATAATATGGCCATGTAAATAATATTGAAGGTTAGAGTTATTCATCATCACATCAATGAATATTAGATTGAATAGAAGAGAAATGATGAATATCCTTGGAAAGATCTAGAATTTGAAGTTGGTAGGAAGATTTTACTTTTAATTCTATACGGAATAATAATTTGATATTTAAACGGAATGAAATGATAATCCAAAGGTATATGTTTTCTCTCTTAGACAATTGATTGAGTAGAGATATTGTCTTATCAATGGGTGCTTCAAACAAGCAACTAGAACTATATTAACATGTTTTATGAATCTCTATTAAGGAAGTAAATACAAGAACCATCACATGTAATAAACACAATGGTTTTTCCACTGAATAATGATTTTTATTTTAAATAATAATAGAGAAAATCATATACGATAGTGATCAATTTATACAAAATATGAATAATGACCTGGTTAATTTTCAATTGAATAATCTGAAATTCAAAGAAGCTAGAACAGAACTCAAGGATTTGAAGAAATAGAGATATATTCATTTTAATAATCATAGTGACATAATTTATAGGAAAATTCATAATCAATGGCATTGAATTTGAACCCCATGTTTTTATTATTTATAGTTAAATAAAATTTAACTATTCAATTGATTACTTTTCATGTACTAATGAGTAGAAATGAACCACATTATAATATTGAAATATATTTATGTAATTTCATATTTATAAAATTTGTTTTGAATATTTTGGTACTAAAATAAATAAATAAATTATAAAAAAAATATTACACATTTACTGAATTAAATATTGATTTATCCGATGATAAAATAATTTAAATGTAAAAGAGTGATGTTTTTCATAAAAACTATAATTTTTTAGACAATTTGTTTTTATCTCAATAAATTAAATTAATTCTTACTAATGAAATATTGTTGTGAAACATATAGATTATATGTTAAATAGAATTTTATATTAATCATTTAATGTTTTTAAATATTCATAAGAGAATTAAGAATCTAGTTTTAGGATTAAAATTTATTTTTCAACAATATATTGATTTCCTATACTTTTAAAATGTTTTTTTAGATTTTTAATATTTATCATGAAATATAGATTCCGTTTTTTGAAACATAATAAATCAATTTCTAAAATATTTTGACTTCATTTTTAGTCGTTATGAAATGAATCCGTGGTAAATATTTGTCACATTGATTAGGTTAAATTGATTAATTTTGGTTAAAAATAATGTAATATGGATATAAAAATAAATCTATATAATCACTAATATTTATATAGGCTTACATTATTTTAACTATCCCCATCCAAGTTTCATTTATATATTTACATATGTCATATTTTATTTGATAATAAACTTATTAATACTTTATGTAATGATCCAATATTAAAAATAACTATTTCTTTTCATAACTCTAATATTTTTCATAGATATTATGGGAGTTTAGGTGATATTCTATGTTGTTATTTTTAATATTAATGATCTTCTATCATGGTAATTTATTTCTTGATTTATATTTCTCACATAATTACCTTAAATTATTACACAATTCTCATATATAACCTGTTCATGTAATTGAAAAATAAAAAAATAAAAAAAATTATGGTAATATTATTTGGATGAATTATTATGTTCCAAAAAACATTAGATAAATATTAAATATTATTGTTTTTTAAAAAATATTTATAATAAATATTTATATCGTTTTTTTAGTGTTAATATATTGGAATAGTAATAAAATTTACATTAATGTTATATAATGTTAAATAAAATTATATAAAATTATACAAAAGTCATAAAAATATTTTATTTTTCCAATTTATTGGTAAATGACATATTCTGGTTTCAAATTTCCTCTATTGGGTCACTTTTCAAAATATAATAACTTTTATAAGCATCAATTTGTAAAAAACATTGATGTTGAAAAAATCATATATATGATTAATGGGGGTTACCACTAAGAGATAAGAATTATAAAATAGAGTAACCAGACTAAATAATGTTTAAAAACTGTTTTTAGACTAATAATCATCAAATATTATAAATTTATACATTTATGGAAACATGAAAATGAAAAATAATTTATATTAATTTAATATGTTGGTTAATTATAAGGTACACCTCCCATCAGTAAAGAAGGATCACATCATCTTCTTCATTATTCATAATTTTAAGCCTTGATGATCATACAATAACAACCTTAATACAATCCAACTTCCATTAATATATCTTATAGATCTTCATCATATCATGAATACAATCCTTTTAAGGAATGATGCGTACTCTAGATGAGGATTCTAAATAAATATGTATATCTCTTAACTGATTACTTTAATTTTTATTTCTTCTTCCCAAAACTATAAAACTAATATATATATATTATAAAATAATAAATATAGTATCATAAACATACTTATATATTATTCTGATGATGTAAAATCCATTTTTGACCTCTTTTATATCTAATGTGTAATAAAAGAATCACTCGACTCAACATGTGGACTACCGTCTCTACTGACACATATAATTCCCATTCTATAACCTTTGATCATATTTGGTTATGATAATTAATAAATAAATAAATATGATATTTATGATTTTTTAGTGTTTATGTACTTATCAAATAGTATTTATCTTATATTCTTTATTTTCATTAGGAAATGAAAATAACATTCAGGTGTATATATAGACTACCATATCCATGAATGTTGTAATTCATTTTTCTATCAATAAAATTTTTGGATTAATAAGAATATGTATATAATAAACATTAATGATAGTTATATTCTTTTTAACATTATTTATATGAAAGGATCATGATAAATTTATAAGGACAAGAGCTTTATAACTGAAACATTAATTAAAGGTTAAACAACTAACACACATAAAAGAAAATTTTGTTAAATAATTATTGAAAAAATTATTTTGAAGTCTATTAATTTTATCATATAAGATATTATATTTATTTTTAGCCTATAATTTAAATAAATATAAATATATTATAAATGATATATGATAAATAAATAAGAATGTTGAACATGAGGTAAGTGTTTTATATTATATTTTAATTTTTACTATGATTATTTATCCATAAAATTTTTATTATGAAATAGTTAGATATATCTCTCAAAAATATCATGAAATTACTTCTCCTACGGATATATATAAATTTTATTTTTTCTATTAATTTTAAACTATTTATCATAACAATAAAAAAGATATATATTTTTATGGAATGTTGTCATTTTTGTAATGTTCTTCCCCTTCTCATTGTCTTGATAGGGATGTGAGACATTACTAGGCCTTCTATGAATTCACTATGATTCCAAAGGCTGGTAATTAATACCAAGAGATTTACTAACATTTCGGTGTTGATTTTCCCATTAAGAAAACCAAAAATCAAACTATAACCAAATTAAACACTACAAGAGGGATGATAAAAATGAAATAAAACTAAATCATTTAATTTATATCAAATCCAACCCAACAGTACCATAGTAGAAGACAATAACATCAAATTAAACAGTGGAATACAAACTAATAACACTCCAAGACAACCACAATACACCAGATCCATTCCCCATCTTGACCAAATCGCCCATGTATCACGAAATACTTCTAAAGGCATGTGATACATTACCTTTTCCCATGTATTGGATGATGACATCTATAAAACCACTAGAGTTCCAATGCTGGGGTGAGTACTATAAATCAATATATTTTTTTGATGAATTCCCAACTCACACTACTAGGATATAACATATTAGCATCATTTATATAAAACATTTATCTAAAATAATTTCTAACCAATTTATATAAGAATATAAACATATCCAAGGTAAACAGTTTTCTAAGGAATTCATATTAAAAATTATTTATAACATTTAGCATTCCATTTATATAAAAACCATTCCTTTCTATATAACCATACATCCAACCATGCATGAAATGCATTAAACTCCCAATACTGGAGATTGGTAAATAATACTTCCACTAATCCATCACATAGTGGACCACTTTGATAGGGGTACTTCACACCCTTTTCCCTACCAACCATTTGATGGGGGTACATTATGCCCTTATCCATCTCAATTCATATGAACAGACAATAAAAAATTAGGAAACCTCATTCCAAAACCAAGTGTGTTGAAATCATCTCAATAAAACATTATTCATTTTATTGAAAACCATTTTTCAATGCATCAAAACCAAAAATATATTTTAAAATAATTATTATAAAATCATTTTATGGAAAACAGTTTCCAACAACACAGTAATTCTAAAACATTTCACAAATAATCTCTCAAGAGGGTTTCAATAACTCTTTCTAGAGAATAAACAATATATTTTAGTCAAATAAATCAATTTGAAATTAATTCATTATGATATAATATATAAGAGTTGATAGTGAATTCGCCTACCTTGATAGTTTAGGATAAAATTATTAATGACATGAAAAACATCACAAAACCTTTTGAATCTACATGAACCCACCTTAGATCTCTTCCCAAATCAATAAAAAGTCAAAATCTAAAAATATTTTGCATCTATAACCATAGATATACCCAGAATGGTAGTAGATAAAAGAAAATGTGTTAGAGGGAGATGTAGATCTAAGAAACTAACAAGAACAATCATAAATTATCTGAGAACATGAGAATTGAGCTTCAACACACCAATGGACTACTCCATATCACTTAAGAAGTGACGGGGAGTGGATCTCAACCCATTGAGAGACCATAATTTCATGTCAGGGCTATTTTGGATAAAAAAAAATAAGGCAACTATATCTAAAAGGATCCAGATACACAATTTAAAGATCTAATTTGACTAGTGCATGGTTTAGGTGAATAGTTAGGTAAACCATGCAATAGCCACTTCTATAAGGACATAACATTCTAGATTTACTCGCATGGTCTCCATGACATGCACCAACCATGATAAATCCACTATCCCAAAAATACCAAATCCATACATCAAAGAGAATGGTTTCTACTAGGAAGTTTCATGGTTCTGAATAATTGGGCATCATCTGTTTTCCTTATACATTGCCAATATCCCACAATGAGTAGTTTTGTTCATATGTTACACAGTTTCCAAAATCTATGATGGACCAATGAACCTGTAGAAAAATAGTTAAAACAAATAAAAATTTCTCCAAATCTCTCAAACTTCACCCATATAAATTATATACATAAAAATAATAATTACAGAGTTACTAACAATAAATCAGGGGGTGTTACAATCTTCCCACCATTGGACTTTATATCAATAGAATGTAGAAAACCATCTATGTCTTAAAATATTTTCGATTGTTTCTCATTCATATCCTTCACATGCTCCCAAGCCTCTTCCTATGTTTTACCATGATTCTACAAAACCCTAACTTGACCAATTATTTTTTCCATGCAACAATTTATATTCTCTATCCACAACCCTCACTAAGATATATACCAATGAAGCATCTGACTCTAGGTCAATTTGATCTCATCTAATCATACGGTCAGGAACTAGATGATAATTTCTCTATTGATATACATGGAATACATTGTCTATAGCACTAAACCATTATGGTAATGCCAACTAATATGCCACTTATCCCTCCTGTTCCTGTATTTCAAACATGCTTATGTATCTAGGAGAAAACTTTACATACTTCCCAAAACATTGATGTAAACCCCTTGGAAAAAACAAAATTAATAGATGATCACTTGCTTCATATGAAAAAAACTATCAATGATGATACTCACATGATTTTTGATAACTTTGATCTATCTCCATTATTTTTTTTGTCACTCGAATATTTTCTATTGTCTCTTGGACAACTCTCAGACAAACTAGTGAAGTCTCAACTCTTTCTACACAAAAAAAGTGTAGAATGACATGAGATCCCATGCAATGATTCTATGTAATCCCTATATATAAATACTAATAGCTTCTTTTATATGAGAAATCCACTATGGATATGTTCAATTCACATGAACCACTAAAATCCCTTCAACAATCCTAAAACATGTCTCCAACATTTGTAATGTTTGTTTTGATTGGCCATCTATCTAAGGATGATACACCATACTCATAGTCAACGTAGTCCCAAGGAATTTCTGTAAGGAGTTCCAGAAATTAGATGTGAACCTTTGATAGAAGTATGATATGATAAAAAATTGTATTCCATTCCTCTTTACCACTTACCTAGTATAGATTTTAGATAGATCCTCCACCTTATGAGTTTCATGAATAGGGGTGAAATTAGCCAAATTAGTAAGTCAATCTATATCACCTATATGGAATCATGATTATGAAACATTATTGAGAGACATGGAACAAAATACAAAGATATCTGATCACATTTCAATAATTTAAGAGGTAAATACTGTAATATACATGACGGTCACTGATTCTTTACCTTAACTTGTTGATAAGCTAAGAATATAGAAAAATATTAATCCACATTCTACTTCATACCACTCCACCAGAACTGCACTGTCAAAATTTTATAAAACGTATATATTCCTAGATAGAAAACCCATATCAAATGTTGGTAAGAATGATGAAATTTATCCGATGAGTCCATAGGTATAATCATCCAATCTCGAAACCACACAACATAAATCACATCCATACTCCACCCCTTAATAGTCTAACCAATGTTGAGTTCACAACACAAAGAAACAGATTCTACATTGTATTTTTATGTCTCCATTACTAGATTAACCAAATCAAGAAATGCTATAACTAAAAATAAAAACACAACAACAACTTGTTCTTCACATTCCACATTCATTTCAGCTAAGACCAACATTATAAGCCACTCATCTGAAGCATCTTTTTTCAACATAGGGTATGAAATTATTTTTATACATTATTCACTGAATTGTATTTGCTCTGTGTATATATGTGACACCCCTGGACTTTAAAATATTTTCCTTTTATAATAAATATAATTTTTTTTGGAATGATATACACATAATGTTAAACTTTCTCAACATATGACACTGAATTAACTTATGTTACAAGAAAGATTGAGTTTTACCACCTTTTAATGGTGAAATAATTAAAAAAAAGGATAGTTTTATAAATTATTTTTTAAAAAAACATTATTTTTGAATTCCAAAGGTTGAAATTAGCTTGGGGTAAATTTCTACTATTTATCTAAGAAACCACATTTATTGATTAATAGTGATAATTATTACAGTTTAGTTAATTACAACCATTTAATTTAAATAATTATTAATGAAAAATTATATTTTAGAGTCACATTAGGTCAATTATATATCTATTTAAACAATTAAGTACATTATAATTAATTTTACATTGAAATTAAATATAAAAACATAACAAACATTTGAATGTTTTCCTACATTAAAAACAGTCTATTTCACCTCATCTGTGGGGTTAGTGTTAATCTATATTTTTTCACTTTTGTGAAATTAATTTTAAAAAACAAAAAACAAGGTTATAATTAGTGTATAATTTTTGGTCTATTAAGATCAAATAATTTTTTTGACCAAAATGATTAGTGAATGTGATTAAAATATTTTATGGCGATTTATGTATGATTATGTTTAATAAGGGATTAAACATTAATAGTAAGGACTGAAATGACTTAGAAACCTGTCAAAAAGACATTAGATACCAATAATGTGACCACATCCCCAAATTGATCTAAATGTATTAGTTAATAGTATATTATTAAATTTATGTTCCATATATAATAGGGTATGTAAGTAAAAAAGCCAAATGGGAATGTTCCTTACATTTAACATTTATAAAATTTTGAGATATGTAAAAACATCATGTTTTTTTTTCTCCATATCATTTTTGAGATATATGGGTTATTTATATGAAAATAATTTATCAATAATTTTAGAGATGGTTTAGTTACTTAAAATTCTTAAGAAATGTCAATATAGTGATTATTTATTTAATAATTTAATGAAATAAATGATTATATAAATATTAAAAGTGAAGTTAAATGAATGAATTATTGAATATATTTAGTTTTTTAGATTAATATATCATGTTAATCTTGAATAAACCTAATATATTTTAATTTTAATAAACAATCTATATTTTAAAATTAACTTTAAATAAATAATGTCATAATTGGCATTATTGTTATTTTACATAAGTGAATCTTATTAAATGAAATAAAATTAACAAAAATATAATATATTCAGAGTTATTTTTAAATGTTAATAAATATTATATATTTTCTATTAATGGACCAATTAATATTTTATTATTAACATATTTACCAATATACTATAAAAATGTTGATAAGAAGGTACGTGTTCAAGCAACGTTTTAAGCATCACATGTGCTCGTTTTAAAATTAATTTCAAAAAAATGAAATTTTATTTTATAGATTATGTATAATATTAATAATTAATTGGATATATATATTATAATAAATATCACATTAATTTAGTCTAAAGGGTTAACTTAGTAAGATTAGAAATGTAGATGCTTTAATAAAAAAATTATATCATTTTGGAATATTAGAAGATAAGGAAACAAATTATTAAAATGAAATTATTTTTGTCTGTATATGGATTTTATCAAACATTATTCTATTTTAATCCATTATTTTTTCCATTTTGGAGGCACATAAGGTAACTTATACAACCAATTAATAAATACCTTTTGGTACTTACCGAAGTTCCACACCCCTCACCATAAAAGGCCGCCACATCTCTCCATTCCTAAAACCAATCAAACAACCTAAGCTATGAAAATAAATTACCTAATAGTCTCCCAACTTACCTCTCCTAGACCTAGAATCCTCAATCTAATGGGTAACAGATATACTATTTATTTGTACGACGAACTACTGCCTCACGAAACAATGATTATCCTATTTTTCCATACCACCTCTCATGGTAGTCCTTATTATGATAAATATATTTATATATGATACATATGTTATTTATAATTTCTTATGATCACGTAGATTTTATTTATAACATCTTTTATTCTCTCGACGTTGTGTAAATATGATAATTTCATTTGAGGAAATGTGGACTACCACCCCCTAAAAGCGATATGACTCATTCATGCCATAAATGGAATGTATAAAGGATGGATTCAACAATAATATGTGACATATATAACATAGATATTTTATTGTAATTAAAATATAAATATGTATAAATTAGTTTTAATTCTTATAATACAACAATGAAATGAAGGTATCATTCATGTGTATGTACGGCCTACCATCTCCCCATGAATGGTGCACTTCATTTATAATATAAAAATATTTTGGACTATTATAAATACACATGTACTGAATCTATAAAATAATTTAGTCATGTTTTAAATTCTAGAGATGATGAAACTGTTATGTGTTTAATAAAAAAACCAAATAATAAGTCAAAACGTACTTGAGAAAACTAGGCAATTAATGCCGAAAATAGTTAGTATAATGCAAAAGTGTTAATATACGGGTAATAATATATTTTATGAAGTAAATATATGATATTATACACATTATTATGGTCATGGTACTAGTTAGTGACATCTTTTAAACCACTATATTAGATACTAAATTACACATAATAAAATAGAGGGACAAGGTAATGGATTTCGTCTCAATTTACATTTTATTGAGGCATAATTTTTATTATGAACCAATTAACTTTTATTTGGTGTATATATTCCTCTTTACATGTTATTACATTATTATCTATTCTCCCATGAAGTTATAAGTTTCATTTAACTCAATTAAAATTATTATTTAGAGGTTTCAATGTGGTATGGGACACATTGTATTGTTTAAATATTATTTTTCCTCATGAATGATTTATTGTCAACAACCCTTGTTATTACTTATCCTCCGCTAAGGTATTATTGATAAATACATATCATTAATTAAATATGGATATTTTTATGTAATATTAATTATTTTACTATTCAAAATGTGGATTTATTTGAATGGTAGATAAATGTTGGTGATTGTTGAAGGAAAGCCCTACGGGTTGGGGACGGGTGAATGAAATCACCTCGATTCATCAGTAATCTCATAAGACGAAATAGTTGTCTAGCCACTATATATATATTTTTAACCTATAGATAAATAGGCTTATAATAGGTATTAACAGTACTTATTCCACATACCTAAGAAACATGGAATCCAATAATTATACATTTCCTTCATTTTGACTCAGTTGTTATTTATCCATGAAATTTTACATATATATATATATATATGGATTTATTTCATTTTCAGTTTACTGATTATTATTACCTTTCCCTATTTATTATTCCTTATCTAGTTGTATAAATGGATAGTTTATTCAGTTATTTACCTTTCTATATAGATTGATTCATTATTACTTTCATTGTATTTACCCTTATTGAGCATTTTTTCTCACCCTTATTATGTTTCATTCCCCTATATATGAAGAAGAAAATATGGATTAAGATTATAATT
The DNA here is from genome assembly GCA_963277665.1 of Viscum album. Classification (NCBI taxonomy): domain Eukaryota; kingdom Viridiplantae; phylum Streptophyta; class Magnoliopsida; order Santalales; family Viscaceae; genus Viscum; species Viscum album. The sequence goes on along the minus strand of OY728135.1, from coordinate 1,077,151,988 downwards.
TTGAAATTTATTTTCTTTTTATATGTATAATTTTTGTTTTTCATATTTCCCAATGTATTATGTGTATCAATTATGTAATATTGATTTCCTAGACTGCTAAACTAAATGGTCCTTCGAGATTATATTCTTTGTAATAATTCCAACGTATTGTAATAATGCACTGGCTCTATGATGGATGCTACAATTTGTATCCAATGGTGTTTATAAACAGCCTTGTAAACTAGCTTTATAAAACATAGATTAGGTAGAACAAACCAAATATAGACATTGATGATATGTATGTAAGAACATCCAAGAAATCTGGTAGCGTAAAAATTATGTGGTATTTCCTAGAAATACATCCTTATATGGATACTATAAGTAGACGTGGTTCTGAAAAAAATTAACCTCAGAGTAGCAACTTCAACAAGGTGTTAAACGCATGACCTGAGGCAACCTAGTATATAACAACATATCTTTCTATGCATCTTTTTTGACACTACTAAAGGATATGATTAGTAAAATTTAGATTTTATTTACGTACAATTATAAATGATTTAGAAGTAATGATTTCAATAATGTATCCAAAAATTATGGTTCTAGGATTTATGATGCATAAATTTAATTTATTTTCTATACCATGTTTATAGTTAGAGGATGTTTGTAATTTTATGATCTTTCTTAGTATATGGAAATGTTTAGAAATGGGTTCTAGAAGAAGAATGGGAACTCCACCAATGCACGTGACACAAATAGTGAGAAGGATCATATCATTCATGGTCCTAAGACAAAATTTCGAAGTGAAATAGTCTCCCATATAATATCAACTTATATGGAAATAATAACATGTATTAAAAATATAAATAATGAATTCTCTGTGCCCTATGGATTTGAATGGGAAGAAGATAATGTAAAATTAAAAGATGGATAAAGGGAAAAAGGGAAAGAAGGGTTGTCCCACATGTGATAACAGTGGAAAGAATCACCTATGTAGATTGTTGATGGGAATGGGAGTTTGTTATAAGTGTGGAGAAAAATGAATCAAGATCATTATTTGAAGGGTAAAGAAAAGGGTTTGAAATATTCAATGATTCAACTGCAGGGCGATGTGAGACTATGTGAATCAATATCCCAAGAGTCAAAGGAATATACCCTAGATGATGTTATTGGAGAGTGATGAGGTTATTATAATGTTGTAGATGAAGTGGAATGATGAATATGATTCTTCAAAAATTGTGTGATTTGAATATTTTATCCACAATGTTTTGGTTATAAGAATTATTGAATATATGAGTATTGTACTACAATACTTTTTTGTTATTGATTTGTGATCATATACTAGATAGAGCCAAGAAAATTTATTCAGTTGAAAGTTAAAATTTTAATAAAACAAATGATTAAGGTAAAACCCCTTTAATATATTCCTTATATTAAGATAAAATGAAAAAATTAATAATTGGATGAGTTCTAACAACCATAGAACTGATTAGTGACTTGTGGAAAAGTAGTTTATGATATCACCGATAGAGTTTTCAACAATTTTGGATTTAAGGAAAATATACAAAAACATATCTATTAGGAAATTAAAAATGTAAAATGAATTTATTCAATATGGTTTTAATGGAATTCATGTAATTATTATATTTTAAATGTATACATGATGAAGTTATTCACATTTTTGGATTTTGAAAATTACAAGATGGTTCATGTTGATTAAAGGGTGATGATAAATTCACTTTGGAAGTTCATTGAATTTCATTCAGAAGTGATTGGATCATAATTTACTAGGGAATTTACCTATTTATAAAATGGTATAATATCATCATAGAATGAGATTTTATAGGGTAATTTATAACTTTACTACATGTCGCATCATGTCCTAAGATATGACTTTTAAATACGTTAAGGCATAATGAAAATAAATTATAATGTCTATAGAATTATGTTCAATTATATTCATAGAGTGGTAAATAATTTATCAACTCTAGGAAAAGGGTATTAATAAGCAAAATTCCATTTTATCATTATTTTTTATGATACTACTGATTGTTACTCACACCTATGGTTTATGGTCTTGTGGTCTACAACTTTCATCTAAACATGTTCTCTAGAACTCTCCATTAGAATATGATTGTTTGATTTTTCTTCTGTATCCATGTTCACATGATCCACCTATTCCCTCCTAAAGTAGAACCTAGTTACGTTACTATTTTTATTTCCTTTCCCTCTTATTAATAATATATAGTATTAACCCTTTTTATGATGTGGATATTTCAACAATATTGTATTTTGAATCTGTTGATTATTAATATCAAGTTTAAATTGCAAGGGAAAAAATGTATTTAGGTGGTGATAATGTGACACCCCATGTAATTATAATATTTTTCTTTTAGAATAAATATTTTTTTGAAGTGCTTTATACATAAAGTTAATGTTATGCTACATATGAAACTGAATTAACTTCTGTTACACACAGGACCAAGTTTTACAGCCTTTTCATTGTGAAACTATATTAAAGATAAATTTTAACAATTTTATATATTTTATTTTTAAAAATATAAATCATTTTGAATTTAAAATTTTCAAAATTTTCTTAGGATGAATTTTTGGTATTTTCTGTGAAACTTCATTTATTTATGAATAGTGACAATTTTTGTAATATATTTATTAACAACCTTTTCATTTAAATAATTAATATTATCAATTTTTATTTTAGAGACATATTAGTTCAATTATACATCTATTTAAATTATAAAGTTTATTATAATCAATATTACTTTTAAATTGAATATTATAACACAACAAAATCTTTATTGTTTTTCTTCTTTTAAAACCCCCCCCCCCCGTCCATAGGATTAACGTTAATCTTAATTTTACCACATCTGTTATATTAATTTTGAAAATTCTATATACAAGGATGTAATTAGTATGTTTTTTAATGTCTAATAAGATCAACATAATTTATTGAACCAAATTATTAGTTATTGTGATTAAAATTAATTCTGGTGATTAATGTGTGATTGTCCTTAATAATGTACTGAACATTAATATTAAGGGAAAAAATTACATATACACCTATTCAAAATTCATTGAATTCCAATTATTTTACCTTTTCCAACTTGTTTATAAATATATGTGTTATTATGATATTATTAAATGGCAGTTCTTTATATAAAGGGTATGTATGGAAAAAGACAAAACGTGAAATTTTCTTAGCTATAATATTATATTTTTTAGAATTGTACAAAAAATAATGTTTTAGGTTTTATATGACCCTTTTAAGATACATGGGTTATTATTATAAAAAATAACTAATAAATAATTTTTTTGAGATGGTTTAGTTACTTATAATGCTCAACAGACGTCAATATAGGGATTATTTAGTAAATAATTAACAAAAATAAATGATTCTATAAACATTAAAAGTGGTGTTAATTGATTGAATTATTGTATTTATTTATTTATTAGATGAATATGTACTGTTACACACCTATAAAAATAATTTATTTCAATTCCAATATAATATTTATATTTTAAAATTAACATTAAATAAAGAATGTCAAAATTGACATTATTGTTATTTTACAATAAATGAATCTTATTAAATAAATTAATATTAATAAATTATTATATTCTTCAATGTTATTTTAATTGTTAATATATATTAAATATGATCTATTAAATTACCAAACAATCTTTGATAATTATCATATTTAACAATATACTGTAAAAACATTGTTAACACGGTACGGGTTCAAGCAACATTTTAGCGGGTCATATGCATTTGTTTTAAAATAAATTTCCAAACCACATGGTGAATTTAGTTTATAAATTAAGTATAATATTAATAAATAATTATATCTATATTTTATTTCTATATATATCACTTTAATTTAATCATCATGTATAACTTAATTAGATTAGAAAACTAGATTCTTTAATAAAAACCAAAATGATATAATTTTGAAATCATAGATATTAAGAAAATAAATTATTAAAATGAACATATTTTTCTCTAGATGAAGTTTTTGTAAACTTTATATCTCATTTAATCCATTATTTTTCTATTTTGGAGGCATTGTAGATAAGTTAGACCATCAATTAATGAATACCTTTCGGTATTTACAAAAGTGCCACTCTCCTTTCCTTTAAATGGTCACGACCTCTCCCCACTCCCAACAACTCTCAAACCACTTAGGTTCGGTAGAGTCCTTCCCAAATATTCTCCCAAAATATCTCCCCTAAACCGAGAATCCTACCTTTTTTCCAAAATATTTCCACGGAAGCCTTTCAGTTCAAAACCAAAGATGTTACCTGATTAAGAGGTATCACCTTCTCTTATGATTTCTAGTTTCACTTCCTTTATCCACTCCATATACTCTTATTATTTTGAGATTACATAAAAATACCAGTATCCTCAATATACATGGATTTTTCTATGATAATCATTATACATACACTTATAGACACAGCCATCTAATGGGTAACAAACATATTGTTTCTGTGTTCGGCAAACTACAGCCTCACGAAAAAATTATTGTTCAATTTTTCCCTACCACCTCTCATTGTGGAAATTTTGTTCGAAAATATATTATATATATTATATATATTTTATTTATAATTTTTTATTGTTTTATAATTTTTCTTTATAACATACATTTATTCTTTCCAAGTTGTGTATATAAGATAGTTTAGTTTGAGGATGTGTGGATTACCTTCCCCTCAAAGCGATATGCTCATTAATTACATACATGGAATGTATAAAGACTATTTTAAATAAACCTATGTAACATATATAAAATAGATATTATACTGGAATTATAATATACATATGTATCATTTTGTTTTAATTCTTCTAATGCAACAAAGAAATGAATGTAGCGTTCATGCGTATGTACGACCTACCGTCTACATGAACAATGCATTTCATTTATAATCTCCAAATACTATGGATTATTATAAACTCAGCTTTACTAAATATATAATATAAGTTAGTCATTGTTTAAATTATGTAGACAATGATTACAGGATATATTTAAAAAGAACACCAAATAACAAGATAAAAAGTACTTTATAAAACTAGGCAATTAACACCTAAAATAGTTTATATAATAAAAAAGTGTTAAAAAAGTGTAATAAAATATTGTAAGAAGTTAATATAGGATTTTATAAACATGGGTATGGTTATGGTATTAGTTAGTCACATATTTTTAAACATTTTAAAGTATGATAAAGGCCACACAACAAAATAGAAGGATAAGGTAAGGGATTTCTTGTCAATTTACATTCCATTGAGACATAATTTTTTATGAACCAATTCAATTTTATTTGGTGTATATATTTACCTTTACATGTTGTTTTATGAATCTTCATACTCTCATGGTGTTAAATGTTTCATTTAATTCTTGTAGAATTATTTTTTAATGGTTTCAATGTGATATGGAAAACTTTGGAATGTTTATATATTATTTTTTCCAAAGAATGATTTTACATCAACAACCCTTATTATTACTTATTATATTATAATTTATTATTGATAAATCCATATTAATTATTTAATATTGATATTTGGTATGGAATATAATTTATTTTATTATTCAATATGATTAATTCATTTGACTGGTAGACACGGTATGACGACCATTTGAGGAAATCACTATGGGTTAGGGACTGGTAAATGAAAGTCCCTCGTTGCATCCGTAGTCTCATGATATGAAATAGTTGGATAGCCTCCTTAAATGGGTTTTACCATATAGATAAACTATCTTGTGAAAGTTATTGATAGTAATTTTTCTATGATCATAGGAAACTCGATGTCTAATAATTAATCATTTCAATCATTTAGACTCAGTTATTATTTACCCATGAGATTTTTCATCAACATATCTATGGAGTTATTTCATTTTTTGTTTATTGATTAATGTCTTGTGTTTTAGTTTCTTACCTTTCCATTTTGGTTATTCCTTATCTATTTGTATGAATTGAATTTTCTTAAATTATTTACCTTCCCAAATAGATTGATTCATTATTTTTTTGGTTGTATTTACCCATATAAAGAATTTTAGAAAACCATTATTATGTTTCATTCCCTAGGTTATGTAGAAAAGGAATGTGATTAAGCTATCATGGATTAAGCATATTTTCTTTTTATGTGTACCATGTTTTTATTTTTTATTTCTCGTTGTATTATGGGTTTCATGTTTGTAATATAGCTTTTGAAGACTGCTAAACTGAATAGTTATTCGGGATTATATTCCTTATAATAAGGCCAATGTAATGTAATAATGCACCTACTATAGGATTTAAAAGGTAGGGTGATACAAAAAATCAAACCAAAGTAAAAAAAATTGGAGATACTCCATCCATCTTCTATTCCTCAAATTAAATCCATTTGAGATATTATATGCTTCAAGATCTTATGATCTGTGAACACATTAATTCCTCAACAAAGAGATAACGACACCAAGTTTTGAAGGCATGGATGACTGTTACTAATTCTATATTATGTGTTAGGTAGCTCTTATAATTCACTCTTAACTATCATTAGACATAAGAAAAAATATGGTATTTTTCCATTAGAACACACCCCCAATCCAAATCCTGAAGCATCACCATACACCACCTACACATGTCCTGATTCTTAAAAAAGCCAGATTAGTGGGGATGTAAGGTGAACTATGAGATCTTAGAAGATTTTTGGAATTCCTATCACCGTTAAAATAGAACATTATTCTTTTTAAATGATTTCATTATTGAGGATATCCATTTATTTTAATGAAAATATGTATTTAATAACCATTGAGACATAGAAAACATCATATTTTAAATATGGTCTTATGTGGTTGATAGAAGATAACATCATCTAAACTCTACTGATCCACTAAAACACCTATTTTTTGAATTACATGGCTAATAATGTCTACCTATAGTATACAAAAAATATTGTTTGATAATTTTTCATACATATGATAGTCCCTCAAGATTTCCAAAACTATCTTCAAGTGTTGATCTTGTTCATCTCTTTTCCATCACTACGCCAATATGTAATCTAAAAACCCAAAAATAAAACTAGATATCAACGAAATATCCAATTAATCAATCCCAAAAAGGCCTCTAGTGCATTATTAAGGATGAAATTCATTAACATATATTAATAATGAACATATCTACTTCTGAAAGATGTACACTGAATATCCTCCTTCCAAACTCAAAATTTCTGATATCAAAATCCCATGTCAATATTAGGGAACCACCGAGATCCTCAATAATGATTTAATAGATCATCAATTCATAGAATTGGATAATTGAACTTTATCATAACTGGGTTAATATTATGAAAACCCACACACAATATTAGAGTTACAGTAGCCTTTGTCATGATAAAGACTGGTGATACACAGAGAGATGTGATCAGTTTAATGAAACCCTTTCTTTCTAGATCTTCTAAATATACATTTAGTTCCCTTAATTGTGTTTTTTCCATTCCATAAATGGATTTGCGATATGAATTCTCACTAGAATGGAATCATTTGTAAACTCTACTTCTGTTAATAGTGGTAACAAATATTTTTTTTTCTGAAACATAATAAGAAACTACTCCATGACAATTAGAAAACTAATTTTCTCAATATATTCCCTTGATACCAAGGTCAAATATATAATATTGTATGATTTCATTCCATCTTATTTTGAAAATGTTCTCATTGGACATGTCTTCTGATTCAATTCTCCTTTAAAGAGATGGTTGACACTAACCTTAGTCACAAAACTAATTATTTTGATATAATATATTATTTGATCCCTGATCATCATCAACCAATAAATTCCCAGTATTAAATATTGGAAATCCATATCCAGCATAGATAAATCCTATTTCAACTCAAATCCATCAGAAGATATAGAACATTCTCTAAACAGAGAGGGTCAACATTCTCTTTCCCCAAGAGAAGTTTGATGTTTTAATATAGAGGACATCATCTCAAATTTAAATATATAAAATCAACATCATGAGAGGAAATAAAGGAATTTAATTCATACAAAACAAAAAACATTGTCCTAATTGTAGAATTAAAATTATTCGCACCACTCACCGTAGATGGTCCCACCAGATTATTCAAAATCACATGTTTTTCTCGATATTCTTTCTTCATCACTACACAATATTATTTTTTTCCCTATTGAGATTTCCTTATATGATGAGTAATGGTTTACTATAATCACCATAGATAGCTCCTTTCTAATGACTATATTTGTTTTGTTTTCTACATATCATCAAATCATATGATGTTTGTGAAACCTAAGAGTGTTATGTGTACCTGGACATAGAGAATTTAAATTATAGCACTAAAGATTCCCCACATGGTTTCAGTTATGTAATGATCTGGGTTTTTATGTACACTCTCTTTATAAGGTAATTATAACCACATTCAAAAAATCAGGCTTTTCTCTTTTTTCATGGATGATGGTTTACTAATCTAACCATATAATTCTGATTCACACTCCCACCTTAGAAGTAGGTTTTCCTCTTCGCCTTTCTCTCAGAAGTATAGATCCCGATATTTCCCTTTATTAAGAACATAATGCAACCTCCCATGGCTCCTAAGATGTCTCTTTCATCCACCATGCCTTTATTCACCATTTCTATAAAGTGTATAATATAGAGAAAAACATTATTCGATCAAAATCCTTCGATATCACAAATTAAAAATTTTATTCCTTCAATGGTGTAGTACCCATAACCCAAGGTGAAAACTGAACTGAATTCAAGATTTTATCAAAAAAGTTGTGGATATATAGATTTTACTACTTTCTGATGATAAAGTTCACCATTCTATGAATATTGAACGTGTGAGGATAGAATTGTTTATTGAAAATTGTTTTAAAATCCTCCCAATAAAGGACTTGATCTACATTATACCACAACACTAGATCCCCCCACTAGATTGTATGATCCTCAAGAATATGTATCACTAGTTTTACTTTCAACACCACTGGTATGCCAATGAAATTGAAGATTCAATTCATCCTGTTCATCCAAACCTCTACCTTTTTTGGTCAAAAATCACCCTCATATACTAGTGGATTCTATTTTTGGATCTAGACTAAATGATCCTCATTATCTAGATCATGTAATGGCCAAAAGTTTTATCAATCCAATTTCTCCCTTATTTTAGTAATTTCATAATTATATAAAATCACATTAGGAAACACAATTCCACATCATGATTAAATAAACTACTATGTGACCATTAAACATAAAATTTACACTTTTGTGTTTTGAATTTCAAAAATATGTCAAACATGGTTGTAATCTGTAAGATGTTTGGAGTCTGATAGGGAAAACATAATTTTTAGTGAGTAGTAATCTACCCTTATGAATAAAAACCCACCCTAATAAATATTAATATGACCTTTTTGAGTGGTGAATTGACAAAAAGAATATTAACCTTACCCATGAATACATAAATAGTATATAGGCATCTTATAAGTGACAATATAACCATATTAAAAGAATTTTTATTTTTGTAAGTCATAAATAAATAATTAATCAAATTAAAAAAATGTATTTTCCAAAAATGTGTTTATAAGTTAAAAATTTTACATCTTCTTGTTTTAATATAGTTTTATAAGACCTTATGTAATTTTTGAAATAATTATAAAATCAATTTAAATTTTAAAATATAAATTTTTCATGTATATTATAATTTAAAATAAAAACTAAATTAATAATATTTAGAAAATTATTTTCCTAAAATAGAGTAAATTTTTGAATTTGATACATTGAAAAATGTTTAGGGTGAATTTTAGATATTTTTCTAAAATACTTGAATTTTTATGAATAGTAAAATACATTAATTTACCATATAATACATTATAATTTAAATCCATTATTTCTAATATTGTGAGTGATGTAAGACCAAAAATCTTGATATCATATGCACTTATTACTATTTTTATTCACAATAATCTACACTGTTTCTTGTCTTTTGAAAAATAATAAATAAATATAATATAATATTAAGCAAAACCCATCTCCCCTCCACTATAAATACCACCCCCATAACCTCATTTCCACACAACTCTCAATCCTTATGCCTACTAAAAATTCAAATCAAATATCTTCTAAAGATCATTATACATTTCCAACAGCCCTTGGCCCCTTCGAAAGACCAAATTATCCCCCACAAAGAGGCTCTTAGAGGAGAAAAACCCAAGATGTAAATTCTTCATTCCAATTCTTTTAATTTCATTCAAGTTACTTTCTTTTCATTTTTATATCCCCACATAATTTCGACCAAATAGTATGACAACAATAATAAAATATATTTAAAAGAATTATATTATTCTAATGGGATTATTCATCATAATGTTACCTTCCCTTTCTATTTATACTATAAATGAAAACACTATCTGAGATGTGTTAATTTATCACATTCAAGGATGATGAGTTTTCAATTTTCAATACAATATTATAGACGGATAATGTAACCATTTTAATGGTTGAACAAGATCATAATATATTTTTTTATCTTATGCTATGTTCTTTAATCCTTAAACAATCCTGAAATAAAATAACAATATAAAACCAGTTCGTTGTGAGAAAACCCGCCAAATTAATCCAGGTGTTTATCATTAAAATTTTATCTAATGAGTAATCTTCATGGTATTTAACATAATTTATTAATATATTTTTTTAACTCCTGTATGATAATTAATATCATGTAATATCAATTCTGTATGTTTACCCATGTTCTAGACGAACTTCCATTCATGTGTACAAGTGAACTGTTCATGAAAACTAAGAAAAAGAAATATTATGAACAAAGAATTTAAGCTCTATAACTCAGTTAAAGGTACATAAAAGAACATAATGAAACCATAATAAATAAAATTAATGTATTGAAGTCTAATTAATTAATTAATTAAATTCTATTATATAGGACTATAATGTGAAGAAAGCATTTGTACACAAGGTAAGGTTAATTTCTTGAATCCAACTCTCTTTCTTTGGGGTTTCCCTCTTCAACCCATTTCCAGTATGGATATAACTTAAAATCATTTATTCATCATTATATAACCATTTATAGGATATACATGTTCTATAAAATATTTTATGATAAATACAATGATTTCCAAATGAACACTTCTTTCAAAAAAACACACCCTTTTTACATCTTGAATATTGTTTCACTCTTCACTCAAGGTTAATGGTTCTATGTAAATAATTATATTTCCTCTTTATTTTTGGAACTAATGGTTTATGAATTTATTCTTTATTATTTGATACCCATTCCTCTCCATGGGTTATTTTATGTTCATGTCTGACATATTTTCTTTGTGGAATACATGATGATGTAATTGTTATGATGTGACTGGTGCACCCAGCATTATATAGTGAAATATGAATATTTGAATGTGATTGGTGTTCCCAGAATTATAAATCTTTCCAAAAAATTGTTTAATGTGATTAATATCATGAGATAATGTAAAATTTGGGGTTAACATGATGTTATCATTATTCCCAACAATGTGTTGTAGTTAACCACTAATACATGATGTTTTATTTTTATGCATTTCCACATTCAATGCTATTATAAAAATTATTTTCAGATTACGCTCATCCCATGTTACAATATATCATGTTCTTATTATTATTATTATTAGTATTTTAGATCACTGATTTTTGATGTATATCCTCAGGTTACTACATTTACTAAGGAGTAAAAAAGTGTCAATAAGAATCTATAGAAGAAGGAATTAAAAAAATGTTTATGCATTATGTTGTAAATGTTGTGTATGGTAATAGTTTTTCCATGATACTAAACCTTTGTATCATCATTTTGTAATGTTTATTTATTAGTTATCATTAAAATTATGTAAATTTAATTTAAGAAATTTTGGGTCACTATAGTTGGTATTAGAGGCACGATTTAGTTAATATTGGAATTAGGAATAGTGAACCCTTGAGAAAACCTCTAGTATGAGACTAAGTAAAAATATACACACAAGAATCTTGGTTAAAAATACGGATCCCATAATATATACTTTTATTATAAATTTCTATAATTAATAATTGTTTTATTCATGACTCGTTGATGCATGTTTTTCTCTAACATTTACTATTTTTGAAATTGGATGGAATTAGGGGAAACCAGGCCGACGACCAGTGTAACATCCATTGCAATGATTTCTTGAGTGACAACATAAATGATTTGGGAGGTTGATTTCAAAATATTATGGATATTCTTACCTAGCTGTCTTAGGTTATGAAAAATAACATGAATAATGTGGAAGACCCCCCTTCACATTAGAGAGAGCAACTGACTATCAAGTGTCTTATGCGGGAATTATCATAGACAATTAGCAGATCTTTTGATCCACTAGTTTTGGAATTGTGGATCATATCCTTGGAGATGATATTTTTTGTGCTTAAATATTATAAGAGGGAGAAGGTGATTATGTAAATTTATCATCTAGATGGAGAAGCTGACCAATGGTGGACTTTGATTAAGAACACCAAGGTGAGATTTTTTTTGAAGAGATGGAGTGGGAAGACTTTAATATAATGTTTCCTAACATGTATTTCCATATAAATATTCATAAAAATATGGATACACAATTCATATTGATCAATAAAAAGTATATATAATATACCATTCCATACGAATTGAATTTACCAAGGCTTTTAAGGTATGCATTGGGTTTTGTAATCAATAATGATAGAAAAATTGATAGATTCTTTAGTGGGTTGAAACCACACCATAAAAAGTGTCTTGCATTTTGAGAATTTGATAGTTATGAATTATTTGTTTATTTTGCTCTAAATGTTGAGATATATATTGGATAATTGTCCCACGGATATGGTGATATGAAAAGAAAGGTGATGTTTCAATATAGAGGATCTAATGATAAATGAGTGAATGAAACTCAAAAGACCACATGAACAAAATGTTTGAAAATCATCATTTGAATAACCTAAATGGGATGAAGAAATGGTTCAAGTGTGGTAGAGATGGCCACCATGCTATTGAATACCGAAAATACAAGACAATGAAATGGAATTTGGTGGAATAAAGGAAGCCACCACCCATGGTCCAATTATTCAACTATAGGGAGAAAGGGAGATGTGCAATCTAGTGCACTAAACATCAATCCCTTAAGGGTAATCCGATTCCACAACCCACAATGCCAAAGGAAAAAAGGGAATTCTTATTCCAACACCACTACGTACGTCAAAAAAGAAAATGACGATATACAACGTAAACTTACTATTCACTAAGTAATGGAAAAAAATATAATTCAATTCAATTTCTACACATTTCTTTATATCTTACAAGATATATAGAACAATGGAATCGAATCCCTGAAACCTTGAAGTAGAGATTTCTATAAAAACCCATAGTGCTGAAATCTTTACAACCCATGTGCTGGAATATTCTCATGTTGGTGAATGGGTGACGATTATTCAATTGAATATCTTGCTACATATCTTGGTGTAATTTGATTCTATAAAGGGAATGGATTAGTTCTCCTTATATATATAACATATATACTATTAGGTAAAGGAAATATATTTTCATATTCTAATCAATACTATGATCCTATTCAAATCCACAGATGATCGTGAATCTCATTTGGAAAATCCCCCATCAGTGTGGGTGTTGATTCCCTGAGAAGTGGCATACCTCTCTTAAATAGTAGAGTCAAAGGTATGATTCAACCTAGCATAAATTCCCATCATGAGGGAATACAGTGATGTATTTCCTGAAGAGTTGCATGGACTTCCCCCAGACCGTGAGGTATAGTTTTCCATGGAACCCATACATGGAGGTACTCCTATCACAATGTGTCCCAATAAGATAGATCCTATTGAATTGGTGGAGTTAAAGAAGCAGTTGAATGGTCATTTTGAAAAACGTTTCATTAAACCTTGTGCATCAGCTTTGGGATCTCTAGTGCACATTGTGAAGATGAAGGATGGAATAATGCCGTTGTGTATCGATTATTAGGAACTCAACCATATCACCATAAAGAACAAGTATCCTCATACAAAGATTGATGAACTGTTAGAGCAGTTGTGAGGATATCAATACTTCTCAAAGGTGTATCTTCATTATGGATGTCATTAGCTAAATCTGAATAAGTAATATATTGTTAAGTATAACTTCCATACAATGTATGTGCACTATGAGTTTATGATGATTCCCATCGAACTTACTAATTCCCCTAAAAAATCATATATTTAATTAATAGTGTCTTTAGAAATTGTCTCGACCAATTTTTGGTAGTGTTTATCAATTATATTATTATATACTCCCACAAAAATGAGGAACATTAAGATCATCTAAGTATTGTTTTGGATATATTAAGAAAGGATATGTTGAATGACATGGTCAGAAAGTGTGACTTTTAGATGAAGCAAGCCATGTTCTTGGGGAATGTGATCACAAGGTTGGGAGTTTATGTAGACCCTTCAAAAACAAAGGAGATTGATGAAATCCCCAAACCCTCTAGTGTCACAAAAATCAATAGTGTTGATGGATTAGTAGGGTACTACCATATTTTTGTGAAACATTTCACATGATTTTCAAGCCATTTAACTATGTATTCAATGATCGGGGTAAATTATATATGGACATTAGAATGTGAGGGAAGATTAAAGGATCTAAAGGTAAGGCTAATCACTACACATATACTCACATTACCGAATAGTGGAGAATGTTTTTTGATATCCATTAATGATTAAAAGAAATTCATGGGTTGTGTACTCATGAAAAATGATAATTTGGTAGCCTACACCTCATGGAATCTGATTATCCATGAGAAGAATTACCTAACACATTATATTGAGCTAGTTGGTATGCTTTTTGCCATGAAAATCTGGGGGCACTACCTCTATGGTGAGAAGTGTGACATATATAATAATCAAAATAGTTTAAAGAATATATTCACAAAAAAGGATATCAACATGCATAAAATGAGACGGTTAGAGATAATAAAAAATTATTATTTATCTATTCACAATCATCATGGGAAGTTGAACAATTTAGATAATGCTCTATGGAAAAAATGAACATGTTACACTATCCATGTTGTGGATTGAGAAAGACCCAATATTCATGGATATTCAACAGATGGTTTCGGATATCATAAAAGAATTGAATACATCTATGCTTGACAAATTTATTGCACAACCAACTATCTAAGAGAAGCTTAATGAAGCAGAAAGGGATGATCCAGAGCTACTATAATGTGTGAATTCAGTAATGGATGGGATGATCTAGAGTTATATATTGATGATGGTGGTGTAATTTGGTTTGGAATATGGACCAGTGTTCCTTCATCACCCGTGATAAAGAAGGAGCTATTAGACAATGCACATATCTCAACATTCTCTATCCACCCCGGTAGTACCAAGATGTACTGAGATATTTGAGGAAACATCTGGTGGGATAATACGAAAAAGGAGATTGTGGAATACATCTCAAGGTTCTTAATTATTCAACTAATTAAAGTAGAGAAAAAATTGTCCATGGTGATGATGAAGAAATTTCATATACTCATGTAGAAATGGGAGAATTTCACTATAAACATTGTCAAATGTATCCCGAATATGTATATGGGAAATAATGTGATATTTGTTGTGGTTGACCGACTCACTAATAATTCCCACATTATCACTATTGAGGAAGACCACTCACTTGATGAACTTAAAATGATATATGTGAATGATGTGGTGAGACTAGATGGGGCTCCACTCTCGATTATCTCTGATCGTGATCCGTGTTTCACATCAAATTTTTTTAGGATCCCCCAACGTTCTTTGAGTATTGAATTAAAGTTTAGCATGACCTATGACCCCCAAAATGATGGATTATCTAAAATGAAAATTCAAACGATTGAATATATTATATGATCTCTCCCTTTATAATTCAAAGGATGATTTGATTAGCATCTCAAATTAGTTTAGTTATCATAAATCAATAGCTTCCACTCGAGTATTCAGATAGATCTATATGAAGATATGTATAGAAAGTGATATATAACTCCATCCTTTTAGGATATAGTTAGAGACATAAAGATACTTAGACTTGAACTTATTCAAGAGATGACAGAGAAGGATCATGTCATCCAGAAACATATCAATACTACCCAGATTTGAAAAAGGATATATGTTGAAAATCGTATATTGGACTTACATTTCGACATTGGAGATAAATCCTTCATTTGGATTTCTCCATAGAAGAGAGTCATTTGGTTTGGAAAGAAAGGGAAGATATTGCCATGGTTAATTGGACCCTTTGATATCCTTGACAGTATAGTAACCCTATCATATCAGCTTACACATCCAATAAATATGGCTCAACATTATGATATGTTTAACATATCACTCTCAAGGAATTACATACGAGATCACTCACATGTACTAAACTCAAAGGTGGTACAACTAGAAGATGATCTATCTTATTAGGAGTATAAAGTAAAGATTCAGGACTATAGAGATAAGGTTATATGCAACAAGATAACCCAGTTAGTCAAAGTGTTTTGGAAGAACCATAAGTATGAAGAGGAAGCTTGGGAACTAAAGGAAGCGATGAAGGACAAGTAACCTCACATGTTCATATAAAATTAAATATCGTGGGTGAAATTTCAAAAGGGTGAAGGAATGAAATGAACCAGACATTTATCAATGTAATTTATCTTTTTGGTAGTAATCTCATAATAATTTAAAATCACATTAGGAAACACAATGCCATATCATGCTTAAATGAACTATTATGTAACTTTCAAACATAAATTTTCCACTTCTGTGTTTTGAATTTCAAAAACTTGACATTCACAGTTTTGATCAGTAAGATGTTTGGAGTCTAATAGGATAAACATAATTTTCGGTGAATTGTATCCTACACATATGAATAATAACACACTCTTATTAATAGTAATATGGCCCTTGGTAATAGTAAATTATCCAAAAGAAGAGTAACCTCACCCATGAATGTGTAAATAAAATTTATTCAATTTATTAGTGTCAGTATGACCATTGTAAAAGTATTGGTATTTTTGTAAGTCATAAATATATAATTATAATTAATTAATTAATTTAAAATACATTTTATTCTTATAATTTTTTTCATAAAATAAAAATTTTATGACTTTTGATTTTAAGATAAATTTATAAGACCTTATGTAATTTTTGAATGCATTAAAAAATGAGTCTTAATTTTAAAATCTGTTAATTAAGAAAAATATAATTTTAATTAAAAAATAAATCAATCATTATATAAAATTATTTTTTTTAAACCTAGTTCATTTTTTAATTCTAAAAATAAAAATATTCATAGGCGGAATTTTTGAGATTTTTCTAAAATACTTGAATTTTTTGTGAATAGTAAATTACATTAATTTATCGTATTAATACATTATAATTTAAATCCACTATTCATGACATCTTGGGTGATGTAAGTAACCAAATATTAAAATCAAATTCACTTATTACAATTCTTATTCACATGAATAACCACTATTTCATGTATTGTGAAGAAATAAAAATTTAATTGAGATAATACTGAGAAAACCCCTATCCCCTCCACAATGAATACCATCCCACATAACCTCATTTCCACACACCTATCAAGCATTTTTTCTTACTAAGACATCTTTTGAAATTTCTTCCTATTATCTTTTATACATGTATATAGGCCTTTGTATCCTTAGAAGACCAAATCCTCTCCCATAAAGAGGATTTTAAAGAAGATAACCAGAAGAACAAAATTCATCTTTCTGATTCTTTTACTTTTTTTCAAGTTCATTTTTTTGTTCTTATTTCCTCACCTATAGTCACCCAACTGGTATGAAAATTCTAGTAACATATATTTACTATACAAATATTATTCTATTGGTATATTTAATCATAATATCACATTCCTCATCCCATTATACTATGAATGAAAACACCATCTGTGATGTGTTAATTTACAATATTCAAGGATGACAGGTTTTCAATTTACATTGTATTCTTAAAGGCTTGTCATGAAACCATTTTAATGTTTTAACCAGACAATAATATATTTATTTTATCTTATTTTATGTTTTAGAATCCTTATACACTCATGACATAAAACAATAATACAAAACAAGTTCATTGTGAGCAAAACTGCCAAATTAGTCCATGCGTTTATCATTAAAAATTTATCTAATGATTCATCCTCAAGGTATTTAATATAATTGAATAATATGAAATTTAAACTCCTGTAATATCATAAATAACATGTAATATTAGTTATGTATGTTTATCCATGTTCTACATGAACGACCATTCATTGGTACTAGTGAACCATTCAACAAAACTAACAAGAATAATACTTAAAAAAATGAACATAAGCTCTATACAACATCTAATGGTCCATAAAATAAAATATTAAAAACATAATTAATTAAATTAATATATTAAAAAAAATGTCAATAATTAATCTAATGTCATTATATATAACTTTAATGTGAAGAAATCATTTATCCACAAGGTAAGTGGAAATTCTCAAACCCACTCCCTTTCGTTGTGTTTTCCTTCGTCAACCCATTTTCAGTATAGATATGCCTTAATAATCATTTAATCATAATTATCTTGCATGTTTTTTTGGATATACATGCTCTATAATTTATTTTTTGAAAAGTCAAATGTTTTCCAACAGAACTCTTATTTTAAATAAACACACCCTTTTTACTTGTTGAATATTGTTTCACTCTTTACTCAAGGTTAATGGTTCTAAGTAAAGAATGATAATCCTTCATAATTTTGGGAATGAAATGTTTATGAATTTATTATTTATGATGTGAAACCCATTTCATTCAATTGATTATTTTTTATTCAATTTTTACATATTTTCTATGTGACATGCAAGATAATGTAAATGTTATGATGTGAAGTGTGCACCCGTAATTATATCGCGCAATATTAATGTTTGAATGTGATAGGTGTGCCTATAATTATACAATGCTCTAAATAATTGGGTAATGTAATTAATCTCATGAGTTAAAGTGAAATGATACGTGAACATGATGGTATCTTTGTTCATAACTATGTATGGTTGTTAACAACTATGACACAATGTATAAATTTTATGCATTTCCACATTCCATGCGATTATATAAATAATGTTATCATTATTCTCAACTCATGTTACATTGTTCCATTTTATTATCATTATTGTTACTGAGAAGTTAACTCACACCTTTTATATGTATATCATTGGGTGACTACATGTAATACAGAGTACACATGGTCTGATAAGAAGCTAGTGAATAAGGAATTAAATAAATGTTTATTCCTTAGGTTGTAAATGTTATATGTGGTCATAGTTTTCCCAAGGCACTAAACTTTTGGATCCTTGTTTTATAAATTTTTTATGTTTTTATCATTAAAATGAGGTAAAATTAATGTATTAAATGTAGAGTCACTATAGATCATCACTATAATTCCATATACCCATAGATTGAAATGCATAGATGATACTCTGAACTAACTCTTGGTCCACCTTTCTCTCATGTGCTACCACATTCTACACATATTCGTCTGATTGATTTCTATGAGTCCTACCAGGTCCAATTTTATAGACAACAACAAACATCATAAGTCTCACTCCCTATTAACAGAAGGATTAAAATTTTAAAAATCTACCACATCAACTTTCACAATATCACTTTCAAATATAAAAATTTTCAATTTTCAATGATTTTTAAATGTTTTAAGCATTATTTTTGAAAATAAAACCATTTTCAATATACTTTTATGTTTCTTTTTTTTCAAAATCGTACATTTAAAAATAATTTGACATTTTTGTTTAAGAAAATCAATAATTTTTCATAAAACATAAATCATTTCTGAAATTTATGTACGCACATCTTGTGGGAATTCATTCCCCTAATTTATATCTTCCCCATATCGTTGGATAAAACCATGAAAATGATATTTCGGAATCCAATAAGTGTACCCAAAACACTTACATACTCACCTCCATTATAAAATGAAGTTTTTCATAAAAATTTCAGATGAATCTTATTATAGTATACATTTCAAGTCCTTAATATCATACATATTTATTTCTCCCAACATAAGAAATATTAGAGAATGACATTGAACTCCAAAACCAATAAATATGATTACTACATGTTCCAATATAAAAATAACTAGTTGGTAACATTTGTATGAAACTAAATTTTGGAATAAACAAAACTGATAGCATTTGCCACATCTCTCCCCTTCTCATTGTCTTGAGAGGGTGTTATGACATATCTAGGCCTTAAGAAACATTTACAAGACACAAAAGGCATGAAATTAATGCTAAGATATTCATTAAAATTTTGGTGATGATTTCCTGTTTGAAAAAAACCAATCAACAAATTATAAAAAAAACTTAAACACTACATGATTCATTATAAAAATTAAAAACAAATCAAACATTTAATTCATATGAAAACCAAGATAACAATACAACAATGGAAGAAAAAAACATCAATGAAAATATAGGAAAACAAATTAATAACACTACAATAAACCAGAAGACTATGATATCGACAAGCTCAATGCTCAAACTTCACCAAAAATCCATAGTATCATGAAGTAGTGCTAAAAATGGGTGATCCTTTCCCTTCTACCATGTCCTGTAAAATGACATTTTCAAAAGAAACAATGTTCCAATGTAGGGGTAAGTACTAAAAATTATTAATCTTTGTTCAATTACTCTCCAACTCATGAAAGTAGGATATAAAATATTAGAAAAATTTATAAAAAAACATATAAATAACCTTTTTTTAATCATTTAAATCCAAATGTAAACACAACCATGGTAAAAAGGTTTCCATGGAAATCACATAAACCCATCTTTAAATTATTTAACATTCCATTTTGGTATAACATTCCCCTTTCCACAAAACCATACATCCAACCCTGAATGAAATCCATGTAATTCCTTATAATCATGAGTGGGGAGTCATATTTCCTCTAATATATCACTTAGTGGGCCACATTGACAGGGCTACATCATTCCCTTATACATCCCAATAATTATATGGGGGTGCTTCATGCCCTTATCCATCTCATATTAAATGAATACATTCCAAAAAAACATGAAAACCCTTTCCAAATCCAAGTGTGTTTAAAAAATTCAAAATACAACATTATTTTTATTAAAACACATTTTCCATGAAAAAAACCAACAATATTTTAAAATCATCGTTCTAAGATCTGGTTATCAAAAACACTTTTCAATAACACACTGATTTTCCACATTTTCACAAACCAACTCTCAAGGGGTCTACACAAACTATTTCATAGAGAATAAAAAATTAATTTCAATCAATAACTTTAATTTGAATCTAAACCTTTATATTCAATGATATATTATTTGAGAGTGAATCCACCTTCCATGAGATTTTTGTGGAAAATGATATATGGCATGAAAATCATTACTAGACAAGAATGAATTTCCATTAACCCATGATAGATCACATACCATGTCAACAAAAAGAAGAAATATAAAAATATATTTTCATCTATAAGCTTTGATCTACCCATAATGGATATAGATCAATGAAACCGAGAGTGGTGGTAAAGTAGATCAAATAAAACTAACAAGAACGACCATGAATTACAACATACCTGGAAAATTGAGCTTCAACACACTAAGGAATTACTCTAGACCATTTCTGAATTAGTGAGGAGAGGTTCTCAAACCATTGAGAGACCATAATCCTGAGTTTGGGCTGTTTTGGGAAAAAAGGAAATTGTAAGTAAAAGTGATTTTTATCCACAATTCAATGACTCAATTTTGACCCATGCATGGTTTGGTTGAAAAGTTAGGAAACCATCCACTAATAATGTGGGGGCCACAACTAGATGGAAAAAACCCACATGGTTTCAAGGCATGGTCTCCAAACCATGCTCTAATCATACCAAATCCACTATCCCTGAAAGACCAAATCCGTACATCAATTTTCACAGTTTCTTACAGTCATTCGCTTGATTTAAACTACCCTGTGTTTCTTGTGCACCTTCTACTTTTCTCTTATATCACTATACATAATTTCTTATAACTGTTTAATGATTTCCACAAATCGTACACCACCCAAGAACCTATAGAAAACCCTCAAAACACCATAAAAGTCCTCCAACTCTCCCAAACATCTCCCATTTACATTATATAGATAAAAAACAAAATTTAATGGTTATTTACTTGAAATATTGGGTGATGTTTTTTTTCTCTTTGGATGTGTGTCTTTTTTATCCATGTTCATATTTACACTAAAATATTTATAGGAATGTTTTTATCATTTCCCATTGATTGTTTGAATCCATTAATAACCATGTTTTACATTATAAAAATATTAAAATTGAATATTATTATTATTTTCAAAATGTTGTACTTTTTCCTTTTTGTAGATAAAGTGAAATAGGTCTTGGTTTTTACATAAAAGACTTGAATGGAAGTTCCCCAAATCATAGCCACTCAATAATTTAAATATTAAATTCATTGTCTCCATTATCATAATAACATAAAATTATTTCTATTATTTTTTTTCTATTTAAACTAACTCATTTGAAAATAAAATAGTTATTTTCCTCAGAAATGTTTTAGTGATCTTTTAAAATAATTATTATTTATAAAACATCATTTTATGGATCATATGAATTTATAGGGATATGATTATATTATATGAATCTTTTTATTTTTCAAGATGCATTAGTTATGATGAAAAAATAAAATGATACATTTTTTAGGGGATAATTTATAAAAAATGAAAATTTTCTCATGATCTCATGGAATATATTTTACTGAATTATGAATATGTATCTACTGGGTCTGTTATATCCCTCCAGTTCATCTGGTAACATTTAATGTCTTTTGATATGAACGGTTATATTAATGTTTATCCCAATAAAAAACTGAGATTAAATAAATGGTTATTCCAAGCACAAAAAGAGGTTACGCAGGAGGTTATCCAAATACTAATGGTTGTACATTGATGGTTATCCCAAGGTAAACATGTGAATATTTTCATAGTTCATAGCCTTGACATAATAATTCATTTTTTATGATTATAATACAATATATTCCCCTATAATATTTGATAATTGTATTCCATTTTATTTTATTATGGATCATGTTCCTTGGATCATTTATTATTTATGTCGTATTAACTACTATCATTTAGAACCTAAATCATGATTATTAACTATTAATTGAGGGGTATGATTTTCAAATTTTAAGATTATTCTCTCATACACATATGATAATTTTACTCATAAATCATAATATACATCTCCCTTGTTTACCCTTATTTATAATATGGTGTCCCCAATTTTTATGTTTATAGTCCCAATAGACCTGATGAATGGTTGGAGGTATGTTATCTCTAATAAAAGTGTTAGATGTGATGGTCAATGTGGGAATTTTTTAGTTCTTTTATATACCATTTGATTATGTATCCATGTTTCTGAAGACCATATACAATTATGGTTCTAACATGGATCATAATGATATTCAATTAATAATTGTCTAATATGACTGTAGAGACCCGTATCTTGACGTACATGGACATTACATTACTTTTGCGGAATACTTAGTACATAACAAAAACACACACACAAGGATCGTAATAGTTTAGTGTCTTTGGAAACTCGGATCGTAATCTTCTAAACGTGGTGAAAGATCTTCAATATCTCCCATAAAGATCTTCCCCTTTTTTTTACCTAAAACCTTTCTTTATATCCTGGGGAAAAGAAAACATAAAAGGGTGAGCTCAAATGCTCAGTAAGGGTAAACAAAGGAAATATCAATCACATAATTTTCATAAGAACATAACATTTTTGGAAATCTTAACCTGCAAAAGAGAGCATAATTTCATAACATAGGATAAATCATAGTAGTGAAAAGAAATCATAACTTAAAACATTACTCATTGTGGCATACACACATAATCATAGAGAATCATTTCTTGTTAGTCAAGACTCATTGCCAAGACTATCTTAGTGGACAAAGTCCCTTTCTGAATCGAGTAATCCTCGTTTCAGTCCTGTTTCACTGAACCGGTATAACCTACCATTCCAGCCATGTCTATCTCATGAGATATAAAATCTTTACCCAATGCATTGGAGGGAGATATAGGTCCCACCCATCTCTTAATGAATCCTTTCTTATGTGTGCCACAGAATCATAAATCATACATCATTGCATAACCCATGTAATAAAAATGGGATTCTTAAAACAACATGTCATCATAAAACCATTCATATAAGATAAAGGAATTCATAAACATAATTCCATCACAACATAGTCAAATCAATGTAAAAATATCGATAGAAACAGAACCCTTTATAATCTTAGATGGAAAATAATTTTGATAAAACACTTGAAATGAATTCTTGAGGAAAATATACTTTCTTCTTCAAAATCAATTTCTTTTCACAAAACATCATGCAATTTTAAAAGAAAGAGATTTTATTAAAAAAAAGTCATGAAATCTTTTGGAGGAAGCTTCATGAAAATAAGGCTTTATAAAACCGTAAAAATCCGTTCATTCCGTTTAAGTTAAAAAAAACATTCTTCGTACTTTTGTCGGAAAAGTCAAAAAGTACCTCGTATGAGAAAGCGAAAAAAGATTCATTTCATATTCTTTACAAAAAACTCACCAAAGAGTAAAATTGGATTTAAACTATTGTAAGTGGATGGAAACAATATTACATATTGAAAGAACATGGATGTGGATGATAAAATACACCCCAGTAAATACTTACGAATAAACAATCTCGGATAAAAATGAGATTGTGATATTTCCCTTACCTTATGTCCGACTTGCTTTGTAAGTGTCCAAACCTCCTGTATAATGATTTAAATCATGTTATTGACTTATTCCAGAATCATATTCATTGTTATGATATCATATATGGTTCACTTATGACATTATATTACCCGTTCTTTTGTAAATTCCATGTTAAAGAAGCGTTTTGGGTAAAATCGTTTCATTTATCTTAGGTGTTTTGACTTGTTGTTCTTGACATCATTATTACATATATCATGATTTACTTACTTCCAGAATATAAAATATGATTTATATATCATATATATTCAGTATATATATATATATATATATAATATATAGATAAATAAAATGAAAAAACACCGTTCAGGGAGACGGTAGTCCGTACGTACGCATGAACGCTGTTTTTCTTTCCTTATTGTCTTGAAATGGAAGTAAGTAGATGAAATACATATGTATATATATACATAAATCCAGTAGCTTTATAATGTCATATATTTCATTATTATTTCTTATATATACATTATAATCATTCTTAAATGGTTAACATGGAGAATGAATCTCATCGCGTCGTGGAGACGGTAGTCCGTACGTACGCACGAGCGATGATATCATTTCTATAAATATTGAATTGAATTGGAGTGGATTATACAATATATCAGAATCAATATGATGTTGTAATAACTATTTATAGTTATTCTTTACACCATTATACCCATCCATGTAAGGTGGTGGTGGAAAATAGATTACACCACGGCGTGGAGACGGTATTCCGTACGTACGCACGCGCGGTGATTTCTTTTTCCGTAGGATGGATAGATGGTGAAATAGGGTTGTTTCATACTTATAATAACATATCAGTATATGAGTGATACTGATGTTATTACTTCATAATGAAACAACCTAAGAAGAAGAAGTGGAAGAAGAAATAAAGATGAAAGAATTGGTAACCGTAATTACCTCTTCTTTGAAGTGCCTCTTTGAGACCTCCTCTTAGGGCACTAAAAATGGTCTTTGAGGAAGACCAGAACCTCTAGGATATTTCTAGGGAAGTGTAGAGGAGAAATTGGCAGGGGTTGGCCGAGCTTGAGTGCTCAAATTGGTGTGAGGAGGAGGGGGAGGAGGTGTCCTTTTATAGGGGAGGAGAGGGGCACCTTAGGAATATCTCAAAATATTATTTTATATTAAAGTCAAAATCGGTTTATAATGGTTCCAAAGGGTCTTATTTCGAAGCTAAAGTGGGGATGGGTCGAAATCCTATCAACCAATAGGATTTAGACAAGTTTAGGGTATTATTTTAACCTTATCAATTAGATTTAACTCTAAGTTAATTAATTTAACTTTTACCGTGTCTTTTTGTTTTCTTTCACTATATGGTTAATACACTTACTATAACATGCCAAACGAACCCCAAATTGTTTATTATTAATATATATATCCTTATCTAAGTCATTTGGCCAAACCTTAGATTTTTAGGAATAAAATAACAATTAATAATATAATATTTGATTTAAAAACTATTTTGTGTCAATTTTGACACTATTTGATATATGATTTTTGTGAAAGTCATAACAGAATTATATGTTCGAACCAAGTTGATTAAATCAGTACTAATATATCATAGTAACCTATAAAATTAGTGTAATTCATAAAAATTCTCAAATTACATTTATTTTGGTATTTATATTATCAATTTTGTCAATATTTCATTAATAAGATAATTACTGCATCATCTTTGTGTCATAATTAAATTAAATTATTTGATGCCTAAAAATTACAAATAAAATACCATCATGTAGGAAATATATTTAGCTTTCCAATGAATATTTACAATCGAATTTATCTTATGTATAACTCTATATTAAAAATGATTTACTTATTAAACTTTGATTTTAACTATTTTAACCCTTCTTTAAATAAATTAATAATAAATGTCCTAATCTAATCCAAGTGGGCCTAAATGGTCATATTTTATTCCTAAGTTTGTTTTTGGTCGAATTACATTTGTCCAATAGAATTAGGACATGTGTTAGGGTAATATTAATATCATATTTACCCTTAGTTACCCTATTTACTATTAACCGCGGTAAAAATAGTAAAAAGTTACTATTCACCAAAAAATTATTTTCATCTCATTGAACCACATTTTAGTCCTTGATATTAACCGTGTCTCTCGGATTTTTGAAATTCCATTCATAGAAGCGGTAAAATTATGTTTTCTGCAAAATTCAGTTTTTAACCTACCACTTAGTAGTTTCACTATTCATCAAAAATTGATGTTTTTCCGAACAATGCCAAAATTTCATCCCAAGCTATATTTCATATTCCGAATTCAAAAATGAAGTCTATTTTACCAAATTCATAACATAAAAGTTTCATTAATTAATTTTATAATTAAATCCCGCTGTTAAAACAAATAGCGTGTTTTTAAGAAAAAATATCTATCAAAAGATTGACACTTGTTTATGTCTAGTTTAAATGTGAAATTACATCCAATGACCAACATTGTATTAAATTGTAAAAATATATTCTAAATATACTTTAAAACCACTCAAATTAATAATTTATAACTATTAATTATTTCCATTGAAAAAGTTGTTTTTAATTAAAATTTAGTAATTTTCACTATTCATTAGAATATGAAAGTTATCCGAAAAGTACCAAAATTTCACCTTAGGCTAAATTCGATACTCCGAATCCAAAAATGAAGTCCATTTTGAGAGTTAAAATTTCTAAAATTTAAAAAGTGGTTATTACTATTCATAACGGCTAGTTTTAATAATATTGTTTCGTGAAACTCAGGATTACGTACCACACACGCTATCGAGGAAGGTTGCGATTGCGTGTAATGCAAGGAAAGTCAAGGATGCGTGTTGTGAAAGCTCCTTTTGGTGTAGCGTACAACACAAGACATTAGTGAAATAAAAAAGAATATTTTTCATAAAATCTCGGGATGTTACATTCTACCCCCCTTAAAATGAATTTCGCCCTCGAAATTCGTCGGGGTTATAAATGGTTTACTACTCGAAAGTTTCTTTAATAGAAACCCACATCGTAAAAGGGAATACCAAAACTTGGCTTTAAAAACTAAAGTATGAAATGTAACGATTACCCAAATAAACTAATCACTGGGTTTCCACATAGGTGAAAATATGGATATGGAAGAGAAATCTAACCATCATGTTCTGATGGAGAGTGGTAGAGAACATGGCTATGGAAAAGCCAGTAATCACAAATCCATAGATTTGTGATGATATAAGGTACCATCTGATTCATCAGGTATAAGATCACTAGGACAACATTTTTGGTTTTCAAGATCATTTCCCTAAAGTTGAAAATTTGCTTAGAATAAATACTTACTTTATTTTGGTAAAATCTCACTTTTGTTCGTGCCTTGAACAATTTCTACTTCATCTCTTAAATAAATGAAGTTGAATTTGTTATTTGTGAAGTGTTAGCAGATCATGTGATAGAATGACTGTTCATTCCATCTGTCTCAAACAAAAGGTTAGCAAAAGTTATTAAATATAATAAGTCATTCTATAGTGAGATTAATCATATATGGTTCCTAAAATGGACTTATACTTCATATATCAGGCTGCTTAATATAATAAAACTAGTTTCTACTAAACAGGGACTTCATGTAGGCCAGTGGTGGGCGATAAAGGCCAGTTGCACTTCGGTTGTGGGTTCGATTCCCACATCCTTGTCCGACGCGATGGGCTGTCGCCCGTCCTGCAGGTTGTCCTTTTTCTAAAACTACGTTACTATAACATCCCATCAATAATATCGAAAATCTTCTATTCTTAAACAATACTAACTTATGTCCAACATAATCCACTCTAATCTTTAGGCTTATACATAATACTGCAGTCCACTCTCATAATATAGTGACATCAATTACCAGAGATTTAATACTGTCGTTGATCCCCACATATCATAAGATATGTCTTGTTGGTCACATTCCAAACATTCAACGTCCTTAATCGTGTATTCTCTTGAATACCTTAGTGAAAACATGAGTGCAGTTAAAAGTTAACACTTTCCACATACCAAAATCCTCAAAATTCTATATACTCAAACCATGATATCACTTAGTCCTTATATCAATCATGAGCTCATGAATACAATCAAACATCTCATTGTCTTCTTATCCTTTCATTATGCACTTATCATCTACTTTCCAAAAGTATCTGAATAACCTTTCATGGTTACTGGTACCATTCATCATACACTTAAGGAAAGACAACAGTGTAACAATCCTTAGATGTCTCCTTATTCCAACACTACACATGATAAACATGTAATCATTCCACTACATTCTTAGACCATTGACCGAGCTTCAACATTTCTTTCATCTCACATATCATTTGTAGTTTCTTCATCATCGTCAACATAAATACTTCCCATACGACCATACTGATTCTCTTCATGAGACTTTCCCTTAGGGCATTGGTTTGCATAATGCCCGTATATTCCACATTTAAAGCATTTTACCATTGTTGATGTCGTAGCAATACCATTATCCTCATCCATGGTGTTAATTGAACCTTTTCCTTTGCACTTACTTGCTTTGTGTCCTTCTTTTCCACACCCAAAGCATCTTCTAGTTCTTTTGAAACATTCTCCTTGATGCCTCTTCCCACACGATTTACATAGGGGAAATTGAACATTCTTTCCTCTATGATCATCATGAAACTCCATCTTTCTCTTATTATCCGAGTAAGGAAACTTACCAAATTTTACTTTATTGATCATATTATGAGATTGCTGATTCGGCATAATAATGATCTTTGGACTTCCAAATCCCATTTCATTTGGTTGCTCATGAAGAATATCATTCCATTGTCCATCATATCCTCCATTATCGTGAATCATCTTGTTTCCAGCCATTTTCTAAAACCCAAAAAAAGAATAGTGTGAGAGGAAAAAATCATGCTAGGGAAAACAACATAATAAAGGTGGAGTATCCTCGATATCTAACATCTTAGGTTAAATTCTATGATCGTTACCGTAGTTCTAGGACTACATCCTATACGTATACTTATCCTTATGGACATCCCTAGACATACCGTAGAAATATCTCTAGGGATCTCACTAACGTTTTCACATCCTAGTTTCCAAAGGTTGACTAAACCTTTCCTCTGATACCAACTGTAGAGACCCGTATCCTGGCGTACATGGACATTACATTACTTTTGCGGAATACTTAGTACATAACAAAAACACACACACAAGGATCGTAATAGTTTAGTGTGTTTGGAAACTCGGATCGTAATCTTCTAAACGTGGTGAAAGATCTTCAATATCTCCCATAAAGATCTTCCCCTTTTTTTTACCTAAAACCTTTCTTTATATCCTGGGGAAAAGAAAACATAAAAGGGTGAGCTCAAATTCTCAGTAAGGGTAAACAAAGGAAATATCAATCACATAATTTTCATAAGAACATAACATTTTTGGAAATCTTAACTTGCAAAAGAGAGCATAATTTCATAACATAGGATAAATCATAGTAGTGAAAAGAAATCATAACTTAAAACATTACTCATTGTGGCATACACACATAATCATAGAGAATCATTTCTTGTTAGTCAAGACTCATTGCCAAGACTATCTTAGTGGACAAAGTCCCTTTCTGAATCGAGTAATCCTCGTTTCAGTCCTGTTTCACTGAACCGGTATAACCTACCATTCCAGCCATGTCTATCGCATGAGATATAAAATCTTTACCCAATGCATTGGAGGAAGATATAGGTCCCACCCATCTCTTAATGAATCCTTTCTTATGTGTGCCACAGAATCATAAATCATACATCATTGCATAACCCATGTAATAAAAATGGGATTCTTAAAACAACATGACATCATAAAACCATTCATATAAGATAAAGGAATTCATAAACATAATTCCATCACAACATAGTCAAATCAATGTAAAAATATCGATAGAAACAGAACCCTTTATTATCTTAGATGGAAAATAATTTTGATAAAACACTTGAAATGAATTCTTGAGGAAAATATCCTTTCTTCTTCAAAATCAATTTCTTTTCACAAAACATCATGCAATTTTAAAAGAAAGAGATTTTATTAAAAAAAAGTCATGAAATCTTTTGGAGGAAGCTTCATGAAAATAAGGCTTTATAAAACCGTAAAAATCCGTTCATTCCGTTTAAGTTAAAAAAAACATTCTTCGTACTTTTGTCGGAAAAGTCAAAAAGTACCTCGTATGAGAAAGCGAAAAAAGATTCCTTTCATATTCTTTACAAAAAACTCACCAAAGAGTAAAATTGGATTTAAACTATTGTAAGTGGATGGAAACAATATTACATATTGAAGGAACATGGATGTGGGTGATAAAATACACCCCAGTAAATACTTACGAATAAACAATCTCGGATAAAAATGAGATTGTGATATTTCCCTTACCTTATGTCCGACTTGCTTTGTAAGTGTCCAAAACTCCTGTATAATGATTTAAATCATGTTATTGACTTATTCCAGAATCATATTCATTGTTATGATATCATATATGGTTCACTTATGACATTATATTACCCGTTCTTTTGTAAATTCCATGTTAAAGAAGCGTTTTGGGTAAAATCGTTTCATTTATCTTAGGTGTTTTGACTTGTTGTTCTTGACATCATTATTACTTATATCATGATTTACTTACTTCCAGAATATAAAATATGATTTATATATCATATATATTCAGTATATATATATATATATATATATAATAGATAGATAAATAAAATGAAAAAACACCGTTCATGGAGACGGTAGTCCGTACGAACGCATGAACGCTGTTTTTCTTTCCTTATTGTCTTGAAATGGAAGTAAGTAGATGAAATACATATGTATATATATACATAAATCCAGTAGCTTTATAATGTCATATATTTCATTATTATTTCTTATATATACATTATAATCATTCTTAAATGGTTAACATGGAGAATGAATCTCATCGCGTCGTGGAGACGGTAGTCCGTACGTACGCATGAGCGATGATATCATTTCTATAAATATTGAATTGGAGTGGAGTGGATTATACAATATATCAGAATCAATATGATGTTGTAATAACTATTTATAGTTATTCTTTACACCATTATACCTATCCATGTAAGGTGGTGGTGGAAAATAGATTACACCACGGCGTGGAGACGGTATTCCGTACGTACGCACGCGCGGTGATTTCTTTTTCCGTAGGATGGATAGATGGTGAAATAGGGTTGTTTCATACTTATAATAACATATCAGTATATGAGTGATACTGATGTTATTACTTCATAATGAAACAACCTAAGAAGAAGAAGTGGAAGAAGAAATAAAGATGAAAGAATTGGTAACGGTAATTACCTCTTCTTTGAAGTGCCTCTTTGAGACCTCCTCTTAGGGCACTAAAAATGGTCTTTGAGGAAGACCAGAACCTCTAGGATGTTTCTAGGGAAGTGTAGAGGAGAAATTGGCAGGGGTTGGCCGAGCTTGAGTGCTCAAATTGGTGTGAGGAGGAGGGGGAGGAGGTGTCCTTTTATAGGGGAGGAGAGGGGCACCTTAGGAATATCTCAAAATATTATTTTATATTAAAGTCAAAATCGGTTTATAATGGTTCCAAAGGGTCTTATTTCGAAGCTAAAGTGGGGATGGGTCGAAATACTATCAACCAATAGGTTTTAGACAAGTTTAGGGTATTATTTTAACCTTATCAATTAGATTTAACTCTAAGTTAATTAATTTAACTTTTACCGTGTCTTTTTGTTTTCTTTCACTATATGGTTAATACACTTACTATAACATGCCAAACGAACCCCAAATTGTTTATTATCAATATATATATCCTTATCTAAATCATTTGGCCGAACCTTAGATTTTTAGGAATAAAATAACAATTAATAATATAATATTTGATTTAAAAACTATTTTGTGTCAATTTTGACACTATTTGATATATGATTTTTGTGAAAGTCATAACAGAATTATATGTTCGAACCAAGTTGATTAAATCAATACTAATATATCATAGTAACCTATAAAATTAGTGGAATTCATAAAAAGTCTCAAATTACATTTATTTTGGTATTTATATTATCAATTTTGTCAATATTTCATTAATAAGATAATTACTGCATCATCTTTGTGTCATAATTAAATTAAATTATTTGATGCCTAAAAATTACAAATAAAATACCATCATGTAGGAAATATTTTTAGCTTTCCAATGAATATTTACAATCGAATTTATCTTATGTATAACTCTATATTAAAAATGATTTACTTATTAAACTTTGATTTTAACTATTTTAACCCTTCTTTAAATAAATTAATAATAAATGTCCTAATCTAATCCAAGTGGGCCTAAATGGTCATATTTTATTCCTAAGTTTGTTTTTGGTCGAATTACATTTGTCCAATAGAATTAGGACATGTGTTAGGGTAATATTAATATCATATTTACCCTTAGTTACCCTATTTACTATTAACCGCGGTAAAAATAGTAAAAAGTTACTATTCACCAAAAAATTATTTTCATCTCATTGAACCACATTTTAGTCCTTGATATTAACCGTGTCTCTCGGATTTTTGAAATTCCATTCACAGAAGCGGTAAAATTAAGTTTTATGCAAAATTCAGTTTTTAACCTACCACTTAGTAGTTTCACTATTCATCAAAAATTGATGTTTTTCAGAACAATGCCAAAATTTCATCCCAAGCTATATTTCATATTCCGAATTCAAAAATGAAGTCTATTTTACCAAATTCATAACATAAAAGTTGCATTAATTAATTTTATAATTAAATCCCGCTGTTAAAACAAATAGCGTGTTTTTAAGAAATAATATCTATCAAAAGATTGACACTTGTTTATGTCTAGTTTAAATGTGAAATTACATCCAATGACCAACATTGTATTAAATTGTAAAAATATATTCTAAATATACTTTAAAACCACTCAAATTAATAATTTATAACTATTAATTATTTCCATTGAAAAAGTTGTTTTTAATTAAAATTTAGTAATTTTCACTATTCATTAGAATATGAAAGTTATCCGAAAAGTACCAAAATTTCACCTTAGGCTAAATTCGATACTCCGAATCCAAAAATGAAGTCCATTTTGAGAGTTAAAATTTCTAAAATTTAAAAAGTGGTTATTACTATTCATAACGGCTAGTTTTAATAATATTGTTTCGTGAAACTCAGGATTACGTACCACACACGCTATCGAGGAAGGTTGCGATTGCGTGTAATGCAAGGAAAGTCAAGGATGCGTGTTGTGCAAGCTCCTTTTGGTGTAGCGTACAACACAAGACATTAGTGAAATAAAAAAGAATATTTTTCATAAAATCTCGGGATGTTACAATGACTCAGTATTTATGGATGAAATTATTGGGTCATCTTAGAACTAGGGGTTTTAATAATGTTCACACACCCTTATAAGTTATCTAATAAATTGTATGAAATGGTTTTTATCCCACTAATCACATTAAAATATATTATAAAATTAGTAAGGTATGAAAAATGTGTTTTTTCATAAAATCAAAATTATAATAAAATAAAATATAATTAACATGTTGAATAATATTCAATTCTCATACCACGAGATGCTATAAATTTTTGTATTGGTTTTCACTATTGATCCCCACCTAAATAGCCATAAAAATACTTTGTTGAATATTGGTTATTCCTCTCATGGTTTACTATTCTTATCAAACACACATTCTACTTGGAATGTCACCACATTTAAGGAGATTCAACTTGTATTATTATGTGATGCCTTTAGTAAAATATATCTCCCCTCCTCGTTTTCTTTAGTAGTGGAAGAAGTGATACATGGACTTAGAAAATATCCTATAGGTGTAAAAGGCTGAAAATAAATGCTAATGGATTCATGATAAGTGGGGGAACAGTTTCCCTTAAGAAAAATAAAACCCCAAACCAAACATAACATGTCCAAAATTACCATATAATACATGAAAACAATGTATTAAAATACCACAATATTAAAATATCTTCATAACCATCATCCAAATCACCAAAATCATAATAAAAAAGTGGAAGACCAAAATGAAAACTCAAGAACAAGAAGACATAGATCCACTAATCCACAACATGATCCAAGCTCAAATTTTGCAAAAGAGCCCATGTATACTGATGTTCCACTAATGAAATTAAATGCTTTACCCCTTCCTATATCCCGTTATACATCATCTATAAAATAACCCAAGTTCCAAAGCAGGGGTTGAGTTATAAAACTCAATATGATTTTCCCAAACGACTTCCCTAGTCATTCCACTAGGACAGAACATGTTACCTCATTTATATAAAACAATGTATATAAATCCAAAATGCTGTTCAAAAATTCCCAAGAAGAAAAACACATCCCTAATAAAAAAAATCACCCAAAATAATGTAATTCTATTGAAAAGAACCAATGATGTCATCACCCATATCCCAATTTATATTGGCATAAAAATTTTTATATTTCTTGTATTTACGAATATTTCAACTATATAGACAATTCCACTACACAAGATCAGTGTTACCATTGATGGTGGAACTTCACATCTTACCCCCTACCCTTTTAATTTTGTTACTTCACTCCACATTACAATTATTTAATGGTGGAACATCACACCCACTATCCATACCATTGATCTCAGGTTTAATCATATAATCCAAAACCATCAAGTCAACATTTCATAAAAACATATAAAAAATATATTACAAAATACAATTAAAACAAACCTGAAAAACCCATTTCAATAAAATCAAAAATTTATTAAAAACAACCATAAGAAAAAACCATTCCAAATAGTTGTTCAACCAATTATATGAACAGAAATTTCAAAAAATCATTCCAAATCCATTTTATTCCATCATTCCACATCCATTTCAATAAAAAAATTATTGAAATCGTTTTTAAAAAAAATTTCCA
This sequence comes from Viscum album, assembly GCA_963277665.1. Classification (NCBI taxonomy): domain Eukaryota; kingdom Viridiplantae; phylum Streptophyta; class Magnoliopsida; order Santalales; family Viscaceae; genus Viscum; species Viscum album. The sequence continues at coordinate 1,077,116,251 of OY728135.1, read as the reverse complement.
TAAATCTAACAAAGATACCGATTTTAAAATCCCCATTTTAAAATAATATAAAAAATAAAATTTCATGAAAATATTGAATTATCCCCAAAATACAAAAAAATAATGACAAAATGGATTTTAACTAAGATTAGTACATCAATTTCAAAATTTATTTAAAGAGAAATAAGTAATTTGAAATATCACCTTCTAGTTCTAGAAACATGGGTCTAGAGTGAAGCCATCAACCTTTATAGTTTCAGTGAAAACATCTAATGGCCTAAAATGCTCAACAATTCTAGTGAAAACATTACAAAATCACCATAGGTCACGTCCCCTGACATAAATAAGGCCAAAAATTACAATTATTGGAAACAAAAACCCTCGATCTATCTGTAACATATGAATATCTATGAAACTGTGATTATAAGAGATGTCGATGTAAGTTAAATGAGAAACTAACAAGAAAGATGAATTACTAATGGAGAACCTCCTTTTAAGAAACAAGAAAAACCTTTAAAATTCTTCCCAAATGAGTGGGAGATATTATCTAACCTTTTAGAAGATTAAATCCCATGTTAGGGCCTCTTGTGAGAAAAAATAGGATTTTAGAGGTAATAAAAAAACATTGATTAAAAAATTTAAACAATGTATGGTTAGATACTTATATATAAAAATTGAGCACGAAACATGAACCTTCTACTTTATCCAGAGGGTTCAACACATGGTTATCCCAAATGGTTAGACAAACCATCCCAAAGCTCAATGTCCCAAGATTCACGATTTAGCTATGGTGGTCGCATGGTTTTTCTAACCATGTAACATAACCATGTACCTACCTAGAGTCCACTTTGTCAACTTTTACGGTTTCCTATGGATGTTTCATGGTTTTCACTAACCATGATCTAACTGTGTGCCCTTATAAAATCCCAAATACCTTCCCAAAAACCATCCAAACTCTCCTGAACATTACAAAATTAAATTATAGAAATATTAATCCTATATAAAGAGTTACATATTAGAAACATGCGGTGCTAGATTCTCGTAACCATTGGTATTTACATCGTCAGAAAGTAGAAAACCATTTCTTTACTAAAAAGTATGGGCCATTGCATGGGAATTTATTTTTACAATTCATAAGGCTCCTCTAAAACCTGACCATGTCACCAGAAATTCCACACTAGATAGATATTTTTACACTCATGACATTCTCTTTCCTATCCACAATTTTCACTGGCACCTGCATGAATGATGCATCTGGCTCTAGCTCAACATTATCTCATTTAATCGTATGGTCACGATCTGACTGATACTCCTTCCATAGAGATACATGAAACCCATTATTCACCACAATAATCTAGTAATACATGTTCAATTGATATTCCACCACTCCATCACATTCATGTATCTCAAAAGCTCCAATGTAACTTATATTCAACTTTCCCTTATTTCCCAAAAACAATGTCCAAGACTATAATATATTCTCAAGAGACATGAACACTCACTATAAAAAACAATGGTGATCAACAATGATCTAAATATGATTTATGATTAATCTGATTTGTCTTCATTCCCTTACAGTTAAAGTGAATATTCTCTATAGTCTCGTGGACAAGGCTCAACCAAATCATTTAAGTGTCACTTGTTTCCACCTAAAAAAGTGGCGAATGACATATAGACCCATACAATACATCAACATATCCATATATAAAAAGGAATGATAACTATTATAATATTAGGAATCCACCAAGGCTATGTGATCCTCAAATGATCCACTCAAATCCCTCACACCATTGCGCAACATACCTTCCAACATTTTTATCATCATATCATGTTTCAAATATAGGTGTGGATGATATGTAGTACTCATCATCAACTGAGTCCCATGTCCTTGTTGCATGGATTTATTGGATCATGATGTGAACATAATATCTATATCTTATAAAATTGAAATGGAAAAACAATTCCTCTCTACAACATCAGGGATATAGAGTTTTTATAGTTACTCCATCATATGATATTCAAAAATAGAGATGAAATGGGTCAACAATGTGAGTTGATCCACTATCACCCATATGGGATCATTTTTCAGAACTATTTTTGGGAGACATGTAACATAATATAAATCTATTTTCTCCCATTTTTAGATAGGCATACTTAAATACTTCAATAGAACCATTGGTCGATGATGCTCTACCTTTACTTCCGGACAAGTCAAACATCTTGATACAAACTCAGCCACTGCTTTCATTATTCAAGGCCACAATAAATATGCTTTAAATACCATGTATATTTTCTGAATTCTAGGATGTACATCCCAAATTTATTGATGATATACACTACTGTGTTTTTCTTAACAATCCACTGGTAAAACCATCTAATTATGAAACCATGCCACTAAATTCCCATCTAGATTTTAGCAATCAATGATCTCAACACCATTCAGTTTTGACCTCATAAACAAATATTCTAAATCAAGAATATAAGAACCTTAAATCAATCCAACCAATTGAGAATCAAACGATACAAGGAAAAAGTAGCAAAATCACCTTACTCTTCACATTCCAATGGCATGTCAGTTATGACCGTCATCAACTTCCACTAATCTGATCATACTTTTTCCACCTAAACATATGAATTTATACTTATTTCTTCCTCCATTGAATTTATATATCCGGATGTATACATAAATTCATTTTAAAAAAACTATAGATAATCCATCAATCTCCATTTCTTTAAATTCAAATATCTTTGTGAGAAAATATTTTTCAGACTCTTATGATAGGAAAAAATTTTAATTTTTCACTAAATAGATAATGATGCCATGTTTTCAAGGCCTGAACTACATAAGAATATTCTAAATCATGTATTTGGTACTAATTCTATTGAAACTTCAATGGATTTCAGCCGTACACCAAAAAATGATCCACTTGAATACGAACACACCCCAACCTTGATCCCGATGCATCACAATACCCCACATAACCTTACCCTAGTTTGGAAAAAACCATGATTAGTGCTAATGCAAGGAGAACATTAATCTCCTAAAAAGAATATTTACATTTATCATTCCCTTGAATTGGGTAATTATTGTTTGTCCAATCTATTATTGATAAATCTAGTAGTGAGAATTCATGTTCAAATCGTCAGTAATACCCTGATAGACTAAAGAATATTAATATCTCAAAGAAATTATTTGGTTGTTTCCAAGACATAACATCCTCTATATTATTCAGATTAATTAATTCACACTTCTCAGAAATAACATGGAAAATGAATCATACCTCTTGTATCCATAAATAACAATGTGATAATATAGAATAAACCCTTTTATCTCTCAATGTTCCCAACAATGTTGTCATTTACTTATCATGCTCCACCCATGTCCTTGAATACACCAATATATCATCCACGAACACCACCATGAAAGAATCCATGTATCTATGGTATATTTGATTCATCAATGCCATAAATACAAATTGTTCATTAATAAGTACAATGAACATAAACAAATACTCGTATTTTCTGTATGAACTATTGAATGATATTTTTGAATATCCAACTTCCGCAGAAACATTTTGGGATATCCTGATTTCAATTAAAATTGGGACAACCACTGATCTCCCTTCAATTTATAAAAGAGATCATCAATGCATGGAAGTGGATAACGATTCTTTATCATAAATTTTTTAAGCATATGATAATCCATACATTAATGAAGATTTCCACTAAACGTTTTCAAAAACAAAACACTACATCCTAGAGAGATGTGTAAGGCCAGACTATCCCCTTTTTTCTAGCTCTTCCAAATGAACATTAAATTCCTCCATTCTTATAATACCACCCAATAAGATGGATGTGATATGTGACAAGTCCCCAGGATTAGATCAATCATAAAATCAATTCCATTATGGGATTAAAATCTAAGACATATTTGGGAAATAAATATAGAAATTGATCAATAACTACCAGAAAATGGATTCTCCAAATCTCTTCCAATGATTCCATAGATAGATCCACAAACTGATACAAAATAGTCCAAATCGTTGGTTCCAAAAATCACTTTCCAACCATTGTTTCCCTCTTCTCTCCTCTAAGGATATGTTTGTACCATATTTAGTCATTAAAAGAACCATTTATGTAAACTGTAGGTGTGAGGTATGAAAATATCTATATAGTACATACCCAAAATTACATCATAAATAACCATTTTTAGCACTAAGAAATCTCATGCTAGCTTGATACCATAGATAGTTATACAAAATTATCTACTCATGAAGGCCTTAGATTCTCTTTGAACAATAAGAGTATTATGTTGAAAAATAATGGGCATCATTTTCGACATTTAAACCCAACAAATAAACATCACGAGAAGAAATGAAATAATGATATGCAACCATGTCTAAATAATTATTGAATAAGGATTGAATTCAAAAGAATAGTAACTCGCACCGTGGATGGTCCCGAATGAGTTCCCATCCCAACCTACTCAGATCCATATACAGTATTTATGTTTACATTCTTATATACATTGCCCTAGTAAAATTACTTAGGATAAAGACTCATTTTAATCCCTGAATCACTATAGGTAACTTTTTTTTTGTTATGGGGTATTCTACAACCCTAATCACATCGAAGCTTAAGATGTATACTACCCATAAGAATTATCCTAAACATCCAACCATATAGCATTGAGACAATAATACTAACGATTCCATGTCAAATTAAATTTACAGAATGCTCTAGGGTTTTTTGTACACTATCGCTTCATGTGTCTTAGAGAGCCACATTGGGAGCGTCGTCTCTTATTCTTTGTCTTCATAGGAAGATTCATCGATCCTGCCATCAGATTCTGAGTCATACTACCACTTTGTAAATAGGATTCCCTCTTCCACATTCTATGTAGTTTAGAGTTACCACCATTTTCAATGGGTATCCGCATTCTTACCCCACCCATATCCCCTATGATATCCCTTTCTCCCATTATTTCTCTCTTTATCATTTATTTATAATCCTTTATACAAATCCCCAAAATCAGTAAATTAATTTCCTACCTCATCCCATATTCAATAATATGTGATTTTGAAGATGCACTATAATCATCATCAGGTGATTACTAGACTATATTGATGAATTTATCCTCTCATTATATCACTAATAGGTTCTCATACGTCAAAGAGAAGGATTACATTTTTTCTCAATTTTGTATGTGTGAGGGTAGAATTATTAGTTATATAATTCAACAAAACCCTCCCATGTCATACCATGGTCCACTTGGGAATGGACCACTAACTCAAACCAATTACGGCAGGATCATCAAATATGTATGTCACCAAATTAACATAAACTATTCGGGTGAGCCTATAAAATTAATGAGTTGATTCATCCCATTTAATCACACCATTGACCTTTATGGATCCAACTCAACCTAATAAATGGGCGGATTCTTCTTCTAAAACTAAAGACAATGGTCCATATGCCTCGGTTCCTCACTTAGGTTTTCTCTAACCATTTCCTAAGAGGCTTGAACTATGCTCTGAACTAGCTATTGGTACACCTGGGGTGTAGGTGCAAAAATATCTTCAGAAGATTCCATCTGTTGTTTTGCACAATGTCTACCATGTTCCAATTAAATTAACACAACATATACCATATGTATCACTCTATAAGAAATTTAGTCCATGAAATTCATATTCTGTCACATTTAAACTACCACAAACATGATTTCCGAAATCCAACATTTCCCATGTTCAATAATTTATGAAAAAACAACCCTGTTTTTAAAATTAACAAACTTTCAAAATACCACAAAAATTATCTTTTCAAAATACTACCTTTAAAAACACTTCCCCTATTTTATAAAAAGTAATAAATTCATATCACCACATAAATCATTAATCCAATTTAGAGTTTCAATTCAAGTTGGATGTAATTTATATGATGCCTTCTATGCTCATCTCATTTTAAAAACCCATGAAAATGTGATTGTGTTACAATAAATGTCCCCAAAGCTTATTTACCCAACACCTTGGTAACATGAATTGTAGAAGAAAAATGATAGCTATATCTGTTATGATATTTATTTCTTTTTCTGACAATCCTACACTTTTTTACCATCCAAAATCAAGGAATAAACCGAGTAGGAATGAAAACTTCATGACTGAAAATTGATGCTAAATGACCAATCCTACTGATACCACTTGTAATACCTCTCTCGTCCTAATTAGCTTGATTAGAGGTGGATGTGCTAGTCATAATTAAGTGACATCACCAAGGAACCAACGGATGTAATGAAATGCTGAGGGATTCATCATAAGTGGAAGAAGATTTTCCCTGAATGAAAATAAAACCCCCAACCAAATATACAATGACCAAAATTACCATATGATGCATGTAAACAATGTATTACAATTCCACACTACTAAAGGATATTCATATCCAACAACCACATGACCAAAATTAGATTACCAAAGAGGAAGACTCAGAATGAAAACTCATGAACAATAACACACAACTCCATTGCTCCACAACAAGCATTAATCTTTAATGTCATAATAAATCCCAAGAATCATGATTCACCACTATAGAAATAATATTATTTACCCATACGTATGTGTTGATATGCATCATCTACAAAAACAAATATGTTCCAAAGTAGAGGGTGAGTAATAATACTCATAAGGATTTTCCCAAAATGACTTCCCCACTCAAGCGAGTAGGAATGAACAAGTTAGAACATTTAAAAAATTTATATGAGTCCATAAATTAGTTCAAGAGTTCTTAATATGAAAAAAAAATTCTGAAAAAATAGTTCACCACAAAAAAGAAAATTCTTAAGAAGGAAACAAAAATGACATTACCCATTATTACCCATTCATATTGGAATATCTGAATTTATCTTGCATATCAACATAAAAATTTCAACCATATATACAATTCCACCACATGAGCTCACTTTTACCATTAATGGTGGAACTTCATATACATAATTATCCCCATTTTGTTAGGGTACTTCATTTAACATTATAATACTTTGATGGTGGTACTCCTTGACCATTATCTACCCCATCAAACTCATGGTTAATCACTTATTCCACAACCATAAAATCCAATTTGAAAAACAAAAAATCAACAAATATTTTCAAAAATAAAATTCCAACACACATAAAAATACATTTCAATAAAATAAACCATTTATTGAAAACCCCTTAGGCCTAATCGATTCCAAACAACATTTAAACTAATTTTAAAAAACTTATCATAAATATAATTTCCTCCATGATGAAAAATTGATTTCAATAAATAATATTTTTTGAAAAACCTTTTCTCAAATGATTTTCCATAAATTAAACAAAGAAACTTATTTAAAAATCACAAATTTAGAATCCATCAATATGTAGCATTGCATGATAATGTTTTATTTACCATAAATTACAAAAATCATCACAAAATGGGTTTTACCCATGATTTTGACATAAATTCCACAAATAAATTCTTCTTGTTCTAGAATTAAGAGTAGAGAGTGCAACCACCTACATTTAGGGTTCTAGAAAAAATGACCATAGGAACAAACCACTCACCAATTCTGGTGAAAATTAACAAAACAACCATAGATCCCTTCCCCTATCATCAATAGGTAAAACATTATCAATTATTAGCAACAAAAACCCTATATCTCCATGGAATAAAAGTAGATCTAAAAAACCTATGGAATGATAGAAGTAGATAAAATGAAAACCAAGGAAATTACATGAAATGAGATTTCTAAAGGGAGGTATTCATTCAAATGAAAAATAAAATCCTTAAAAAGTAATCAAAAAAATGAGTGCAAGAGGTTCCCTAACAATAAAGAAGAAGATATCCTGAGTTAGGGACACATGGGAGAAAAAATATGTTGTTTAGGGTTAATCCCGAGAGACCCTTGTTTCGAAAATTTCCTGTTATTAAACCATGCATGGTTAGAAGCATGGTTAACAGTATGGTTAGAAAAACATTATGATAATCATGAACTTGATATAACCTCATTAGGGTGACTCACTATATTGGATGGCATGATTAGAAAAATTGTGTGCCAACTATGCCAAATTTCAGTGTCACAAGTTAAACAGTTTACCTTTAGTGGCCACACAATTTGTCCAACCGTGCACCTACCCAGTGCCCACTAACTCAACATTCACAGTTTTATATGGATGTTTAATTTCATTCACTAACCATGATGAAAACATTTTCCCATAGAAACGACCCAAATCCATCCAAAAAACCTTTCAAACTATTCAAAATATTACCCAACCACTTTATATAAAAAAACACATAAATAAATGGTGACCTACCAGAAATTGGGGGTGCCACATTATTCCTCATCATGGACATGAATTATGAAGGATAAAGAATGCTAAATTCAAATGTTCATCGAGAATCATGTATTATCACTGTCTTATTCTGATACATTATATGATTTTTTCAATTTGGAATATTTTATTATTTAAAACCTATATTCCATATATCTCTATAGCCATACTCATTGTGTTGTGACTCTTTTTATATTACATTATGACCCTTGAATCATCATAACCTGAAATTCCTCAAAACATTTCATCCCATGTTGTTATGAAATTTGTCTTTTACTATTTCATAGTCTTAGTCACATCACAACACAATTTTTGTCTAAAACACTATTTCGTGATGTGTGAACACTTGATTCTCAAAACATTACAACAATACTATATTTTAGGATGTTATTAATAGAGTATAAACCTCTTAAAAAATATACAATTGAATTATAATGATACAGAACATCTAATTATACCATGATTCTTCTCATATAGAACTAAATCCCTTCTCACAAGAGAATAACTCTACAATATAAGATGTTATTTCTATATTAATTCAGCCATCAATTGGATTCATAATTTAATGACTACAACTATAATTCTGAGATTCTATAACAAACACAATCAATTCATTCATATGGAAAACAAATTATTGTATGATATATCCCCCCACATGTTAGAGATATATAATTCTACCAAAAAAAATCTCAAGAATTCTAGGGAATGATATTTATTAATTACACCACTATTATTTAAACAACCTAAAAATATAATTAATTACATTCCCATTAATATCCACTAAATTTTAATGATATTCCAACTCACCATTGAGAATGTTTCGAATGAACAAAAAAATAAAAAATTTATAGACTCATAAATTTAAATTAATAAAAAATACTACATTTCATACCCCTAGTATGAAGTTCATTTAAAAAAGTCATCATAAGGGGATAATATTGATTGTGAGAGAAATATATCCCTTGAGGTATGATCAATTCTATATTAACCATGTCTTAATTGAGATCAAATGGACTCCCTATATATTAATCAAATCATGAGGGTACTTCAATTTAGAATCACTACAAGGGATCATTATTTATCAACCCTTAATATATATAATTAATGATTAAAAGACAAAAAATATGTTCCTATTATTTATCACATGGAAAATATATTATAAAATTTTATAAATCACTAATTATTGTTTCACTATATGAATCAAATGTACTATTTAGTAACTCAGGAGCCTGAAGAAGAAATTAGGTGGAAATACCACCACTTTTTATCATAGGAAGAATGATTTTAGAACATCACATATTATATTTCACTGATATAAAATGTTGGATAATATTATAGATGAATATGTATATGACATGGCATAATACTGGAGGGGTGAATGTAGGTTTAAAAACATTTTATTTAACCTCTAAAAAATGATATTAGTGTAAGAGATCTTAAAATAATACAATTCACAACCAATACAAATGACCATACGAGTCTTGAATCTGATGGATATGATATCATGTGATACCACACACAATGAAAAACAATTGTATTTGAATTGAATACAATGATCAAAGTAATACAATTGTAAATTATTCTACCATTCCGTGTATATAATGTCTTAATAAAATATGTAATGAATGGATTGTAATTTAAAAAATTTCAATAGGAAATAATATGAATTGAAATAAGAAACATAATGATTCCCTTTCTATTACAAATAGCAATGGAAATGTAATCATTATTAAAATTATTTTATCCCAAAGAGTAATGCATCCTTTCACATTGGATAAAAGGCATGTCTTACCACCACCCGGGTAATCCATTGATATTATGATCGACATGACTGTCTTCCTATCCCCAGAATCCCTTGATTACGAAGGTAATTAGAACCTGTATCTTTCAAACACTTGATATCACTGGATACAATGATCATTATCATGTCTAACATTCCCCAGAGGCCCTCAATCGTTATTACTATGATAGGATTGACAAATAAAAAGAACACTTATTCAAATACAAGAACTACGAACAAGTTGTTCACATCTTGTATCTTCAAGGCATTCCCACAAATTAATAAGGAAGTCAAAGAATATCTCTCTAGAACATGATGATCCAAATGTTGTTTACTATTGTTTGAATGACCTCTTATTTATAGGCCTCAGGTTCCAATAGTCATATTTCTTCCAATAGTGATATTTCTCTAGAAAATTTGGTGGGAGTTGGAAACCTCTCATTATAATAGTAAAAAATATATAATACATGACATCGTGTTGACTGGTATCTTACCAACATCACAACATCATTTTGGTTAGAGGATAGTAAGTAAAAAGGTATAAAACAATGAGTTTGAGAAACATGTATACTATAATTGGGTTATGTTAAGAGTTCAATGCCTTATACAAGTATGATGCATAACTTGGTTATGATTTATATCACAATTACAACGTATATATTGCTACCAAAATCCTGGGGAAGGGCACATCGGGTGGATCAAAGAGCTCCAAGTGAAGCTGGGGTGAAGAAAAGGAGATCCCAGGGCCCTGCAGGTGGGCATACGAAAAAATTGGAAATGTGCGTGCAAGCATCCCACATAGCACAAACCCACGTGCGCCAGCCATCGCTGCGGCCCTCCGTGACAGGTGGCTCCGGCCCCACTTTCGTGCTGATGGTGTCATCGGTCAGGGGTTTCCACGTTTGGGCCTCGTTCCGTGCCGAAGCCCCCAACACCCTGTTTGCATGGCCGGGCCCTTTTCAGTGTTGAAGGCACCGGGGAGTGGCCATTTGCACGGCTTCTTTTTAGGCCCCCACATCCACTCTCAAGGAATCATCATAAGGGGGTTTCCGCACCCGGGAATGGTTACGCGCTGAAGACGGTGTCGAATGCCAGTTTGAGCAGTGGGCCCCATTTATGCACTCATGGTGATGGAGACCACGATATCCATGTCGGTCCCTTGCACCCTAGTTCCTTGAACGGCCCTCTGAAGACACCAGCTATAAAACAAATGGTCTCCCCTCTCCTCAGGGACGGTTACCAAAGTGGAAGTGACTCTCTGCTGTGCGCAAACCTCATCTTCTGTGATTACATGAAAAACTGTCGCCTTTAGGTAATGGTTGGTGCACAATTGGTTGGGGGTGCCTTCATACAGGCCCTCAGATCCTCATAAATTATCAAAGTCATTTTCTCACAAGGGTTGCATCTTGTCCATGGCCCCCCTCTGGGATAGGTGTTCTTGCGAGCCTCCCATCTGACGTGCGTGCAAGCATGATTCTTTTGCGGCTTCGGTCAAACTTGCGCACAACCCCCTTTTTTACGTGCCACACATCCATCTTGTGTTCCACATGTCCCACTTGTGCACCTCTCTTCCAATTATCACACATCCCCCTAATTTACAAGACGCACAACCATCATGTGCGCCAACCCTTCCTTTTGCAGGCAGAATTCCTATTTTACCTCGACCCGTTCCATAACATATGTTCCATGTGCTGCCTTCACCTAGAGGAAAAATGTTTAAAACACTCTAATGCATGATGCACCTGTGTCCCGTATTCATTCACCATGGGTCCCCTCATGTTTTCATGAAGTAATTTCAAAGTCCCATGGATGATTATTCCAATTGCGTTGCTTCTCCTCATGCTTCTTCGCATAGGCACGCTAATTGCTATTGCTTCTTCTTAGAGCCACGCTAATGTAGATCCCTCAATTGTTCTCTCCATAACACCCCCTAGCCATGGAGTTACCTGTCCCTTCTTTTCACCAAGGTGCAGAGGGAACCATTAATGTATGTCCTAGGGGTGCGGAGAAAACCCACATCATTCAAGCTACAGAATGTTAAACTACCAATCACTGTCATCCTCAGCACATGAAGTTAAACTTTGACATCGCCACATGCCTCACATGCGGGGTGCCGCTACCTTGGACATCATGCCCGCCCACTTCTCTCCATGAAAGTGAGATCATTCCTCATAGGGAATAAGATCCTCGTTATTGGAGAGGTGTTTGTCCACGGGGAAAGCAAACCATCTCCGTGTAAGCCCCTATATTTTCTTGCAAGAGGTAGCATCCCTGCTTCTCCTTTCTTCTTCAGTTCAAAAGACTGAGAGGGATAGACTCCCGTCCCATCCTTTCTTCAGTTCCAAATCCCTCTCCTGCTGGGCTTTGTCACCACCCGGCCTCCATCCCGGAGTAAGTCCCAACTTCTATGGGGTACTAACCATGCATAAGCCCATATTTCCTCTTTGGGCTACTAACTACATGTAAGACACACTTCACCTCCCATAGATGCACCATTTGTGATGTGATCATCAGGTCTCTTCTACCTCTTGATTCTCACATCATGCATGACTCATTTGGGATTTGAGAAAGCACCGACCATGACATCTTCCTTGGGAGCCTAGAGTATAAGTCTCATACCACCTGAACTATGAGGTCGTTAATCCTTTCCAAAGTAGAGTACATAAGAAGCATCCCTAATGTTCAATCCCACTACCATCCATTGGTCCCGACCATCTTCACATCGGTGTATGAAGCCCCCATAACCTGAACTATGTGGTCTTTGATCCTCAATAAGGCAGGGTACATAGGAAGCCTCCACGAGGTTCAATCCCACCACCCATTGGACGCTTTGACCCCCTTAACTTTGGTACACCAGCACTTTGGGTTTCCTCAGAGCATAAGTCCCAAATCCACCCATGAACTACGAGGTCTTTGATCCTTTCCAAGGAAAGGTACGTAGGAATCCCCCCTAAAGATCAATCCCAACATCTAGTAATTCTGACCCACTTCACGTCAGTTTTCCCCTGTCCTGCATGACATTAAACTGTGGACCCCAATCAGCGGTAATTCGTTGTTTACCCAGTTAGTAGTAAGCCGTTGCACACAAATCCTACCCTAAACTACGTGGTCATTGATCTTTTCGAAGGCATGTTACGTAGGAAGCCTCCATGAGGTTCAAGCCCACCATCCACCTAGACCCCAGGTCCTCATTCATGTCAGTTCACAAACACCCACCCCATACTAGAACTATATGGAATTTGATCTCTGCCAATTCTGGGTACGTAGAAATCCTCCCAGAGGTTCAATCCCAACAACCAACGGTCCCAAACACTTCACATCGGTCCACCCCCATCCTGCATGACGTTAAACTGTATTCCACTTTTTGTTCCCCATTCAACGGCTAGCCATTGTCACTCCATTCAGTAGTAATACATTGTTAGCCTCTTTCAATGGAAAGCCATTGTCACTCAATTCAGCAGAAAGTCATTGCCAGCCTCTTTCAGAAGTAAGCTGTTGTCACTCTATTTAGCGGTAATCCATTATCAACCACTTTTAGCTGTAAGTCATTGAAACTCCATTCAGTGGTAAGTCATTGTTAGCCTCTTTTAGCGGTATGCCGTTGTCACTCCATTCAGCAGTATGAAATTTTCAAGATGATCTAAATTCATTGAATTACGCGAAAATTGATTCCCTCGCATGAGGATGCGTAGGAAGTCTCTTCGAGGCTCATGCCTAACTTCACTGCCGCCCTTGCGATGGTCCTATTTCATTCCCCATCTACATGATTCATCCACACATCATCCTTCCATATTCTTATCTGGGATGCCACATCTCAGTGAAATCATTCAATCTCTTTACCCATTCCCCTAAATATTGACTGATAAGTCAACCATATGATGGCCCAAACATCAGTGTTCCTCATAGGGTTTTTAGCCATCTGATCCACTCTAGTCAGTGTTATGATCAGTTCGATCTGTCTCTTCTAGATGTAAAACTGGTAGCATAACCTATGTTAAACATGGGAAGATGAGGAAAACATCCGAAACATTCCCATGGAATATGATTCCCTACATTCACTGTGGGATTGCTCTGGCTTCCAAACCCTCGGGAAGCCCTATAATAAGGGAAAAAAGATAGACATGCTAGTGTCCCAGTATCCTGACATGCCAGTGATGCCCAACATGACTACTCCACTGACCAAAGGTTACTGCCCTAACCGAACCCATTGGAATGTGCCGATGAAGAACTGTAATTAACTGGTGTCTATAAAGATATGGTTCTAGGAAGAGTTTCAGTAACAACGTATTAAATCTATATGGGATACCCAGACAAGGGGATGAGTTCTGAGGTTGAATCCAAGGAAGGAAGAACTAACATACCATCATCCCGTTTCGATCAAGAAGAAATCATCCCTGAAAAAGTGATGGATTCTGCCCTCCTTTGGAAAGCTGGTATGAGGGGGAAAAACTGTGTGTCCCCCATAAGAGACCGACGTGCACACCCTGGTGAAAGCATCCGAATCAGAAATGGTTAACCTGACGTGAATTTATTCTCCTTAACATGGTGATTAGTAGTGTTCAAGGAATCAATGAATTGACGTGTCACCGGATCCCATTATCTAGCGTTGGGTCCCGCTAATGAAAGAGATGGCCTAGCATGAATCTCACAAGAAGTTGGAGAAGTAGAACATTGGACATCCCGTTCTGCGACGTTGTCAGCGTGGATCCCTCTTACCGGCCACGGAAGACAGGATGGCCCTGTGGCATTGGTCTTCAATCCCTTTTTCTTTCAGCAATGACGAGTTAATCTCTCTGCTTTCAGGAATCATGTTGCTGCTCCAGGGACACTATCACCACCTTCCCATCGACGCAGAACCAGGGGAAACACCAACATGGACGTTCCACATGGCTTCACCTCTTCCAAGAAAGCCTCTACATCTATAACAATGGGGTGACCACGACCCCTCTGCCCATCCGAGGTCTTTCAATGGATGGTAATCAATGACCTCATGCATCGTTATGAGGACGAGGGAATAATAAAAACATGAGATATGGCATGCCTGGATCTGGAGGCATTTACGCCTCATCGACAATGCCGCCCTGAGGGACCGCAGTGAGCCGCTACTCCCCACGCCAACATATAACCATTTCGGGAGCCTGTCCTTGGAATGCATTGATGATTCTCTGCCATACGCAGATGAGGTAACTGAGGTAAAGGACAGCCAGGTTAGAGTCCAATTCTAGGGGATCCCAGTGAGGACTCCCACCCGGTCGCGTCATCATTGCTACCTAATCTTGCTGTATGAGAAGCAGGTTAGCCATGTACCAGAACAACCTACTCTAGTTCGTCCAACCTGACGCCAGCATCGGGCACAAGCTGAGGATGCCTGCAAAAGGGTATCTACGTCGACAGCTACCATGACCCAAGCCACCACCAACACATATCATCAATTCTATTCATAGAATAAGAAGGGGAACTTATATGCCTGACCAGGATCGAGGCCCCAACCGCCCTATGTGTAGGCTGGGTCGACTCTCTTGGTTGCCAACATGAGTAGTGGTAACTGCTAGCTAATGAGCAATGATGTCACCAAGTACGGAGGTCCCCCCCTTACCATTACCATGGAGACCGCGTGCCTTACCCACTTTGAGGCTTGGTATGGAGGTCTGCCACATGCCACCCTTTATCCGAATGAGGATCATCCCCATGACGGTGATACTCAGTATGAAAGCCTCTCCCGTGCCCATTACACTGGGTATGGAGTCATTTCTCCTGCCCCGACCGTCGGTGTAGAGAAATTGCATGTCTGGTCTCTTATCAATATGGGGATCTTCCCTACGTCCTCTTAGATGCTAGTGAAATTCTTCCTCACCTCATCAACCAGAGGGGTGAAGGCCATCCTCACTCCACCCACACCCATCACAGAGGTCCAACCCGTGTTCAGCTAGACCGATTCAAGGACCCTCATCATAATAAGCTCACATCAGAAAACAAGCATGGAGGTCCTCCCCATGCTTCTGGCAGTTCCAGTGGAGGTATTTCCCTCTATAGGGCTACCTATAAAGGTCCTCCCTATGTCCCCTTTGACATTTTTCTTGGTGCTCCTCGCACCCTAGCTTTCCCGAGTGGAAACCCTCTTCGCCCCAGCACTAGTTCAGCTGAAGGACCTCGTGTCAGAAATATGCCTTGGCCCGAAGAGCCGTCCAGGGGCCAGAAGGTGGGTCGTCACCGCCATAAGATGAATTATCGGAAGGTTCGGAAAGAGATCAAACCGGTTTGCTTTTCAGACTTCTCGGCGGAGTGCGAATCATCGTGGGAACCCTCCTCTCGCTCATCCGAGTCAAGGGTCGAGGCATGGATGAGGCGCATAACCCTAGTTTTCCTAGAATGCGAGGTCCATAGGATTCCCTCCTCCCTCCATAGGTATATTCAAGAGGAAGAAAATATGGCAACCCCATAGGTTACGGTCATGAAATCGCCACCTTCATCACCAGAAGCGCTCTCTACCTCGACAAGAGATCATGGAGAACTATTCTGGGGACCGATGGTGGGAAAGAAACAGCGCGACCTATTTCTATTAGCCCTGGTCATTGAGCATGGAACTACACCCATCTTCCCATATTATCACGACGTGGTAGCTAGGTCACTACACTATTCAGAGGACAGCCCAAGATTCGGCGGCCAGTCAGCCCATTCACCATAATCTCCACCGGCCAACCTGTCATCCCAGTGGTCTGCCTTAGTACCACTACCAGTTCCTCAACCACCCCTAGTTAACGAATGGAGAAATCGAGGTCCAGACCTTGAATCTGATCTTAGGAGCTTATGGAACATCCTTGCGGTGGACCACTTCCTCAAGAAGTTTTGGACTATGGCAACGTCGAATTTCTACATACTATAATCTATTACCCCATAGGTAGTTGAATGTTTCTACAACACCCTTTGTGCGCTTCATTTTACTCTTCGTCACCAGCGAGTGGTTTATCCCAGGAGAAATGCGCATTTTGAAGACATCAGCGAGCAATGTCGTCTGGTCGATTTGGCCACACTCCCTCTAGCCCAGCACCCTAGGTCACCAGGTCACCGTGAGGCACTCCACCAGCAATGTGTTCAGAGTATCAGGGTACTCCAGAAAATAATAAAGAAGGCTACCCCCATGTGAAAATCTATGGTTGTGGGAAGTATGTTGCCATCCTCATTATTATTATCCGGTGGCAGCCTGACTGGCTAGGCGATATCAAGGACATGCCCCCAGGAAGGGTCACCGTCAACATTGCCGACATAGAAGGATGAGGAGGACGGGTTGGAGCTTCTCGATGGAGACTTACCGCTTGAGGGAATTCCACCACTATTGGTCCCATTGGGAAGGATTACCCATCGGTAAGGGATCTAACTTGGTCTCTATGTGCCCAATGAGGCATTGGTACTCAGCCAGAATTCCTGTAAGGGTAAAGAGAATGTCGGAGCAACCAAGCACTCCGACCCATCAGCCTTAGTGCAGAAGATGAAGGAATACTCTGAGAAGTCCATGTTCCACCAAGAACTTGCCAAGTAGAAGAAGTTGGTCAATGACCTTTTGGCTGAATGCACTGCAGAGTGATGACCCGACTACGAAAATCTTAGGACAGTACAGTAGGGGCAGGAACTACTTCCCCACAGGGAGATACCCCCAGGAAACACTGATTATACTGCTCCCACAGACAGGGTTGAAGCTGGAGCTCATGGAATGAGATTGTGGTATGTCTCCCCAAACCCTCTGGAACTGCGCAGCTATCCAAGGAGCCCAGCTCGGGTTCCCTCACCTGTTCTGTAGGTCGCCCCACCAGCCACTGAGCTGCCTTACCACGTGGAAGAACCCATCAACACACTCGTGGTTAGGTATCTCCATCAAGATAGAGACCCTGACCTAGACGATCCAATGGCAGCACTCATTGATATCCTTGAGGTGTTAAAAATGTGACAAGTGTCGATCCCACCTGATAAGGAGCCATATCCAGCATGGGTGGATGATATGTCGTCACCTCCGGGTTTCGGGAATCCAACCTTCTCCCTCTTTAACCAGACGGGGGACCCGCTACATCACCTGGCCCACTTTAACTCAAGTTGTGGGACCATGTTAGGGACTCTAGTGTAGCAAGACACTTCTAAGCACTACTTTTTTGTTCATACATTAGAGTGGCCATCATTCATCTGGTACATCTAGCTCCCCATCAGATTGGTAACCAGATGAGAGGAACTTCGCAGGCAATTCCTCTACTAGTTCAGCTCCACCATGTGGAAAACCAGCACCACATACCTCTTCAAGTGCCATCAAAGGCCGGATGAGAGTGTCACAGACTTTATCACCTAGTTGAAAGGGCGCACATACACTCTTTACATGCAACTGACTCAGATAAAATTACTAACGATGTGAAAGGGAACATCAAGACGAGACTGATTCCCTCTATGATCACCCAGAACTACCTTGGGGGATTTTGAGACTTCTTTGATATGGTCCAGTGCCTGGAGAAGCTTTGCAACATGCCGACCAGGAATGTCTATTGCCTCCCGCAATTTCCGTGAGAAGGGCTGTCAGAGCCGATCCCGCTATGGTGGCCCAAATATAGGCCCCCAGATAGCTGCAATTATTACCAGTGGAACCACCTCTATAACCTCGCAGAGGCCCCCTACCAAAGGCACAATACCATGTCCAGCATCATCCAGCCCAGAATCGGCAGGTGCCCCTGCATAATGTTCTGCCACCATCGAGGCAGGACTATCAGTGTATGCCTCCTCGACAGGCTCCTCTAGGCCCTCGTCAGGGCTAGGCCCCAAGTTCCTCCTTCATGGAAAGAAGAAACCCATCCTACTCGTTCAAAATAAATTAGGTTCATGGTTATTTCAGAAGTACATTGGAATAATGGATCATGTGTTTTCTTTAGTGCAGAAGGCTATAGGAGGTGAACCTCACTGATCGCCCCAACTACTTTACCTATCATCAGATCTTGGGGCACACCATCAAGTAGTGTTATGTGTTCAAATATTCACTTTAAGACCGGGTCGATAGAAACATAGTTAGGCTGGGCCCATCCCTGACACATGTGTCATATGTCTTCGTAAGGCCGGATAGTGAAAGTGATGATGAATGTGAATGGCAGTAGGTTTCCAACCACGGGCCTCTGATGTATGATGACTGGATGGCTCACAAAATAGTTTCCCATGCCCATGGTATCATCCATCTGTGCTTGAATTATCAGAAGCCTTCAGAAGCCATAACCACCACTTCTACATTATCATCATAGCCAGCATCTTCTCAGAAGAAGAAGCATTGGTATCGCAAGGGAAAGAAACGTTCCCGGACAATGCCATCATCATCCCCTCACTCTCGAAAACTTCATGCCCCCCCCCGATAAGGGGATTCCTCCCAGAATACACCCAGTAGTGGATGACTCTTCACGTGACAGTCAGGGGTATGCTTCATTCAACACCATGGAGTTGGTAAACCCCTACATAACTCACAACGGTGGGGATCACCCAATGTACCTCCCCAACATCCCCATATGACGACAACATCAGTAGAGTCGTGGTCATATGGGTCATCGAGGCACATCAATTAGCACCTCCTTCTTGGTCGTGCATGCCACTAAGAACAGACATCAGGTCAATAATAGTGCTCAGCACACGCAGCCTTTTCATCTAGTGTCGTCGGGCATTCCTCCACCACCGATTGTGATACTGGATCAGGAAGAGCTACCACGACCATGTCTTGACCAGCCTCACCCTGCTACAGACCAATCTCAGTCATCCAGTCCTCATCCAGCAGCTACTCTCCAGTCTTCGACTAGTGAGGAGCGTGACATGATCAGCACCAGCCAGCCGCCTGTCTAGTCGACAGGGCCCGCCATGCCTCCTATCACAGAGCGGCCTCCTACAAACATAAGTTCGCGCCTGACATAGAAATATGTTGTCCTAAAGCACATTTACATCATCCTAGAAAGACTTTACATCCTCGAGGCCCTTCCCCAATCATCACATATGTGTGAGGCCCTCGCGGAGTCTTTAGGAATCCCCCTCCAGTTTGAAAAGGAGGTAGTAGCTGTAGAATCCTTTCATTTTGAAGCGGTCGTGAACACTGAATGCCAGGCCATAATTTCATTCTCTGGAAAAGATGAAGGCTCTTTCATAAAGGGGAACATGCTCCCACTGTACATCACTAGCCAATTTAACGACATGGAGGTTCACTGCTATCTTGTTGACACCGGCTCCAGGATTAACCTTATCCTGACGCGGACACTATGGAAGCTTGGGTTATCCAAAGATGACCTAACTCCCTATGAATTAAGAATATAGTGATTCGACAGGACATAGCAGACCCTAGTCAATAAGATCTGTTTGAAGACCTAGTTCGGTGGACTAGTTTCTAGCACTGATTTTTTGATTGTCTCCCAGGACACCGTGTACAATGCATTGATGGGCAGACCATGGCTCCACCTACATGTGATGATCCCCTCATTGTATCACCAATGCCTCAATTACTGCCTTAATGGTCTAGTAGGTGCACTCCAAGGTGATGCATCTACTTTCTCCCCTTGTGAAGCCCGCTACCTAGATACTGACTATTACAAGAGAAATGATAAGCACATTCAGGCCAATGAGGTTGAACCTATCATTGTTGCAACTAACCCCTGGGCTGGTCTGGATGATGCCTACGTCATCCCAATCCATCGATTGGAGGCCATAACCCCTGACATGGGGCAATGTTTTATTGTCTCTGGTACAATAGGGAAGCATATTCCCAAGTCCAAGAAATGATGGAAAATCACCTCGTACTCCTACAAAATCAGGATCAGGTGATCCCGGAGCCTCCTACCCCGATAAGTTTTCAGTATGTCTACCCCATGGAAATGGTAGTACATCATACATGTCGGTTTCTCTGGGCTGGAATTAACCGTCACAAGACAAAACACCACTATTGATTTGATATCATCAAGCGTGGCCCCTTGGGCCGAAGACAGGATGGGATCGTTTCAACAACCTTCATTGTTATGGTTTCGGCAGTACCAGAATCTCGTAATGCAGTGACCACTGATGCTCAGGCTGGTACCAGCCTCCCGTTGGGATCTGCTGACCTAGAGGAATCTCCTCTAGCTGGAAATCCCTACACAATTTACGAAAAAGGATCTAGAGGATAGTCCCCCATAGACTATGAAGGGGGAATCCCCGCTACGATTTATGAACTAGTACAGGTGAACCTCAGTAGTGAGGTGGACCCGAGACCCACATTGATCAGTTCCTCCATGCTTCTTGAGGAGCAGTAGCGGTATGTAGACTTCCTGAAGCAACATAGTGACATTTTCTCCTAGAGTAATGATGAGATTCTTGGACTAGATCCTCAGGCTTCCATCCACCACCTCGGTCTCCCAACAAAGCATTGCGTGTTCAAGAAGCCTCCCAGGAAGATGCACCCTTTTGATGGTGCAATGGTTGAGGCCGAGGTTGAAAATATCATCCGATCCAACATCGTCAAGGAGGTCCAGTACCCCAAGTGGCTAGCCAACATTGTGATAGTCAGGATGAAGAACAGACAGGTTAGAGTCTACATCGACTTCCGAGATCTCAACCATCACTGACCAAAGGATGATTTCCCCCTTCCTGTGATGGAATTGTTGATCGATGCTACATAGTGGTTCCAAGAACTTTCCTTCATGGATTTGTACTCCAGATATAATCATATATGGATGGCCCCCATGGATGAAGAGTCTATAGCCTTCGGGGAACCACAATGTACATTTTGTTACAGGTTCATGCCCTTCAGCTTAAAGAATACAGGTGCCACCAATCAGTAGACCATGAACCGCGTATTCAATACAATCCTCAGGACATTGGTGGAATTCTACGTGAATGATATGGTGTTCAAATCTCACCAGCTCTTGGACCATCTCAAGGACCTCGTGAAAGTGTTCGGCTTCTTCCGCTCTTGCCACCAGAAGATGAACCCATTGAAATGTTCCTTCAGGGTCACCTCTGGGAGTTCTTAGGCTTTATTGATAGGTACAAAGGGATCGAGATCGACCCAAAGAAGATCAATGCCATCAGCCAGATGCCTCCCCTGAGAAATATTTGGGATCATTGACATTTCCAAGGACAATTAGCCTACATATGTCGCTCCATTGTGAATCTAGACGGAAAGTGCAAGCCCTTTTATCATATCATGAAGAAAGGCTCCGCCTATGAATGGGACGAAGAGTGATTGATCAAATTTGAGGAAATAAAGAAGTAGATGCTCTAGACTTTGGTCCTGATGCCACATGTCTCTGGAAAACCACTAATCCAGTATGCGACTTCCCTAGAATGATCACTTGGTACCCTTCTCACCCAAAAAAACAATGAGTGGATGGAAAACAACCTCTACTACCTCAGTCACATTCTCCTCGATACAAAGACCAGATACTCACCCATCGAAAATAGTTACCGTGTGCTGGTATTCACAATACAGAAATTGTGACACTACTTGAAACACCATGAGGTATAGCTAGTGTCTCGGTAGACCCGATGAAGTACATTCTGAACTACCCCATGTTGACTGCCATCTAGCATGGTGGGAAGTAATACTCTAGTAGTTCGACATCAATTTTCTGCCTAAGAAGGCTATCATGGGACAAGCATTGGCAGATTTCTTTAGCTTCCCATCCAAGCCTTGAGGACCAGTCCCTGGACCAGAATTTTCCTGTAGAGTCAATTCTCTCATTAGATCATGTCATCCTATATTGGCAGATGAACTTTGATGGTGATTCCCGATGCCCCACCGGTAATAGGCTCAATGATCCCATGATCAATAGGGTAGGCATGGGTATTGACATTATTAACCCGGTGTAAGCCATCCTTCTGTACTCATTCTTATTGTCTCATGGCTGCACCAATAATGAAGTAGAGTATCAGGCCCTCATTACTGGCCTCAAGCTGGGCCTTAAGATCTATGTTCCCCATTTTCAGGTGAAATGGGATTATGAACTAGTTATCAAGCTAATAAATGGTGACTACGTCGTCAAATAGCCAGAGCTCATACCATTGGTGGAGTGCACCCTCAAGTTAATGGCCCATTTTCCATCTTGGACAGATGTTAATCATGTCCCTCGATCTCAGAACAGTCAAGCGGATTCCATGGTCGGCCTGATTGCATCACTTGCAGAACCCAAGCAGGATGATTTTATTATACATGTGGCACATCAGAGGGTCATTTATCCCATCACCACAGACGATGATAATGTACTGGGTGTAATCCATATTTCCACTGTAGCCTCCACATCAGGACCCCCAGGTTCCTCAGATGTGGTTGTTGAAGTGACTCTGAACTGGAGATCCTCCTTTGTCGAGTATGTCCAAAAGGGTTACCTCCCGGTTGATCGGGCCAAGTGTGAGCGAATCTGAGGTCGCGTGCTGTAGTTTACCCTCTAGTGTGGTCCCAGTATCAAGTATATCCTCTACAAGCACAGGTTTGATGGTGTTCTCCTCCGTTGTATCCATGAAGTCGAGATTTCCCATATCCTATAAGAGGTTCACGCCGGTTCCTGTGGGGCTCACATGACTGGGCTGAAGCTGTTATATTAGATATGGAGACTGGGGTACTTCTGGCCCTCCATGATCCGTGATTGCATCAAGTTTTCCAATAGATTCCACATGTTCCAAATTCATGTTTATTTCACTCATAGTCCACCCGAACCTCTCCACTCCACCCTGTAATCTTCGTCGTTTGTGGTGTGGGGACTCGATGTCATGGGACCATATCCACCGACGATAGGTCGAATGTGTAGGTTCATCATGACCTCCATGAAATTTATTTCCATGTGGGAAGAGGCAGTTCTACTCAAGGAGGTCAAGGCCCATTCTATCGTCGACTTCATGAGCTCCAATATCATCTACCAGTTTTGGGTCCCTCATGCCATTCTCACCGATAAAAGCACCAACTTCCGAGCATCCAAGCTGAAGAAATTGTACGCCAAGTACAACATCCATTCTAACGATACCTCCTGCTACCACATGCAAGAAAATGGATAGATCAAGGTGTTCAACAAAAAACTCTCAAACATTCTAA
This sequence comes from Viscum album, assembly GCA_963277665.1. Taxonomy (NCBI): domain Eukaryota; kingdom Viridiplantae; phylum Streptophyta; class Magnoliopsida; order Santalales; family Viscaceae; genus Viscum; species Viscum album. The sequence continues at coordinate 1,077,092,094 of OY728135.1, read as the reverse complement.
AGAAAAAAGTGGTTGGAATAAGAAGAGTTGGTCGGAAAAACTCCCCAATACTCTCTAGGCTTATCGGACGATGGATCGTAAGTCCACCCAAGTGACCCAATATTCCCTGGTGTACAAAGCTGAGGCCGTCCTACCCATCGAGATCCAGCTTCCTTTATTATGCATAGTAGTCTATGACCAGCAGGCACCAGATAAGGTAGCCGAAATTCCTCTGGATGAGTTGGAAGCACATGACGAGAATAAGCTTCATGCCCTGCACAATCTGGAAAGGAATGAGAACAATATTGCTAGAGTATTCAACAAGAAGAATCGCCTCCACTCTTTCCTGTAAGGTAACTAGGTATTGGCCCACTGAACTCCAACGATCCCTGGTAGGAAACCACCCATGTTGGGGCCCAAATGGGAAGGTCCTTACATAATCCACAGTGTTTACCCTAATGCAGCATACTCCCTGGTGACCATGTATGGTGATCATATAACTCCACCCACCATGCCCATGTTTCACAAGAAATACTTTTCCTAATCCAACTGGTCAAGCATGACCTTAAACTGTTTAGCCCTATAGAATTTAAATTGTGAATCATCCTGCACAATGTTAAATTGCATCTTTAAGAACTATATATGGCTTGATTCCCATCCTCTGGGGATACGTAGGAATGCTCAGGCGCCTCATCTTGAGTTCATCCCAACTCCCTCTATGACCATCCCCTCATGGGAATAGTTCATTTTGAGGATCTCACATGGCATTGTGTATGCTTCTTCAGCCCCACCCATGTTAGGGTAACAATGATTCCACCTTGTTCCCTCATCCATTCTTATATCCTCCCACATCCTCACCTCAAGACGTTAAACTACATAAACTTCAAGAATTACGTGTGGCTTGATTCTCTTCCTCATGGGATATGTAGGAATTCCTAGACATTACGTCTATTGGACCATCACAAATGCCAGAATCTCCCCTCAGGTCAAGAAATATGGTTTGGTGCTGGATTTGTCTCTAATTCACGATGATCTCATCTCGATTCTGCTGTACGTCCCACTCCCCCGAGGTTTCCTCCTCTTTCATAGATGGTTACAACTATGCTTCACCCTCTCATTTGATTGGGACTCCATCATCTTTCCCATCTAGACGGTCCCCTGAATGGTAGGGATACTAGGCCCAAGGGCTCTCCAACCCCTTTAGGCCAATGCCCTCTAGGATTTTGAGCAAAAAATTGATACATGTCCTGCGTTGTGAATATGGTCAGTGGTCGATGCTCATTTTTTGTTCCCAGCCCAGGTGACTATATGACCGCCATGTTTCGAACATGGTCAACAACAATCATTTTTTATTAGATCCACCACATGATGTGCCAAACATTGAGTGTAGAGGTCCATTTTCCCCATTGTACCTCTAAGAGACGAACACCCTTCGAGCAATGCTAGCTTTTAGACCCATATATGGGAGGGAGAGTTGAGTCCGACTTATTGTTTCCCACACCGATCAATGCTTATGTGTGCTTAGGAGCTGTGATGAGGTGGTAACTGCATAGGAGGATGTATGAATACCACCATCTGGGATGCCCATCCTTAGGCCCCTTGGCCTCTTCATGCACCTTGGCCTTTTCTGGCCCCTGGCCCAAGTTCTCGTTTAGGGTTGTCTGGTGTGAAGTGGAAAAATTTACTCAGTCATGTCCGACTATTCCCCATGACACATATAAACCCTTAAGACATCCATCCCTTCATTTATCATCCATACCACGACCTCAAGACATACTATGCTTCGTGTGTCCAAGATCAGGCCCTGGGCCCAAGTCTTAACTCTTATGGGAATATACTGTGTGGTATGGGATTATGTCCCCATTTACATTGGGTTACTCACCATGTTGTACACCCCCCCCCCTCATTGGGGTATCTTACTCCTTTATATGTTATTTTCAAAACAATGTTTGGCTTGATTCCCATCCTCATGGGATACGTAGGACCGCCCAAGAATCTCGTCTTTGGGTCTATCCCCATCTTGTCCCCTTGGCCCGCATTTCCTCAAAGAGAGGGATATATGGTGTGGTATGGGATTATGTTCGCACTCGTGTTGGGTGTTGTAGAAACCACGCCTTGTACCTCCTTCTCTTGAGAGTTCTTCATCCCCTTGTTCCATAATCATCCTTTTTGAATCAGTGACCCTCTAGTTGGCCCCCTGACCCTCTTCAGCGATTCATGGGTGTGCCCGAGAGTACCCTGGTTCAGCACCTGGAGTGTCAGATTCTACCCAGACATGCTTCCACCCATTTCTTAGGATTCGTGTTCCTCTAAACTAGGGATTCCATCAGCTTTCACACCCAAAGGGACCCCTTAATGTCATGAATTCTAGGCCCAAGGGCCCTCCTACCATTATGGGCCAACATCCTCATGGTTTTCGAGAAACAAATTGATACAAGTCTCATGTTGTGAATTTTGTCAGTGGTGGACGCTTGTTTGTTGTTCCCACCTTAGGTCACAAGATATGGATACTATGTTTCGAACACAGTCGACAATTATCCACCATCTCCAGACCAACCCCATTAAGCCCAAAGTGTTAGTTACATGATTCAAACCCTTGTCCACTTCATCATGTCCGAGCAGAATTTTTAAACACTTGGTACTATTCCTCAGTGCGCGTCTATACGTTAGGAAGAGAAATCCGCGATAAGGCAATAATTCGGGGCCTCACGCCGATTTCCCCTTTCCATGTATTATACGTATCCAAAATAACTTACCCTCCCCTTTTTCCTACATCATGTTTGATAGACTTAGGCTTAGGGATCGGGGTAAGGTATTCACTTACTTAGAATAGTCCCGCTTCTCTATGGTCCATGTTCTAAGACCTTAAACTAAGATCTCTTCATATTTCCTCTTTCTGATAACTATGTATAACTTGATTCCCATCCTTATGGGATACGTAGAAGCACCCGAGAATCTTGTCATTGGGTCCAGCTTAACTGAGAGCCAGCCTCTCTTACTTCCTACCCTCTTACCTCTTTTTGGTGCCTTGGCCCAAGGATTATTTCTCAGCACTATGCACGGTGTGGTATGGGATCATGTCCTCATTCATGTCAGGTATGCTTTATTGCACCGTGCACATTCCCCCTTTAGCCTTGTTTCTTCTTTGTTTATGCCGCATGACATTAAAATGCACGGTTGGTCCCATCACATGACCTTATACTGAGACAATATCATCATGGACTCATGAAGAAAAACGATACTGCATTGTGATGTCCTCGCTCAAGGGAAATCATGTTTGGTATTGGTCAACACTCTACCATTTGTCAGTGTATTACTTTGGGATGATTCTTGTGGTGATGTTGGGACATTCTATCCTAGGATTGTAACTTAATACAAAGAAACCTTCATTCACCCTAAATGACAAACCGGACATATCAAATGTGGCTTCTTTTAGTGAGATGGCCAGACCTGCACACACTTTTATCCCCGACACTGGTACCTTACAGTGCCACCCCTTGGAAATACATATGGATTGATTCTCATTCTCATGAGATATGTAGGAATGCTCTGGCACTTCCCCCATGGGCCCATCTTAACTCTCATTTCTATTCCCTTGACCCAAATCCTTCCCAGGGAACATGTGGTGGTTGAAACCCCAGGATCCCTTTCATGTCGTGTTTTATAATTACCCCACCAGGTGTCTCCCGTGTTTCCTACAATCCATGGTCCAATCTCTATAACCATAAACTAATACCACTCTATGTCCCGTCCACAAGACATTAAATTGCACGACATCTTCCTAAATAATGGATGGCTTGATTCCCATCCTCATGGGATACATAAGGACACCTAGACATTTTTCCTTGGGTCCAACCCTAGGAATCATAAATCTGGTTCCTCCTCATTCCCACCCCCTGGCCTGACCCATTTTGGGACACCATGTAGCTGCAGCTTTTCCCTGAACAATTTCGGGATGCCCCATGATGACAATGGGAAGTGACGACTCCCTCCCTACTGAGGTATTGTCTAAAAGAAGAAATGATCTATGATCTGACTGATGTGCCCATATAATGTGCTTCCACCATGGTGGTGTAATTTCAAAAGTGTTGGATTCTATTCGATCAAACATTACTCCACATTTCTGGATTTTTGTGCCCCTTATTCGGACCCCTGTCCTCTTTAATGTCTAAAAGAACCCCCTAACAGTATGGATACTCAGCCTATGGCTTTCCTACTATCACGGGCCAATGTTTCGGAAGACCAATGGATGCAATTCTAAGTTAGGCCACATGTTTCGAACATGGGAAGCGGTCATCCCTCGCATATCATCCCCATTTTAGGGTAATACAATATAGATATTGTGTTTTGAACATGGTCAACAGTTATCTTTATAATCACGCCACCCCTAAAGTGTTCCGAATCTGGGGTACTATAATTCACACTTATAATTTCCTTATGTTTGGATTCATTCCAGCGCCCCTGGAATTACTCCGCTCGTGCATAGGAGCACATCGGGAAAACGGTAATTCAACCATTTTGAGAGATTCATTCTTCAGTCGAGTCTCTATCTTCTTTTTCTCAGAATCCGAATTGGTTTTTCCAACCTCGGGTGCCTGAATCTTCTTTGGAACTCTTACATTCGAATGATGTAATAGTGTGAGTATCCCTTGTTTCTCACACCAGGTACGACCCACGTGATCTTAGGAATGGATTAATACTTATTTTAGGATTGTGGTCGAATGCATTAAATCAAATGAACAAGTAAATAAATCTATCAATACATATAGTTCAAAATAAGGGACATTAAAGAGAAATTTGTTTATGAGTTCAACCAATATAAGGCCCTTAGGGATCAACATCTTCGATAAATTTCTCTGGAGCCGCTACCTTTTTTATTGTGGCCTCCCAGATTGCCTCCCACCCCATGAGATCCTTTTCTTCATCAGCGGCCATAGGGTGCAGTTCCCTGACCCTAGCCTATACTTGCGCCTACCTAGTTTGGAGTGTGGTCATTTGGTGACCCGCTTCCACAAGTTGCTCTTTGGCTTTCTCCAGGTTCTCCCTCAATTTCTCCACATGTTCAGAGCAATTTGCAATGAATACCTCCTTCTCCTTTATCCGTTAATTGAGTCATTGGACTTCTTGTTCTGCCTTCAGAAAAGCTAGGGTACTCCATGAATCTTCATGACACCGGGAAATGATGGAGTGTTGGTTGGTCTCATACAACTTCTCTACCATGTAATCATAGACTATCAAATGAAGGAGTTGAACATCCACCCTCCAGCGCAGAGAAATCAAAACCAGGTATGCAGAGATCCCATAAATTTTAGACACTTAGTTAGAGGCTGACCGAGAAATCCCTTGATACACTTCCACCCTTTGCAACGCATCATCCGAGTTTCATAGGCTACCTCTGAATCAGAATCATCTATCTCATCCGGATCCACTGGACGATAGTCGGGGAAATCATCGAGGAGCTCAGCAGTAGGGTCGTCTTCGGAAATCTCTACCTCGTGAGTGACCTTGATTTCATTCGGTTGGAGATCCACCCGGGTGGAATTACCATCCCTCATTGTGATCTCCGACTCACCGAGTACCGGAGTAGGATCACTTAGAATGGTTTCTTCTACAAAATCCGATGCAGCCATTACCCATCCCACAATTGCAGATGTCCCCAATTCGACGGTTTTTCTTGCCTCCATCCTTGTGATAACTGCGTCATGGATCAATATCTGGATTTGATGAATTCTTTATGAAAGATGGAAAACCAGTGGGAAAGAACTTACAGGATCCAAGTGCAGCCGTGTCCAAAGCCTCTGTCATGGCATGGGCCCCCACCACGGGAGAGCCTTTGGTGCTTGTTAACTCGATTACCAATGTCAGATCCTCTTGGAAAATGGGGATGGTGGGAGGCCCTCCTCCCTAATCATCGTCACCTAGTCCATCTAAGATCGGTTCACAATTAAACCTGGTCCCAAGGACTGACCCCCAAGGTTGCTCCCCGGTCTCCACAGGCGTACCAGTGCCTTCGCCAGGAAAGGCTTCCTGAGAACCCTCGCCCACATGTTCCTGAATAAGCCAGTGTTTGGTCGATGGAACGAAAATAAAAAATGATAATGAATACTAGTTTGAGGTTTAAACCATACCACGAGCTTTTCTTCCAGTTCCGCATCAGATCCAAAAATTTCGGCGCTCTCATGGGAACTCTGCTAGTGAGTGGGAGCTCCAGACAACCTCTCACCACCAAGACCCTGAACTTGGTCCTCCTCCTCATCCTCCTCCTCATCCTCCTCATCTTCTTCTTCTTGTTATTCTTCTTCTTCTTCTTCTTCTTCTCCTCCTCCTCCTCCTTCCTCCTATATACGTTCATCCTTGGATGGTATCCTCTCTGGATCATGCACATGGTCATGCATTACTTTCACCAGGAGATGTGGCTCTTCATATCACCCCCGCTAGCATGCGTACATGTCCATGTTTGTTAGGTATGCATGCTGGCGATGAAATTTTACCTTATACAGTATCCGGATGCGCCATATGTGTTTTAGATCGATTATGGTATGCATTAACCTCTACCATAACTCTCTGCCAGACATGAACTCTCGCAGCATTCTCCAAGAAGACCGTAGAGAAGGGATGATAAAATCTTTAGACGGCATCTGGAGGTACCTGAGTAGATTCCCTGGGAGATCCCTAGTCGGACCCCAAGGTCGTGCATGAGACCACCCTTCCTTGGAGGGAAGAGGCACACTTTCTTCCTACTTCTTCTCTAATGATGAAGTACCAGCCTTCACCGTGCTAGCCCCTCCGACCCGTTATTTACCTCCCTTCCCCAACGGAACCTCACCGACATTCCTAATCTTCAGGATCTGCACTAGTTTCCTTGATTTACCAAATGCGTTTCCAATGAATCGCCTCGGGGTACGTCCTCATCCAGTGTTCAACATACTCTGTTGACAGTCTGACACTAACATCCGTGGGGGGAAGAGTAATGATATCGCCCAGGCCATCCGTCATGAAGATAAGCCATAGTTGGAAAAGAATGCAGGGATGCCACTCTTCTCATACCTATGTATAAAATTTCTTGGGCATCTGTTGCATGAACCTGAACTGCCAAGAAAATATGGTCAGCACATAGGGTTTATGGAAGATTTTTCCATCAATTCAAGCCACTAGCACGCCACCCCGGATGCTATGCAAGTACTCCCTCAGCTCTCGCAGACCATTTACTTCATCTACCATTTGGGTAATAGGGGTTCAGAATCAGTGGAAGTCAAAATGAGTGTGGCTTCCGATCTTGAGCTTGACTCTATCAACTCTGAGTGTCAATGGACGGATCCCAGTGATGTTCAAGAGGGATGGACGCATACAATTTCCATGGGGCCAAATTGAATTTGGGAAGTCATACCCACCACAAAGGGCTATGACCCAACCGTGGATGATCAGGAATGGCCTGTATATCTCTCTAGGTGTACTTCCCCATGAAATGAATCCTAGGATACTATATAGCCTAGCCAATACTGGTACCCCTAGGTTAACCTTGTTCTTTCCGCCATGATCCCAGCCGTCACAAGAATCCTCGGGCAGACTCCCATCCCCATGTCCCTCACAGTTAACAACCAACCACTCAAGAATGCAGTGATGAACCCAACATATCTCCCATTCGGGTCTCTACATTCATTGATGAAAAATCCCCACAACCGATATTCTCCCATCTCCAAAATCTTCCAATATGATCATGAATTTCCCCTATGGGATGTGTTCGGGCATTGTATACCTCAACCTATCATTTCCATGGCAGTTTCCTAGGTTAGGAAGAGACTAAAACACCCTGATTAGGATATTTCCTTCAGGATATGTTTTATTTTGAGTTCCTCTTTAGCGAGCTGCAGCCGGTGCTATAACAGAATCGAAGTGCGAGTCCTATCCCCCCCAGACATTCTTTGATGAAAAGAACTCATCATACTGATACCCCTCTAAGGGTATCCCTCTGATACTGTGGACATCCCTCAATCTGATTCCCCCATCCCCATGATGGTGGTGAAAAGTATTGGTATCAGGCGACCAACGACTGGACATATCTACAACTAAGTCTTGTTGTCGGTAGAAGTGGAATTGAGATTTCCAAACGGCCTCAAAAATACCAATGGCACGCATCTACAACCCAAATTCCTTGCATGTCTGGTGTACCTTGCATGCCCATTCCCATTCATTGGTGATGTTTCCCCCGGATCTGAAATCCCACTCATGCCATCCTGTTGTCTCATCGGTAATGCTTCTTCTAAGAGTCCTGGCTTAAATAGAAGGTGATTCCACAGGAACTGGATCACTTCCTACCACTATCCTCGTCTTTTTATTTAGTACATAGATGGATGTATTTTGTGTCTCCATGGAAGGATGGCCATTGTTGGTAATTTGGAATTGTGGAAGACTATCTTCACGTGTCACCCACGACCGCGGTGTGTCCGTCTCGAAACCTGGCATCAAAACTTCTTCCAAAAGATCAAAATTCCATAGTGGCCGGATTCCACTCAAGAATTAGTCCTTTTGAGATGGTGTCAACATACCAAAAAGCATTTTATTTTCAGAAATGACCATCCTCGCATGAAGAACCTGAGGGTTTGTGATCATTGGGTACCTCTGTGTTGAAGAGGAAATTTCCCTCTCGGTGTCGTTCTGATGAGGAGCCATTTTTAGATCTATGAAGGGGTTGTCATAAAAGACAGAGGAATAGGTGCCCAAAATTGTGGTGGTGCGAAAGACGGTTGAGGGGCACGGAAAAAATTCTGGACTGCGCGCAAAACAAGGAGTCAATCGTGAAATCTTACATGCGTAAGAAGACATTTCTCTTGAGTGAGAGAAATCAAGCCTCTCGCATGGAAAAGGTGAAAGTTGGGCCAAAGAGGGGGGGAATTTTATAAAGAACGGTTGGGGCTTCCACTCCCACACATTCAGTTTGTGCGCGGAAGCTGTGCTTTTGCGCGGCAGGTCCTAGTTCCACGCCGAAAGCGCTAGGGAGGGGCCGTTTTCACGACTGCCGCTTCGGCCCCCAATTATGCGCCCAAGGTGTCATCATAAGGGGGTTTCGACACCCAGGACTGGTTCTATGACGAAGACAATGTGGAACGCCCGTTTGCGCATCGGTCCCTATTTTTGTGCCCATAGTGATGGCGACCGCAGTTTCCACATCGGTCCCTTGCGCGCTGGTTCCTTGCACGACCCTCCTTGGAAGCCTGCTATAAAACAAACCATATACCCTCTATTAGGGTATGGTTATCAATGACAAAGAGAATCTCTGCTACATGAAAACTGTGTCGTCAGCGACTACACAAAAAAACCATGAAATTCGGGTAATGGTTGTTGCGCGATACTGGCACGCGCGTCGCAACGTGTGAAAATTTGCAATATTTATTTACCTACTAACTACTGTAGAAGTGGCGAGCAGGGTCGAACCACAGAGAGAATGTGAGTAGACACTAGAAATGTCCTTTTGGAGGAATGTTAAGGCGGATGAGCTTTAATTGTGTGATTAAAAACTAAGTTCTAAAAACTAAATGACTATTTTAAAAATGGCTAATTAAATTAACTAAAACTATCTAAGTGAACTTAGCTATGAAAGAAACTGGCAGAGATGGAAGTGTCAGAGTCGTGATGTCCGTTCAAGTGCATGCAATGTCAATTATTTAATTCCCACATTTGAATATTTATTTATTCAATTATCACATATTCCAAATTTAATCAAAATGTCATCTGGTCTCATTCTCTGATGTTAGAAAACATTCTAATTTTCACACAAATTATTTATCATTTCGTTCTCTGTCCTGACAAATAATTTGCGCGTCCTTATATCACTGAATCACTTGGTGAAATACAATGACCCGTTTCTCACAAATTCTAAGTATCTACCTGCGTTGGGTTCTCTCACATGAGATTACTTATTAAGTATCACTCATGTCAGTTTGAAGGAGACCGCACACAAAATATTAACTTTCCAATGAATATATTTATTTATTCAAAATTCGATTGCGCGCTTGATCAAATTCCGGAGAAATAAATTCTCGGATGAACTCCCGTTCATGATTACTTATTAGGTATCACACAAACGGGCACCAAAGCATGTGTGCAGGCCCCAAATGATAATTAATTTAAACGCAGATACAATTAATTAAATAAACATTCTAATGAAATTAATTCAAAAGGCAATCAAACATAAGAATAAATTAAAGAC